>OX465044.1:1327772-1412772 GCA_949841015.1 Aplysina aerophoba
TGTGTCGACTCGAGCTCCTTTCCACAGACAATTGCAATTGTGCTTGACTCTTCTGTTGTGGCTTGTACAGGTGTAGGTAAGGAGATGGGATAGAGGTTTGACCCAGGGTTGACTAAATCATGTAAACCATCATTTCTGTCCAAAATAGGATTCTTCAAGGTAACTGCAGAATCTTTCACAGGATCATTCAAGTGTGATTCCAGCTTTTCTGCTAGGTGAGTGTGCCCTGGTAGGCATTCCTCTCTACCGCTCTCATCTAGCACTTTTACGAGTACTCTTAAATTGCCCGTGTCTTGCTCGCACAGATGGTCCAGGAGCATGTGCAATGCCTGGTCAGGGTCACTGCATCGTATTTGATGCATCAACCGTTTCCCCAGCACACCTCGTGAAAATAGCTTTCCTAGAATGCATGAATATGTAGAGAAAAGGTTTTGTTCAAAATGCTCATACATTTGCCGCATGGCATCCTTGCCCACAACCAAGTGATGTTGCTCCTTGCTCATGCCTTAGCTCCACATTGCAGGCACCATGAATATGTAGCCTATGGTGTGGCGCTGTCAGGAGAGAGGAAGAGCGAAAGTGAAGATTGAACTGACCATGAACTCTCATATGAATGAAAATGAAGAGTGACTGATGGGACAGTGACTCATTGTTATGGCTGCAAGTATCAATAGTCGTATATTGTGTCAACCACAAAGGCCTTCATTAGGTGCAGTTTTTACCTGATGAAACCTTCATGGTTGACAAGTACTTGTTATCATTCCTTTCAGATTCGGTACCTACGCTATAATGTTATGGTTCATTACTATACTACTTGGCTCTAAATACTAGCTGTGGCTATGAGTGGCTATACTATGACTCTAGATTTATAATATAGTTCGCATTACTGCATTGTTCTGTACTTGTGGCTATTCAAAATGTATTGTCCATAAAGTGCTGGCGCTTATTGCAATAATTGCAAATTGCAGTGGCACTTTAGAGACAACTTACACTGTGTGGTGGTAGCTGTATGTGGGAATCAAGTATGTACAGAGTTTTGAAAAATGGTTGTCGGTAATGTCATTTGACTCATGAATCACCTTTGAACTTCGACCTTACTTTTGCTAGGTTGTACGTATAAGATAGTTCCTTTACTGTCTCGTACCAAGTCAATTGTGCTGGCAGTGTTCAGCATTTCTGTACCAGTCCGTATGCGGCACATTTATATACCCAACACATGCACACTGTGCAGGCAGGATTGCTTGCAGTTTATATACCGACTATGTATACATATGAAATAATGTGTGTATAATTATAGTGAGCCGCAGTAGCTAGTAAACCAATTAGCAGCAGTCTTTACATTACTTCCCTAGGACAATTACCACTTAATAAATTGTAATGTTTAAGGCTTAAGCGCCATACCAGGACATTACTGCCACTAATGTAATACATCTTTATGCACACCTTTTGTTACGGTGTACCCCACAGATGACATGCATGTGCTCTATGTAGGTATATATATACATTGAGTTGGTGCTGAGTGATCCGTGGTCTTGTGCCCATGTGCATGCATGTCTTCTTTGCACACTGTCTTTACTGGTTCAGGTTTCGGTCTTAATACAACACATACTCAGTCCCAGTCCCGCTTCAAAGTTCTGTACAGGTATTTAGAGGCCCACGTACTATATATGTATATATAATGTACATGTTTTGTAATGTACGTACATGCCTGCATATCGTATATTATACCCATGCTTTAATTTCATTGAATATGGCATATACATTGACAACTTCACAGACACAGTTAAATAGCACATATGGTTACTTTGGTGGAGATTATACTCACGATTTACAGTAACATACCTGTCACTTCTAAGAATATTGTTAATGAAGATATTCAAAGTCATCAAGGCAGGGTAGCTACTACTAATACGTGTGTATGTGTGTGCGAGGACAAGGGTTAAGCAGAGCGAGTTGCTTAATGTTAGCCACTGTAGTAAGTACGTGTAGCCAAATCTAGTATTACTGCGCAGCCACTAGCCACGCGAACGGAAGCGATCGAAAGGTATGTAGATTACCCGTCATCCCAAAGCCGCGTTCTTTGTGGCATCAAGCTAGGGAGAATCGCAAGGGTACCAGTGTAGCTAACTTGAAGGGAATATCTAACCTCCCCACCGCTAGAGCTAGCGCTGTAACGCATGAAACTTTAGAAGTGCGTTGAGTCTAGATAAAAAGTGGTGTGGAGAACAAACTCACGGTTGAATGTTCACCTCCAGAATGTTTGGCAACCAGGATATCCGATGGCAAAGAGAAAATGGCATTAAAGCTGACCCTGAACCGAACGCAAAGGGAAAATTATTGTACTCCGTGTACGATCAATCGCTCAGGGGTTCCCCGCATGTGTTTGTATGTGTACACACGGCTATATTTGCATATGTAATATAGTATTGGTACCTTCGTTCGTTTGAGCCCGGGGGCCCGGGATTGTGCGTGGGGGAGAGGCTCAGATGTGGTAACTAGAGCACTTGCTTGGGAGCTATCCTGAGCAAATCACGTAGCAGAGAGAGGAGCGTTGGACGTTTCGTCAGGAAGGCTTTCATCTGTCCAATTGGACTATATCATGAACCCTTCTCAGCCCACCCCTCAACCCCCTGCTGTAGCTTGTAGAGTGCAGGATATCCCCTATAATCACAATTATGATTTGCTCAAAATACTCTCAGACAGGTTAGATACTGTATAATATATATACCCTTCACCTGTAGACTGTCAAAGATCAATGCAATTCTTGAAGCCTTATTATACCTACGTATACTGTATAATATATGCACCTGCTGTATAGACTGGTGGCCTTACATGTACTCATGATATGTGAAGGCTCATGATCCCTTTCCAACCGAGCACAAACCAATTCAGCACCTCTAAGCATATTGATGGCATTTTGAAAAAACGAAAAGCATGTATTTTTACATGTATGCATGAATGGCGCATGTGTTGCTGATGAATTTAATGATGTATTGTATATATTAGTAGCTATGAAATACATCAGTATACATGAGACTCATATCAGTGATGGCTAACATCACCTCTGCATCTGGCTACAACATGGATATGCATCTAGAGCTCTACAGACAATGTTCAGTAGAAGCTAGTCTACAAATCTTGCTATGTAAGATTAGTCTACTCCCTCCCCTTCCCCTAGTTGTTATGTGGCCTTGGTCCATGAAGATCAGAAGAACCATCTTTCTCCTCATTCTCAGTAGCCACGTTCTGCAAGATGTAGCTCTCCCCTTTGCCATCGTCAGCAGAGACCATGGGAATGCAACCTAACTCCTGCTGGTTCTCAAAAGAGGTCTCAGCTTCTTCCAGTCCTGAAGAGCTAATTGCTTTCTGGCGGACACTGTCCCTCCCAGCTTGTCGTTTGCAACAGAGGATGATGACCAACACTACCGCATGAAGATTGAGAAAAAAGGGGTTAATTGCAAATGTTCATACCTTGTGGGTTATAGCGTAATTTGCATTGCTTAGTGTGCAGCCATGACACTACTTGTGCCTGACACGTGTGCACTTACAGTAACCAAAGACGCAGAAGACACCCACGACAGCAAGAGCAATGGCAAGGATCTGAAGATAAACAACAAATTCGAGCTTAGAGTGGATGTGATGCAGTGCTGGTAGCACACAAGCACCATGAGAGGTGCGGTCAGTCACAGATGGAGGAAGTGGACTTACCGGCACAGCCATATCCATTGTGCCTGAGGGTGCTAAGGTGGTAGCTTGAAAAGACAGGAGAATATATAGTTCAGTTCTGATAAATTATACTACAAGTGTCAGTGCAGTACATGTTTGGTCAGTCGTGTAACAGTTGCTGAAGGACATCAGGGAAAAGAAGACAGGAGGAAAAGGTCACCTTTTCCCGCCTCCTGTCACCTTTTCCTCTGAGCTCTGTTGTGTGTGCACAATGCATTACCAAATGGTAGCAAAAAAATTAGCTTTTGTACCTGGTTCATCAGTGGGTGTGGCTCCATCCACTGAGTACCCCAAGGCATAGCCAAGCTCAGAAGACAGTGCTGCTCGTGTGGACGGCTCATTCAACACATCCTTTGTCACGCTGTCTGTAACAAAACGGTGGTCCTGCTGCAGGAATGCTTCATCTAGAGGACCTGGACTGGACCCTCCACTGAAGTAGTACCCCTCCAACAGCAAACTAGAGGGGAAAGGGAGATGTCAGGTCTTGTTAAAGTGCAGACAAGCATTTTTGCAAATGTGTGTGAGTGGACACTTTTGCAGGACATAAATACACATTCTACAATCAATCTATTGGCAATCACATTGCTAGAGGCATGAGGATCACAAATCTTGGAGTCATTTGCATGCATATACTGACACACATGTAGCATCCTATGGTACTGAATATCACAGAGAGAGGCAAGGACTGACCTGTTTCCATTACCTGGTGAGCGTCTGGTGTACAAAGTGGCAAAGCGATAGTCCTTGTCCTCTGAGCCAATGGTGCGCTGTTTCAACGACTCACTGAAGACTCTAGCAACGGTACTTGCAGTGTCACCAAAGTCAGCAGGACTGATGCTGGTTGAGACTTCCAATGCAATAAGGGCCTCACCGGGAAACAGTACAATGAAGAGGGGAACAGAGGCCTTGAGGCCACTTCCATCGGTAGCAGTCAGGGTCGCTCTGAGGTAGGTGACTGGACTGTCCCTATCAGCAACTCCCGCTACAAGGTAGGGAGTGACATCACTTGACCCAACAAGAGGAATGCGACTGAGTGTGATCTGTTGAGTGCTCAGGTTGGCAGTGAGCCACAGAATGTTCACTGAAAGGTCAGCAAGGGTGCCATCGTCTCCGCTGTCATCATCAACTATTGAGAGCTGCAGCAGTGGGACTCCCGTGGTACTAGCATTGCCTGCAGGCAGATGCACTGCATAGCCAGGGGCTCCAAAGCGTGGAGGCTTGTTGGTATTAAGTACATTGAGGGTGATCTCCTGAGTGCTTGCTGAACGAGCTGGGGTCCCTCGGTCCTGTGCTACCAGCACAAACGCATAACTGCTCTTGTCTTCATAACTGAGCACTTCTGTGAGCTGCATTTGTCCACTGGGTGTGACACGCACAGGGACATCTGCTGGCATGACAAAGATGTCAACATGACCGTTGTCACCAGAATCGGCATCTGAAAACTCAACTTGTCCGATGACAGCATTAACCAGGTTATTTTCAGTCACTTCAATAGCACTTTCACTGTACACTATTGTTGGGGAATGATCATTGATGTCTTCCACGTACACAAGCACAGTTGCAGACGCTGTTGTTCCATTGACTCCCATGCAATCAATGTCGAATGTATATTGTGGAGTAGTTTCATGGTCCACAGTTCCAACGAGGGTCACCCGACCATCAGTAGATAAGGACAGTGGCTCAATGTTGTCCATAGTAGTAATCGTGGCCGTCTGTCCTTCAGCAAGATCACTACAGTAAACCGAGCCTACTAGTGTCCCTGAGGCAGAGCCTTCCACAACATTCAGCTCTACTACATCATCACTTTCCGGACGTTCAAACACCACGGCCAGCCTGAACGGCATGGAGGAGCGTGGTTCATCTCCTCTGTCTATCGCTACAACTGTCAGCAGGTAGCGGCCACTGTCACTAGGCAAAGTGCGCAAGGCTAGCTCTCCAGTGTCAGGGGTGAGGCTGAAGAAGTCTGACCCATCTCTGTACATGTCTGCATACTGGGCCATGAGAGGGACAGAGTAGAACCTGAATGCTTGTGCAAGAGGGTGGACGTCTCTGTCAGTAGCCTTGAGGGTGAGGACAACATTTCCCAGTTGTTCACGATGAGAGAGGGTCACCATGGTTGGAAGGGTCGGATCAAAGACAGGGGCAAAGTTGTTGATCACTGCAAGTGGACAAGTGTGCATGGAACATCATGAAAATGGATTCAATGTTTACAGCTCCACCTACCAAATGTATTGCACTAATCAGTGTTTGTGTTACCTTGGTTGCAGTTGGGTCCAGTCCAGCCATCCTCGCAGACACACCCAATCTCCAGGTCACATGCAACAGCATTGACACAGTCGCAGGAACCCTCACAGGCAAAACCATATCGGCCAATGGCACACGCTGCAATATTGATTTAGAAGAGGTATGTAATGCCTCCACGAACACCAGAAAGACCCACATGCCTCCCCTATTCTAACCACAGCTCTAAGCCATTGGAGACACTCTGGTGCTCATAGTATGAATACAGTAATAAACACACTTCTGTATACACTTACAGTATATTTAAAACCCTCATACACAGTTAATATAATTCTATTATACGGTCTACAAAAGTGGTTTCATTCCAACAATGAGTATACCACATCATTGCTTGTGTGTGTTGTTCATATACCGATAGTGCAGTGGCTGCGTCAAGGTGTGAATAGGCTAGAAGAATCTGAATGAACTGATCATTTAAAGCTGTGCCCTCCACAGACCTTCACTTTTATTCAGCTATAATCTTCATTGTTCTGCCCTCAAACTCCAGATTTAATTTGCTCACTTTTATGCAATACAACTTCCACCCAGATTGAATCCAAGGTCTCGTGCATGTGCAGCAGTGACAGCCAAGTGCTGTACATACAGACCCTATACAAATACGTGCACAGACATGACACATTCACTGTACGTGCAACTTACTCTTGCATGATGCAGCCGATTCATCAAAGAACTGTCCAACACGACAGACGCAAGTGCTTTCTCCGTTCTCTCCAACCACACACTCCCCACCAGGGCACTCCATGGAGCAGGTCTCCACAGCTGAGGGGGAAGTGCGCAAGCAATTAACATAAGAGATGTGGGAATATTGCAGTGGTCAAATACATGGTATGACAATGCAAACAACTTCTTCACACTGCAGAATTGCTTATACCACACATACCACACATGTGCATAATTTTCTATATATATAATATATACGTAGTTAAAGCCATGAGTTGGTAAAGCACTGGATAATCATGACATCCATCCAGGGACTGTTGTGTGAGGTATGGGACTTCCGACTTTCACCACTGTGAACACCAGCACACAGGTAGCACATACGTACACCACACAGTCCACTAGATCTATTCATATTCATGGCCATGAGTGAGGTAACCCACACTTATGTTACAACACAATAGCCACCCAACATGCAGCTTGCAGTATCTGTCTGCATCTTCAAAATGCTAGTCTTGACAAACTACCTGCATACACCTATATATATACACACATACCTGCCAAAGTTGCACACTAGCAGATCGTACCCAAAGTGGTCTATTAAAACACATGTTCCTTCATCTAATGTCACAACATGTACATGTCCACATCTGCTGTGTAGCATTTGCAGTACCCAAAACCCACTTGTGGATAAAATCGCTTCATTATAGTTGCTCAAGGCTTGTTAGTATGCATCTCACCTGTGCACATGCCCATGTCATCCTTCATGAACCCTGGGTAGCAGTCACACTGGTAGCCTCCGTCAGTGTTGACACACTTCAGGTCCCCACAGAGAGAGCGGTTGTCCACACATTCATCAACATCTGAAAACCAGAGTTACATAGAAGTAAGTGTGACTGCCAGGGGGAAGGGGCAGGGGTGTGTACCTCACCAGCACACAGTCCATTCTGCATGACGTAGCCTCTGTCACAGAAACACTCAAACGATCCAGGTTGGTTGGCACAGGAGGAGTTGTCAGGACAGTAGGCTGAGGAAGCACACTCGTCAATGTCTGCAGAAGGCAATCAATGGAGGCATAGTGGACTGCATGATGAAAGCAAATTGAGCCTGCATTCCGAGAATAAATCAAGAAATACATACAAGTTTGTATCTTTTCGTGTACGTATTCCGCAAAAGAACAGCACACCATGATATGATATTACTAGTTGTGAACCCCATGATTACTGCTACTGTACATGGGCATTGCTCAACCAAAGGTCAATAAGAAATAAGAGATGAGATGCTATTAATTGCTATGTACTATGGCATAAAGCTTCATGTTCATCACCACTTCTACAAGAATGGCTGCTGCTGTGCAAAGTGTGTTTTGATCTGATGAGTTGTATATATCCATACACCTAATAACTGACCGGCTGAAGTAATGCTATTCAACAAATATGTTATTTCACTGATGAAGGTGGTTGTATAGTCACCGAAACGTCTGAATTACTGTGAAACGTGGGCTAGAGTGTACCAAAGGATAATGAATTGTGTTATATATGTAGTGTCGAAGAGTGAGTAAGTGTCCACATTGTCAACAGAGGCAGCGAATCTATACATAGGTTGATAGAGATGCACACAGTCACGTTGCTAGACTTTCTTGGGGGGCAAGAACTCATAGTTAGACAACTGCAGATGGAAATGCTAGAAAGAAATTTGTTATGATAGCTTGTTGCACACTAGCCAAAGGTTTTAAGAATTATTAGAAACCTGTAGCTAGTGCTCACCAAACTGTCATGGCTGACCAGAGATCGGACTGACTTTACCACTGAACCCTTTACAAAAGAGATTGGATAGTCATGTGACCTACCATTGATTTATGCCAGGTTCACTAGATCTGCATGCACACAATCCAGTTCAATGGGAGTCCAGCTTGGGACTAAGAGGCCTTTTCCCAGGGTTACTCAATCTCCCTATCAATCAGA
Organism: Aplysina aerophoba; assembly: GCA_949841015.1. Classification (NCBI taxonomy): domain Eukaryota; kingdom Metazoa; phylum Porifera; class Demospongiae; order Verongiida; family Aplysinidae; genus Aplysina; species Aplysina aerophoba. The sequence goes on from OX465044.1 coordinate 1,336,421, forward strand.
TCACATCTTCGAAACATGCACACATGCACACACTCACCTTCACACATGCTCCCATTTAGTGCATATCCCTCCAGGCAGCCAGTGCAAACAAACCCCACAGCAGGTGCGGGAACATCTTCACAGAGGGAAGGGTCCTGGCAGGGGTTTTGTCTGCAGCCGTCAACGTCTTCCTCACAGAAGTCTCCCTCGTAGGCTGCACTGCACATGCACTGCTCCTGGTAGTAGTTGTTGGCGTCAAAATTGGGCGTGGTCACTTGTATGCATGACCCGCCCTCAGCACACCCGCAGACAATGACAGAGAGTGACAGTGCGCTGGTTGTGTTGGCAGCAGCGTCATAGGCCAGGATACGGATTGGTTCACTGGGGACCCTCCTGGGTGGCACATTCCAGTCCAACAACCCATCCACAAAGGAGAGGCTGGGAGGGTAGGGGGCCTGCACGCGTTAGAAGCATGTTTAGAACAGATATGCATGATATATACATTTACGTAAAACACTTCCCACAATACACATAATATCAAAAATGTGGCAATCAAATCATCTGCTGTAATGTGGGCAAAGATATATAAGTGATTTCATAGCAACAGATTCAGTATAAAGATGGAGCTTACTTGTAATGAGAGTGTTCCATTGCTTTCAAACTTTTCAGTGACTCTTTCACCAGCTGTCACGCGAATAGTGTTAGGGCCAACAATCTTTGGGGGCACTGCACCTGTGGGATGCATTGCAGAAACACAGTGCTTACCATGGTAGTACACTGGAGGCAGTGATAGTGGCTGCATGTATAGTGTGGTGATACTCACTGAGGATCTTTCTCAACTCCTGCTGGTCTTCAACCTCACCCATTGTGGACATTGCAAAGTCCATGTCTTGTGTCTGGGCATAGTCAAACAGGCATTCCTTGTTGTCCCCGCAGGCCGCCTTCACATTATCAGGTACACTGTCTGGGTCAACCCCAAACACAGGGGTGTAGCTGCTGTCATCATTAATGCTTGCATGGTCTTCACTGTCACCATATGTGAAGAGGCTGTCAGCTGCCTTTGTTCGCCCTGTACATTGCAAAACCAACCAAGACCAGTGTATTACCAGTACATTGGAATACCAAGTCCAGTATCTAGTCACTACACTAAAGTCAGCAGTCGCAAGGAGCTACTGTATGAGGCTAGGTGCAAGAACTAACATTTCAAGCCAAAGTTGTTGTAGATGTCCTCCTCCGTGGAATTAATGTCAATGGTGGTATCATCGGGAAGTGTGAATTCGTCAGTAGTGTCCCCATTGATCACACCGAGGAGTCCTCTGGTGGTGTTCTCTGCTGCTTTGCCATTCAAACTGGCCGACACCGATAGAGCAACTCTGCTCTGAAGACGCACTGTGACGGAGACGCCATTGAGGGAGGAGATCACAATACCAGATGAACCACTGTCCTTTAGTAACTGGAACACCACATTCTGGAGGGCTGCGACATCGTCTCCCACTTCAACAATATTCCCACTTGCATCAATGTTTGTTGCATTTTCCACATCGTCAGCTGTGTATGCAGCATCCCCTATCTCTACCGTCACGTTGCCACCTGAAATGCGAGCTTGGGCAGCAGAGTTGCTGCCATCAAACTGCACTGCCACAGCAGTAATGATGGTGGCCCCACCATCCTCAACTGGGGTGAGTCTGACCTGTACATTGACAGAGTCGTCGGTGGTTTGCACCAGCCAGAACTCCCCCTTGCCATTGAAGGTGTAACGAAGGCCGTCAAACGTGTCAAAATGTGGATCACCAAAATTACGAGCTGTGTGGGCAAGAAAGAAATGATTGAAGCTACTGTATATACGTAAAAAACAACTGCAAAAATGACAAACATCACGTGGTATGCTACAGGCAGCACTTACATGCTGATTCATCAAACTCAGAACAGTCGTCTGAAACTCTCAGTTGGTAGAATCTGTCGCAAAGTTCAGTCCTGGAGCTCTTCACACAGCAGTCCAGATACGGCACTAGGTCACTGGTGATGTGGTCTGCAGCCTCATAGCTAAAGTGGAACTTCTTAGAGGTGCCACCCTTATTTGTCCTGCCCACCAATAGCATGCCAGATTCATCATAGCAGCATTCAATGGTTCCCAATGGGTCTCTTCCCCATCTAAAGCCATTCATGCGCCGAGGCCACCAAAGAGATGTGCAGTTGTCTCGAGTGCCAAAGTTGAACCCCCACATCCATCGCCAGTTGCTCAGTGCTTGCTGATAGGTGCAGGGGCACGCATTAAGAGCTGATTCCTCAACAAGATTTACAGCTTCAGTCGATTTCTCTTCATTGTACCACTTCATGCATCTCTCCTCTGCATCGTAGTTGGCACCCATATCAAACATGGAGAAGATCCAGGCACCTCTCACCCCCGTGTTTCCCACAGTCTCATTCAACTCCCAGAAGTTTGTGTTCAGTGTAGCAAAGTTGACAAGGTCACCACCGGAATACCCAATCACTGGCTGGTAGAATGTGTATGAGCTGTACCAGTAGGGAAAGTCCCAGTTCTCATCATCAAAGAGGATGACTGCAAATGTTCGGATGCCATTTGACACAATCCACATTTGAGTAGTGTACTGGATATAGTAGTCCTGCAGTGCAGATACATGCAGACACAGGTTCATTGGGTGACGTCAAAGCATTATATACAATGTCAACTGCATGCCATGTACGTAGTATGCCAAATGTGCTATACAGTTTAGTGTGCAAGGAATGGTCTGTGTTATGTATACTACACTACCTGACTCCAAGTGATTGAGACCAGGGTTTCCGGCTGGAAGGTGCTGTTCACCATATCAAAACCCTGCAGCCTATCTCCCACCACTTCAATCACTGCATCATCAAATGCGCCAGAACCCTGCTGGTAGCTGTGGACATGGGCCTTCGTGTAGTACCACCACCAGAAGGCAGCCACCATTGGGACTTCACCAGTGAGTGGGAAAGGAATTAGTGACCACGGGTTGAGGTACGGTTCACCGATGGAAATGAATCCTCGAGCATTGACATACAAAATGGATTGATCTTTACCAAAGAAAGGCAGTGGTTTAGGGAGAGTGTATTGCAGCCCATAGTAGGAGGAACTACTGTACGAGTACTCATACTCCAAACCTCCATAATCAGTTCCGAAAGGAAGTAGACCCCTGGAGCCAAGGACGTTCACTTTTAATAGGAAGAGTTGGTCCTCTGGATCTATCCCAAAATAGCTGTTGCCATTTGATATGGGATTGTAAATGGCAGCAACGAGTTGGTTACCCACTGGCTGGCTGGCACTATTCTGAGAAAGTGCAAAAAATGCTACGGAGGAATTACACTCAATGTCAGGCTCTGCTGTCATGGCACAAACAACATCAGAGTATCCTGTTATTTCAGACCCTGATGAACAAAAAGATCTAACTTTAATACCATACGCTGTTCCAGGCTGAAGACCAGATATGGAGGTGGAGTACAGTGATGAATCTGTGCCAGAGGAGCTTGCATTCTGTCCATCTGTGCCAGGCATTGGCTTTTGTGCTGCTACAGTGAAATTGAACACATAGTACACTTTAACATTGCTGTCTGTTGTCAATTCACATCCAGTGGTGATGTTGATCTCGTAGAGGATGGAAGAGCAGGTTGACGTGTCCCATGAAAAGGACAATGTAGACACAGTTGTTGATACATTGGTGATGGTTGGAGGGGCACTATCAGTTCTAGCGCAGAAGGGATGAGACTGGAGCTGGTAGGTTGCGTTGCAGTGTGCTATGACAGAGAAGTCATAGTAAGTGTAGGGAAGGAGGGAAGTAACTGTGGTGTAGTTCTTATTGCTTCGGTGTGTCACATCTCCTGTACCTCCTTTGCTAGAGCAGCCAACTTGAGCTAAAACCTCATACGTTGGCTCAGTGCATGGTGGAACTGTCCACGTGATGTAAGTATCATACACACCAGGGATGACATCGACAATCTCAATATCTACTCTCCCTGAGCAGTGGAAAGAGGGAATTATAATTTACACTTTCATGGAGACTGAATGCATATCAAAGGCTAAGAACATAACTTAAATTATTATACAGCAGAATGTGGTCTGTTGGAACAATCCATGTAATTCATAGCCACAGTGCAATGCACATGGGATAAAGGTTGTGAGGGAGCTCATCCCTCTGATCTTCACTGTTGGGACCTCTCCCATGCCCACCCCCTCTGCACCACCCCTATTAAGAACAAGCACATAATACGGAGACCCTAGATGCTCAGCAAAATCAGTACAAATATAGTACAAATGGTAGTACTGTAATAATCACTGGATATTACGCTACCTAACCAGGTCAGTAAGATCGACCCATGTACATGGTCAGGAGGACTGATGTCCTATTTGCAGCAACCATTGCCTCCCCAGTCATCCAGCAAACAAAAAGATGGAGAGCCACAGGGCAGTTGTTTCACCCTTATTTGTGATCACCAGTGTGGCATACTGTTGGGTGATGTTGGACAACTGGTTGCCTGTATACCTACCATTCATGCAGTTAGAGGCTGTACATACAGGAAAGATGAAAATTGTACACTGCACCCACTGTGGGTATTAGTGACAAACAGTAGAATTGTCAATGGATATTACTAGTGTTGAATGTATCTGTATATGTACAGGCAGCCAGTCACCTAACATCAACCATCAGTATGCTATATACACTGATGAGCCCTAACAAGAGCCCTAACATAGAAGTCAAAATGGCATATATATTTCATTCCAGCTAGATGGAATTACTTGTATTTCACTTTTGTTGTGCCATTCATGAAGCCAGATGGCGGTTACAGTTAATTACGGTGGACGTTAGCTGCACCTATTTCGGTGCAGTCACACTGCAGGGGTTGGTCCATCCTAAGTCGTTTTGTTTATTTGTTATATACTATGTTGGCAATTGTTGGCTGTTGTGCTTTCTGAGTACACAAAGTGCTTGATAAACACCGGCCTTGATTGTCCTGTTCTGGGACTTATGGTTTGCGCCTTTCTCTTTCGAGAAGTTGGTAGCCAGCTAGCTATGGTGGAAAGTCTGAACTGTGCAAGGTGTGAAATTGGCTGACTTCCTGCAGCACACTTCTGGAAATCATGGGTGTGAAAGCTGTCAAGAAACACCAGAATTACTTGATGATTAGTGTCCTTGCTACCTTCCATGCCATGTTAGTCCATTACCACGTCTGAGTCAGGCCTACGTAGGTGACTGGATAAGCACAGCTTCACCTGTGGTGTCAACAACATGGCCTCACCACATATGCCAAAACTCAACTTCAGGTAAGTTGCTTGTGATGGCTTGAGACCACCAAAAGGCACATGCATCTCGGCTAGGTGTGTTTGTAGGCACATATGTGCATGAGACCTATGCATGTGCAAGAAAGAAGAAAGAAGCTGAAAAGTCTATATCTGATCGTCATTTGTGCCGTGCACAGAGGTGGACCATTTCTTGCGGAGTCCCAGCTCATAATCACATCAATTTGCATTCTCTGGCCTGGTTTGGAGGCGTTTGTTGGCCATCCTATACATTTATATTGCGGCGGATCCACTTCCTAGGCCATCTCTATATAGAGAGTGCTACTTCACACCGCCATCCCTACATAGACAAATGTATAGTACGGTGATTTTGCAACCATATGAACTTAAGCATTGTGAGTTGATCTGATATAATTTGTTATAATGCGGTTTTTATTTTCGCGGATGCACGTGGTCACCAATTTTATATTACGTATACACACTATATTTGTAATATAATATATGTATAAAAATATTAGAGTTCCAATTGCGCGAATATAGAACACTTCAGAAAAGTACATTATACACATGATGTATGCATGCCTTCATATTTCCACACATCATTCAATCTAATTATGTACACATTGTAAGTATAGGGTGCAGAAATACATATACACCTGACCCACTGTGCTTGCCAACCCCGCACAGGTTTACCTCACTCACCCAACACTTGTAGCTCAGTGGTCCTGTTATTCATCCCTTCAGTATTTACTGCTGAACAGGTGTAAGTGCCAGTGTCCTCTGCAGTGGTGTTGAGGAGGGTCAGAGTGCTCTCCTGTGTCCTGTTGTCTATCTGGACTGTGCTGATGGTCACTCTGGGAGGTGCTGCTTGGACCTCAGTCCCATTGTGGAGCCAGGTGATGGTGGAGGGAGGGTAGCTGTCCACAGTGCAGTTCAAAGAGACAGGATCTGGAGAGGTAACCTCTTGGTTGGCTGAGATGGCAGTCACAGTGGGAGCAACTACATGGGACAGGAAACAATGAATGGTGTTGGAGAACACTTATCAAAGACAATAATCATGACATTGTATTAGAATCACTACACATCAAACTGTAGAAGAGGGGGTTCACACACATGCTGCAACAAGCACAAATGACTTACACAGCACGATGAGTTGTGTGCTGCCGGAAGAGTTGGCACCAACTCCATTGGAGGCAGTACAAGTGATGGTGGAAAATGCACTCTCCCTCATCACGCTAGTGGCATTAAGGGTGCTAGTAACACTGAGCAGTGCCATGGAGTCATCTGTGGAGCTAGTAATCAAAAGAGTGGTACTGTCATCACCCAAAGGCACTCCATTCAAAGACCAGGAGATGGTTGGGGTGGGGACACCAGTGGCCGTGCACATCACTACTGTAGAGTTACCCTCAGACACACTCATTGTGGTTTTCGGTGAAAGGATTACCACAGGAACAACTGCAAATGGAGAACACATAATACATGAGACAGGAGATGTTAAGACGTATTGAGAATTGAAGATGATTATACATTAATAATTACTTAGAAATTACTGACAGTGTGCGACATTCTATGTTGAGAACAATATGGTATTGCTGACAACAAACGTGTGCCATAACACAAACTACATACACACCTCTTTCCAATTAAATCATAGAATATTTATTGCCCGCATACATATCTTGCATGCACAGTATACTTGTGGTAGTGCAAATTTGATGCTTTTGCTGGTGCTTACAGGTTTAGTCTTAATTGCATTTATTACACCTATTTCCTCCACATTTGCGACTATAAAAAAGTGAACTGGCAAGGTATTGAGCTTATAGCACAGCATTAACTTCAATGGGGTACAGAACGTTTCGGTCCGTGGACCTTCTTCAGCTGTAATGACTGTCATTACAGCTGAAGAAGGTCCACGGACCGAAACGTTCTGTACCCCATTGAAGTTAATGCTGTGCTATAAGCTCAATACCTTGCCAGTTCATCATTGTCACACAGCAATGAACCTGTATGAGATTATAAAAAAGTGGTTTTAATTTAGTGCAATTCACTAGCCAAGAAATATTATTAAACCAAACATTGACCCAGTTGATTGTGACCAGCAGGAGCATCATGCCCATCCTGAACAGTGCCCTCAGCGGTACATTAGGCTGGACTCACTCAAACTTGCCTTTCCTGGCCATGTCATCAATGGGAGAGGTATTTCACCTGACCCAAGCAAAAACCTCCACAGTTGCAACCGAACTGTGCCAAGTTTTCAGGAATGGTGAACCAGCCTGGCAAGTTCTCTGCCTAATCAGCACACCTACATATTGCAGCCCCTCTGTGAACTCCTTAGCCACAAGAAAGCCAAGCTACAGAGACTTGCCCAAGGAATTGGCCTTCAAAGCCATCAAATAGGAACTGGCCAAGCCCACAACATTGGCTCCCAAGTTTCTGCCGATGCCTCCTAAAGTTTTGGTGTTGTTCTTCTCCAGGAGCAACCCTCGGGATTGTGAGCACCAATTACCTACACATCACGTGCAATGACAGCCACTGAGCAACACTACCCTTAAATTGAGAAAGAAGCGCTAGCCCTGGTCCGGGACTGTGAGAAGGTTCACTTATGTGATTGGGAAGAGACTTGAGACTGATCACAAGCCTCTTGTGCCACTCATGGACAGACCAACCTTGATTGTCTGCCACCATGCATCCTTCATTTTAGGATTTGCCTGATGTGTTTTGACTGTCTACAAAGGTATTGTGATGCCCAACACCAGGATGGCATTTATTCATATATATGTCATCACATTCTGCAAGAATGGCAGGGCCTAGGAAGGAACAGATGCCACAGAACATGCTCCCACATCGGCATGTGAGAGGGGAACTCACCCTCTGCACTGACCTACTACTTTGGGGGAAGTGCATTGCTGTGTCACCCAGCCTTCAGAGAGAAGCCGTGGAGATGGTCTACAGTGGCCATCAAGGCATTCAGTGCTGCCTCCTGCAGATTACATCTGCAGTGTGGGGGCCCTAAATGTCAAGCACAAATCGAACGGCTCGTGCAAAATCACCGTATACGTGCACACAATGACAGCCCATGATTGTGCCATAGCTTCCAAGTCACCCATGGGACAAAGTTGCCAGCGACCTATTTTACCTCCATGGAAAGACGTACGTTCTTGTGGCTAATTACGTCTCGCACTACCTGGTGTAGTGCAGAGCATGTCGAGTACCATACTGGGGCAAACTGTTCAAGCCCTGGAGGCAATCTTCTCCAGATATGGCATTCCGTCAACACTTATCTCAGACAATGGCCCACAGTTTGCCACAGAAGAGATAGTCACATTTGCCCATGAGTACAACTTTGCTCATATAAATAATTAGCATAAATCCTCACATACATGCATGTCGTACATGTTAAATGGACTAGGAGTGCTTCGCACAATCTATAGCTCGCAGCTGGGGGGTCGAATTGATGATAAAGCACTCATTTCACCTCGTGCTTTATCATGCGACAAGAACCCCAACTGTATATTCAAACCAGACAGGTCTGGACACACCCTACCTACTTATGTAAGCCTGGTCAGAGGAAACTGTCTCAGCAACAGTACCCCACAGTTGGACATAAGGCAATTAACCCTTTCACTGCAGAATTTGAGCATTCCATTCAAAGGAAAGAATGGGAATGGGCCAGTGATGGGCCGGCTCGCCAGCTCTTTTCATTGATTACGACAGACGATTGGGTCCTGAACATGGTACAGGGCTGTCAGACAGAGTCCTTACAGCAACCACACTACCATCGTCTGCCTCCCTGCACATCACCTGGAGATTCTAACCATATCGGAGGAGGTGAAAAGGCGCAAGAGAAGGGCATAACCCCCATACAATGGAACTAACAGAGTGCTTTCTGTCCAACCTGTTCTTGGTACTGAAGAAAGATGGAGGCATGAGACCAGTGATCAGTATCAAGGGTCTCAACCAGCTTGTGAGGACAGAACACTTTAAGCCATGGAGGGCTGCATTTGCTAGGCACCTTGGTCACACCAGGCTACTGGTTCACAATGGTAGACTTTAAAGATGCACACTTCAATGTTCCAATCCATCCAGGACATCAGAAATTTCTGAGTTTCTGTTTGAAGGGGAATCTGTTCCAATTCATCTACTTCCCATTTGGCCAAGTCCCAGTCGTGGGAACAGTGACAAAAGTGATGAAACCATTTTGCCTTCTAATTCTGTGCCGAAGAATGTTCAATCAACTATTCTATTTTTGAAAGCCTTGCATATTCTTGCATATACATATTCCTCTAAAGGACATGTACTTGGTCAATCAGTCATGGTAGCCAGGGTGCCCAAGCATTATATTACATTACCATGGTATTTGCACTGTATGGATATACGTATATCTGTCACAGTCATATCGGGGCATCTCCATTGCACAACTGCTTGTGCCTTTACCCAAAGGCATCAAGTAAGCCGGATCACTTCTTTTGGACAGCATATGCCTCACATCTGCTTAGTACACTATATGCTCTCAGTATACAACTTACACACAGTGCATTGCAACTGTCATATCAGCATCAGCACTACACTGACTCTAATGTCCTTCTTACCTCATGGCCCATCTAGACCCACTCCACTGCCCTCTTGGGAATCAGCCTATATATATATATATATATATATATAATAATCATGTATTAAACTTCTCCACAAGCATGACAGTATGCAGGAGTTCGTGGACAACGTCTGCCTCCTGAATTCTGTAATTTCCTCGTAAAACCAAGATGCCACCCCGTAGATAAGCATAGGCAGAGCATCGGAAAACCTTCATTTTGCAAGCAAACAATCGAAATACTTGTTGAGGTCACCCTCTGAACAGCGCTTAGTAATGCCATTCGTGTCCGCTGTGAATTCTTTGGTCACTTTCAGAGATTAGTGCAGACAAAAAGTCGGTCTAGCTCTATTATATAAATTTCTTCACAAGCATCATAATTTGCAACAGGAGCAGGGTCCACTCACCCAGCACAAGCACCTCCCTGGTGGCACTGAACTCCTCAGACACTTCCAGCACTTCGCTCCTAAGCAACTCCCTAACACGGCAAGTCACTGCACATGTGTAGTTGGCTGAATCAGTGATGAAGGCATCTGTCACTTGCAAAGTGCTAGACTGAGCAGCAAAGTTGGTAGTGACACTTACACTACCACTGAAGCTCGCATACTCCTCAAGCTGCAATCCCCTGACTCGGTCTTCTCCATAGAAGGGGGTACCATCCCTCAGCCAAGCCACGTAGTAAGCTTCAGCATCCCAAGAGCAGCTCAACATGATGGTGTTGTTGGCACTACCTGCTCGGAAGAGGTAGGTGACAGGGTCCTCCGTTGGAGAGAGATTGACATTGACGGCACCTGAGGGAAAGAACACAGGTGTAACAGCAGTGCACATATAGCACATACAAGTAAAACAGCCCATTTCACTGCAGCACATTTTATGCTATGTTACGTTATGCTTATGTTTCATCAGGTTGCCACACACTTGTTTCATTCAGTGTAAAAGTTTTCATTGTTGGCGGTCCATTGCCTGCATGTGTGTTCCTTGCAAAGATGGTGGCAGTGTACTCCTCACACGGGTAAGTCAAGTTGACCGTGAATGTGGTGGTGGGGTGGGACACTATAGCCCCACCCACAGAGTCTGTGTCATTCATGACATCCAGAATGTAGTAGATGAAATTTGCAGGATGCAGAGTGGCTGGCACTCCCAGGAAGGAGGGCGGAGTCCAGGTGAAGGTCACACTGAGAAAGCCCACACTGGCAGCAAAGTGGACCACTGCACCAGGCACATCTGGAGTATGAGGAGCAAGAACCATGTACTACAGAGATGTGGACAGGTTATGTCCCTGCACTGCTATACAATCATTTGAAAGTTATCGCTAGTTGTTCCCTGTTGTCAGCTCACCATAGATGAGCACATCCTTGGTGGCCCTAAACTGCTCTGGAATGTCCTCCTCAGCACTGTCCTTGGCTCTGCAGGTCACTGCACAGGTGTAGTTGCCACTGTCACTCACTTGGCTGAAGGTCAGTGTGCTGCTCAGTCCCCCAACCTCCACTGACACACTAGCACTAGTGCTGTCCACTGTGTCTCCACTGACAAGGTCCCTGCTGTACAGAAGAGCCCCATCCCTGAACCAGAGTAGGTAAAACACTGTTGAGTTCCAGGAACAGGTGAGGGTGACGTTGTCTGTGGCACTCCCCTCCAGTGGGTCCACAGCTGGTGTCAGGGTCACAACTGGGTCAGCTATGGCAGGAGAAGAATGTGTGGAGATTGCCGTGACACACCACAATGGCTTGCATTAGCATCCAACCATGTTTGATCAAATGCAAAGCCTAAACCGTACATGTTATTACCAACCTGGTTCTACTGTCATAAAGTCTTCCCAGGCAGAGATTCCATCAAAGAACAGATTCTCTGCTGTCACTGACACAGTCAGGTTCTCACACGCTGGTAGGTTGGGTACCTCCACCATGTCAGTGGGGTGGTCCACTGTGGCATTGAACAACACTCCTGAACTGCTGTCACTCACTTCCACAAAGTACCTCAAGGTATGGTTTCCTCCAGGGGGAATCCCCGTAGCACTGCCTGTCAAGGCCATCCAGGAGATGACAGCTGTCACTGGTGTCGTGCCATCTGCTTTGATATTAACTTCAAGACCATTGGATGCAATGGGAAGTTCTAAGAAACGAAGAAGTCGCAACATTCGTACTTATAGTATCGAAATACACGATACATGTGTGACTAGCTGGCTAGCAAAAGACCTACCGTGATTATTTGGCATTATATCACTCACCATAGACAGACACTTCAGCTGTGTCCTGCAGATTCCCTGCAATCATACCAAACTCAACTCCCTTAGCCCCACAGGTCACAGCACAGGTGTAGTTGCCACTGTCATCCAATGCAGCACTGACAATGGTCAGAGTGGACATCATCGTTGTGTAGTTACTGACGACAGAGACCCCTTGTGGGGGTCCCATCAGGACAGAGGAGGCAGCCAGATCTTCCTCATAGATCAGCATACCATTCTTGTACCATGCCACATAGTACACCGAGGTGTCCCATGAGCACTGGAGAGAGATGTCACTGCCATTCCGATAGTCTGACAAGGACTCCACAGGTGACACTGTCACTGAGGGAGGGACTGGAAGAGACAGTACAAGACATCACACACAGCTGCAAGTTATTAGGGAACACAGAGGAACACATGAACTCTGTGTATACTGTGTATATATATATATATATATAATTATATATATACATATACTCCGTTACCATGGCAACCGTAGGTTGAGAAATCTCATATCAGCCAAGAGCCCAGAGCTTTTAAGTTGACCTGTGCGATATTATCAATATCGCACAGGTCAAATTCTCATATCGCACAGGTCAACAATGAAGCTACAGCTGTCACTGAGAAACAGTAAACAGGTCAACAATAAAGCTACAACTGTCACTGAGAAACACTAAACAAGTCAACAAATGAATTTGCAGCTGCTAATGAGAGCAAGTATGTTAGCAAGCAAGGAATGAGTATAATGACAAATGAGCATAGTACACACAGCTAGCATACTGGGTTCTGAGGTACATTGAACAAAAAGTTCATTGAGTTCCTCAGCTGTAAGCTGCAGGATAGGTAGAGGTGGAGGAGGATTGAAGCATATATTATGTTAACTGTACATCCACTCATGTTTAAAGCTGGTGCTGCTTTTGCGGTGGTCTTGGACACACAGTTATTTCTTGATGCTTCTGAACGATTGATTCCTAGGACAATGTAGTAACTTCCAAGGTAATTACAGAAACAGTCCGGCGCGGCTAAGCTCATTTCTGCAAACTTGTCTTCAAAAAACAGGATCTGAACTGAGCAGCGCACTAGGAATGACTAAAACTGACAAAACCAAACTTCTCATCTTCTTCATGGAACATTCAATGAACCGTCGTTAGCGACGCTACTTTCGTTCGCTAAATTTTCTAACGTAGATAGACCTATCACGATTTCGTTGGCTTGCTGCGACGTCGGCGCCATTTACATTGTCTAACATTACGTAACTTCCGTTTACGCACTGCTAAACGCCTCGTTTACGGAGCCATAGCAACGGAGTATATAATAGTTATAGTGCGCTTAGTGTGCGATATGGCCTCAAACACAGCACTCGCCCTCGGGCGCTTCGCGCCCTCGGGCCTCGTGCTGTGCTTGAGCCATATCGCACAATAAGCGCACTATAACTATTACATACATTTGTAGAATAGAATGTGGTTGCTCATACATGCAACCCCTTGCTTCAACAATCCATTTTCTATGTGAAAGCACTTTGTATAGACTACACTTTGTGGAGAATCTGCACAGTGCCGGCATCAAGGTTCCACGGGTATCTTTTATCAGCCTTTCAACACTATCTTATAATTGTGGAATTCAGCAGAAAAATTGTGACAGAACATAAGTGTAGAGTATTTAAATGGTTTCTTGTATGGCTTGTATTTGCATACTTGCATATCTTGTATGATTTAGAGTATGATCTCTCTTGTCTTTATGACTGTATTATAATATCACTTTTCCTTTATCAGCAACCATTTTCTCTCTAGTTGCTACCAACCTGGCTCCACTGTCACGAAATCTTCACTGGTACTGGGTCCCTTGAAGAACAGGTTCTCTGCTGTCACTGACACAGTCAGGTTCTCACATGTTGGGAGGTTGGGTGCATCCACCATGTCAGTGGGATGGTCCACTGCAGCTCTGAACAACACTGCTGAACTGCTCACTTCCACGAAGTACCTCAAGGTTTGGTTTACTCCAGGGGGAATTCCTGTAGCATTGTCCATCAAAGCCATCCATGAGATGACAGTTGTCACTGGTGTGGTGTCATCTGCTTTGATGACAATTGTCAGACCATCGGGTGTACTTGGAGGTCCTGAGAAATGGCAGGGTCACACATGGTATAATAGAATCTGATATCAGTATAACAAGCTGAAGAGCAAAGGAAGGTTTGGATCGTTTTTGACACCCAATCACTCACCATACACAAACACCTCAGTTGTGTCCTGCAAAGTTTCTGCAATCATACCAAACTCCACTCCCTTAGCCCCACAGGTCACAGCACAGGTGTAGTTGCCACTGTCATCCAATGCAGCACCGGCAATGGTGAGAGTGGACATCATTGTTGTGTAGTCACTGTCAACAGTGAGCCCTGGTGGGGATCCCATCAGGACAGAGGAGACAGCCAGATCTTCCTCATAGATCAGCACACCATTCTTGTACCATGCCATATAGTACACCGAGGTGTCCCATGAGCACTGGAGAGAGATGTCACTGCCAGCCGGATTGTCTGACATCATGCCACTTATTTCAACACTCACTGGGTCTGCACATGTAGATTAGACAATATATGGTTTTCTCCTGAACTATCATGCAAGCATGTATGCAGCTACCTGACTCACCAGTTGGCTCTGAAGTCATGAACTGGTCCACAGTGCCATTGCTGTTTTCATTGCCTCTCTCTGATACCAGTGTGGCTGTGAAGTTGATACAAGCAGGGAGACCTGGTATCTCCAGAAATGAGCTTGGATGAGGGGTGGATAGACTTGTAACTTCAGAGCCATTTTCGTAACTGGCAGTGACAGTGTAGGTGATGTTTTGGCCACCAAAGGTGACATTGTCCAGAGCAGTCCAGGAGAAGTTGGCAGTGACTGGGTCAGAGTCAGCTGAGGGATCCACTATCACAACTGAAAAACTAACAGCATCTGTGAGGGTTGCTACAGTGGACAGACACCAGTTTGCGTAAAATTTGGTGTCAAGCTCAGCTACTTTCTAGTATATATGATGGCGAATATTTTGTGCAGGATATGCATGTGAATACAAGAACACTTGTATTTTTACTGTATTTGCAGTGAATTGTATACATACATACTGTAACTCACAGGAGTATATTCTATACACTGCATGAGTGAGTTGAGGCCCAACAGAATTAAAGATGTCTAACCAGTGTATATATACCCAGTTTGTTAAACTCTTGCACATCATGTACCATCATGTACCACCATGGCCCTAGTGAATGCAAGCTGCTGCAAGGTGTGGACATTTGTGGTCAAAATTGTAATCTATAAATTAATATTGCAGCTATACAGAAACATCTTATAGGGCTGATTGGAGTGCCGAAAGCAGAGGTGGGAGTGGACTAAAGGGACTTGCCTATGAGCTCATCATGAGGTCTGCGTGCAATTGGCATTAATGCACAATAGTGGTGGTTTCCTGTACCTGTTATCACACGCACCACCTAACAGATACCAACGTATGTACAGTACGGATAGAGTTGAGCATGACTACTGTTGCACACGTTGTAAGGAGGGTGCCTGCAGAAATATAATATAATTATAAACCCACCATACCTGACCAGCTCACATACGTATACCTCACGATCACTCACCTAAGACTAGCAGCTCAGTGGTCATGTTGGTCATCCCTACTGTATTCACTGCTGAACAGGTGTAAGTGCCAGTGTCCTCTGCAGTGGTGTTGAGGAGGGTCAGAGTGCTCTCCTGTGTCCTGTTGTCCACCTGGACTGTGCTGATAGTCACTCTGGGAGGTGCTTCATGTACCTCAGCACCATTGTGGAGCCAGGTGATGATTGAGGGAGGGTAGCTGTCCACAGTGCAGTTGAAGGAGACAGGGGCTGGGGAGGTCACCCCTTGGTTGACAGAGATGGCAGTGATGTTAGGAGCAACTACATGGGACAGGAAATAATAATGAAAGGTATTTTTGAGAACTGTTATTGAAGACAATAATAAAGCATTTGAATTGCTATACATCACCTGTAGAAGAGGGTTCACATACACATGCTGCAACAAGCACAAATGACTTACATAGTGTGATGAGTTGTGTGCTATCGGAAGAGTTGGCACTGATTCCATTGGAGGCAGTACAAGTGATGGTGGCAAAGGCACTCTTCCTCATCGCACTAGTGACATTAAGGGTGCTAGTTACACTGAGCAGTGCCATGGAGTCATCTGTGGAGCTGGTAATCAAAAGAGTGGTACCATCATCACTCAAAGGCACTCCATTCCTGAACCAGGAGATGGTTGGGGCAGGGACACCAGTGGCCGTGCACATCACTACTGCAGAGTTACCCTCAGACACACTCAGTGTGGGTTTTGATGAAATGGTTGCCACAGGAGCAACTGCAAATGGAGAACAAATAGTCCAAGTCTATAGATGTGAAGTACTGTGTGGTGTTAGCACTGTCTGTGCTCACCCAGCAATTGTAGTTCAGTGGTCATGATGGTCATCCCTTCAGAATTCACAGCTGAACAGGTGTAAGTGTCAGTGTCCTCTGCAGTGGTGTTGAGGAGGGTCAGAGTGCTCTCCTGTGTCCTGTTGTCCACCTGGACTGTGCTGATGGTCCTTCTGGGAGGTGCTGTCTGGATCTCAGTCCCATTGTGAAACCAGGTGATATTGGAGGGAGGGTAGCTGTTCACAGTGCAGTTGAAGAAGACAGGGGCTGGGGAAGTCACCTCTTGGTCGGCTGAGATGGCTGTCACATTAGGCGCAACTACATGAGACAGGAAATAAAAGTGAACGGTACTTTTCATAACTCTTATTGAAGACAATAATTATGTTTCAGAATCACTATACATCACCTGTAGAAGAGGGTTCACACACATACTGCAAGAAGCACAAATGACTTACATAGTGTGATGAGTTGTGTGCTCTCAGAAGAGTTGGCACTGATTCCATTGGAGGCAGTACAAGTGATGGTGGCAAAGGCACTCTTCCTCATCACACTAGTGACATTAAGGGTGCTAGTTACACTGAGCAGTGCCATGGAGTCATCTGTGGAGCTGGCAATCAAAATAGTGGTACCATCATCACTCAAAGGCATTCCATTCCTGAACCAGGAGATGGTTGGGGCAGGGACACCAGTGGCCGTGCACATCACTACTGCAGAGTTACCCTCAGACACACTCAGTGTGGGTTTTGATGAAATGGTTGCCACAGGAGCAACTGCAAATGGAGAACAAATAGTCCAAGTCTATAGATGTGAAGTACTGTGTGGTGTTAGCACTGTCTGTGCTCACCCAGCAATTGTAGTTCAGTGGTCATGATGGTCATCCCTTCAGAATTCACAGCTGAACAGGTGTAAGTGTCAGTGTCCTCTGCAGTGGTGTTGAGGAGGGTCAGAGTGCTCTCCTGTGTCCTGTTGTCCACCTGGACTGTGCTGATGGTCCTTCTGGGAGGTGCTGTCTGGATCTCAGTCCCATTGTGGAACCAGGTGATATTGGAGGGAGGGTAGCTGTCCACAGTGCAGTTGAAGAAGACAGGGGCTGGGGAAGTCACCTCTTGGTCGGCTGAGATGGCTGTCACATTAGGAGCAACTACATGGGACAGGAAATAAAAGTGAACGGTACTTTTCATAACTCTTATTGAAGACAATAATTATGTTTCAGAATCACTATACATCACCTGTAGAAGAGGGTTCACACACATACGCAAGAAGCACAAATGACTTACACACTGTGATGAGTTGGGTGCTCTCAGAAGAGTTGGCACTGCCTCCATTGGAGGCAGTACACGTGATAGTGGCAAAGACACTCTCCCTCATCACACTAGTTGCATTAAGCATGCTAGTGACACTGAACAGTGACATGGAGTCATCTGTGGAGCTGATAATCAAAAGAATGGCACCGTCATCACTCAAAGGTACTCCATTCCTGAACCAGGAGATGGTTGGGGCAGGGACACCAGTGGCCGTGCATATTACTACTGCAGAGTTACCCTCGGACACAGTCACTGTGGGTTTTGGTGAAATTGTTGCCACAGGAGTAACTGTAAACAGAGAACAAATAGTCAATGCCTGTAGATGTGAAGTACTATGTGTGGCATTAGCACTGTCTGTACTCACCCAACACCTGTAGTTCAGTGGTCATGTTGGTCATCCCTATGTCATTCACTGCTGAACAAGTGTAAGTGCCATTGTCCTCTGCAGTGGTGTTGAGGAGGGTCAGAGTGCTCTCCTGTGTACTGTTGTCCACCTGAACTGCGCTGATGGTCACTCTGGGAGGTGCTGCCTGGACCTCAGCCCCATTGTGGAGCCAGGTGATGTTGGAGGGAGGGTAGCTGTCCACAGTGCAGTTGAAGGAGACAAGGTCTGGGGAGGTCACCTCTTGGTTGGCTGAGATGGAAGTCACATTGGGAGCAACTACACGGGACAGGAAATACGTATCAATAAGGTGTGTTTCGCCATTATAGAGGTCTTCGGACGTAATGGCTTGATCCAAAGGTCTTTAATTAGACCTGGACTAATTGGTCTTTGGACCAAATTAATTGGAGACCTGGCCATCGGACTCTCAGCTGTGATCACACTCAGATTGTCAATGATCACAACCATACGCAGCTAATATCATCATCTATCAACAATGAGCAATGGTGTTGCTGACAAACTATATATGTATGTCATAATAGAAAGTAGATGCTATAATCACTATACGCACATGGTCTTAACATGCGTACTACATGCTAAATGTTTGTGAAGTGTCATTTCACATGAAATTCAATGGAGGAGCTACCCAACCTATGATGTACCTAAACACAATGACAGCTTCAAGGCAATCATGTATGTACGTAATCTAGACTACCATGTACCATGCATGCATTATTTGACTCTCTGATATGCGGTCATTAATTAATGTGCACACACAGTACAAGCATAGCTGTAATACTAATGATGCAGCATATCTGCATAGCCAGAAATAATTGACAGGGAAAATGCTCAATGATTATGGAGTGAATGAAATTTAGTGATTAAGGAGTGATTTAAACATTGGCTACTATAATCATGGCATGTATGTCATGAAAGTTGTTAGGCATGATGGAGTTGATAGCAGAAGATTGCATTAGGACAATCAAATACACCAAGAAACCATTCTTGGGTCAAGCTTCATTAAGCAAACAATACAGAAAACCTTCTCTTTACTGTATTGTACGTCTGATGAAGTATGTGACTGCATCGCAGCAAAATCTTTTGCTGGTCAGCGTGTACGTCCTAAACAAGTGCAATCTATTATCATAATAAAACATACTGTATAATTATATTTTATCCATGCATTGTGTCATATTGGACTCACTGCACTTATGTATATGATGAATTATAATATTGGTGGATCATAAATAAGTCTCCCTTGGTGAAAATTGCACTGCAACGCAGGAGTTGGTCTAGCCAATGCCTTTCTTTTGTTACTATGTACATTCACCCATGAGCCATAGAGATGCCTTTACAGTGTAATGTACTAGACGAAGGCATAGCTTGTGGCAAGCAATCGAGGGGTGAAGACAATGGCATGCAATGTATAAAACCATTGTAGGAATTGGCATGATGACAAATAAAATGATACTCTGTTGCTAGCTCTACCTTGAGAGAGTCGGATCTCCATCTCTTCAACAGTCTCTCTGACGTGGTACTCCCTTTATTGATTTTGCGGTCTTTCTAGTTGCCGTGCGTGGGAGTGTGTGAATTCAGAAGCACGATAGGTTTTCATTCTTTGTTGTGAGAGAGTACTGCATGCTTCCATGTCTGCAGACTTCTCAACTGGCAGTCTCTGGCCACCAGACGACCTCATTTGTTGGAGGCATGCTTTTGTTACTGGAAAGGAGTGAGCTCTCTCTACATACGTCAAGAGAGTCGGGTCTCCCCCTCTTCAGTGGTCTCAGTGGTGTTGCGCTGTCTCCAGTGAGAGCGCTGTCTTTCTAGTCTTCTTTTACCCTACTCATCCTCTCACCAGCACTGCTAAAGTCGTTTTGCTTGTACCAGCACGAATAATGTCGTCTTTGATGCTCCATAGATTGAGCTATGGTCGCTCGTAGCAGCAAAACTAAAGAGTAAGTGGCAGCCATCTCCACATGAAGTTCAAAACAAGTACGGGCCGTTTCCTTATTCAAAATAGCCCATGGAGGCCTAAATGACTGAACGAGGCCTAAATAACCCAAACGTAGGCCAAAATGACAGTATACATATACATACATATATATAAATATATGTTTGCAAACATTATTCAATACAATTATGCGCATATTACATTATATACTGACCCACTGTACTTGCCAACCAGCACAGAATTACCTCACTCACCTAAGACTTGTAGCTCAGTGGTCATGATGGTCATCCCTTCAGAATTCACAGCTGAACAGGTGTATGTGCCAGTGTCCTCTGCAATGGTGTTGAGGAGGGTCAGAGTGCTCTCCTGTGTCCTGTTGTCTATCTGGACTGTGCTGATGGTCACTCTGGGAGGTGCTGCCTGGATCTCAGCCCCATTGTAAAGCCAGGTGATGGTGGAGGGAGGATAGTTGTTCACAGTGCAGTTCAAGGATACAGGGGCTGGGGAGGTCACCTCCTGGTCGGCTGAGATAGAAGTCACATTGGGAGCAACTACATGGGACAGGAAGTATTAAAAGGTTTCTTGAGAACTCTTTTGAAGACAAAATGTATGCACATAAAATTGCTATGTGCATCAAACTGTAGAAGAGGATTCACACATGTACACATGTCGCAAGAAGCACAAATGACTTACACAGCACGATGAAATGTGTGCTGTCGGAAAAGTTAGAGCCAACATCATTGGAGGCAGTACAAGCGATGGTGTCAAATGCACTCCCCCTTGTCACACTAGTGGCATGAAGGGTGCTAGTAGCACTGAGCAGAGCCATGGAGTCATCTGTGGAGCTGGTAATCAAAATAGTGGTACCATCATCACTCAAAGGCACTCCATTCAAAGACCAGGAGATGGTTGGGGCAGGGACACCAGTGGCCGTGCACATCACTACTGGAGATCTACCCTCAGACACAGTCACTGAGGGTTTCGGTGAAATGGTTGCTACAGGAGCAACTGCAAATGGAGAACAAATAGTCCACGTGTCTAGATGTGAAGTACTATGTGTGGTGTTAGCACTGTCTGTACTCACCCAACACTTGTAGTTCAGTGGTCATGTTGGTCATCCCTTCAGAATTCACAGCTGAACAGGTGTAAGTGCCAGTGTCCTCTGCAGTGGTGTTGAGGAGGGTCAGAGTGCTCTTCTGTGCCCTGTTGTCCACCTGGACTGTGCTGATGGTCTCTCTGGGAGGTGCTGCATGTACCTCAGCACCATTGTGGAGCCAGGTGATGATGGAGGGAGGGTAGCTGTCCACAGTGCAGTTCAAAGAGACAGGATCTGGAGAGGTAACCTCTTGGTTGGCTGAGATGCCAGTCACAGTGGGAGCAACTACATGGGAAGAAAATATCATTTAAGGTGTATTAGGAATTGATGATTAAGCTCGAGTTATTGTCAGTAGCTGTCAGTGTGTAACATTCTATGTACACTCTGAATATGTAATGCTATGCCGATCAAAAAAGTATGTCATAACAGAAACTAGATGCTATGCAGTACTGTTTAATCTCCGTACATGCCCTTAACATTAGTTGCAGTGCTTAACATGCTGAATGTTTATGTCATGAAATTCATTGGAGGAGCTACTCAAGCTAGGATGTACAATTGTATATATTATATGTATGACCTAGTCTAGTGCCTAGACTACCATGTGCCATGCACCATGCACGCACTATTTGACTCTGATCTGTGGTCATGAACATGCTCACTTAGTGTAAGTGCAGCTGTAAAATTTACCAAAAGGTATATACTACATATAGTCATGGCAAAATATTTAGTGATTATGGGGTGATTTAAACTTTGGCTGCTATGTTCATGGCATATTTGGCATGAAAGTTGTGAGGCATGCTGGAGTTGACAGCAGAAGATTGCTTTTGGACAATCAAGTACACCAATAAATCACTTCTTGCTTCAATGCAATGTTTAACCCATTGACGGGATTAATTACGCTTATAATACAGACATTTCATTTCTGTATAAAAAATGCAGCAAGGAGTATCTCCTCCAAAGAATCGCCATTGCAGTACAGAGGGGGAATGCTGCAGCAGTGCTCGGGACCTTAGGGAGGCGGAAGGATCCCTTTTGGGAGTGACTGAGGGGGCACACTCCCCCCTTTAGTACTATTGTTTTATTATATTATAATTATGTACTTTACTTATATTAAATCTTTCTGTATTGTATGCCTGATGAAGTATGTGACAGGCATGACATTGCATTGAACAAAATTACTATGTTGGCCTGCTTGTTTGTGTTAAACAAGTGCAATCTTTTACTATCATAGCATATATATTGCAAATAATATAATACATGCATTGCGTCATTTCGAAGTACTGTACATTTTGGCGAATCTTAATAAATTTGCTAATTCTTCCTTTGTGAAAATTGCCAGCTACAGCCAAGAAAATATACACAATCCCCACAATCCTTGCAGCTATACGGTGTATAGTATTTCAAGCATATGCATGCACTGCATGTGCCTCTCCCACATAGAGGAATGAATGCCACTCTCCTTCTGTTCCCAATGTAAAGATGAGTGGCAGCCAAGGTATATGACTAGGTGTACAACCCACCTAGGGGTCATGGCCTGAAAGAGTTATGAGTCAGTGGCAGTCCAACAAAGAGTGATTTGTATGTACATAATTAATGACTATTCATTCCAGCTAAAGAGAGAATTACTCTTATTTTTTCCTTCTGTTGTGCCTGTCATGATACTAGGCAGCATTTTCACACCACTATGGTGTACGTACTTCAACTGCACATATTATAGATGCTGTGACAATGCAGGGGTTGGTCTAGCCAATGCCATTCAATGGTCACTATTTTCATCCCTGTACACTAACCTCCTCTGTATTTCAAGCATGGTGGTAGAGAGAGAGTGAATGCGATGCAGAGGTAGGTACCTTTTTTGACTACTACTACATTCCAGCTATACAGACACAGAATTACTCTCAGTTTTCCATGACGAATTCCTCTGTACTTCAAGAGAAGCAACAATGAACACCAACAGTGATTCTGGAGTTGCCAACCAATCATGAACAAATGGTTGCTTGGTGACGTCTGGACACTGTCACCCCAGTGCTGCTGCTGAGGAGTGGCAATCTCCGAAAAGGCCTTCCAGCATAGTGGCAGTCCAACAGAGAGCGATTTGTATGCAGAGGTAGGTACCTTTTGATTATTCACATAACAAGGGTCTGACCAGTGGAGTTACTCATGCAGTGCATACACTGTAAAGTCAATTATAAATATCCCCTGCTGTGTAGCGCCCTACATTAGTTGTTCCAAGGGATTTGAGATGTATTTCTGTTTATAAGCCATGTTATAGACATACAGAATTGGTTGCCTACAGGCATGTATTACATGAGCCATAAGTGTTATGTATCAATCACACAGAGATTCAATCTCAAGACAGTGGAGCGCACCATATATTACATAATAATAGACTTTCCTGATTTTCCAATATACTCCTTGCACTGTCCTTCAAGAGCATATATACAACGTGATATGGCACATGGTAGGAGTGTTTCGTGACAGGTGTTAGCATGCAGTGTAGCTATGTCTCCCAAAGAGACCTACTACTTATTTGAAAAGTAGATTACGCACATGAAGTATGCCTGCCTGTTTGCACACATTATTCAGTACATATATGCACAGTTCAATACAATTATGCACATATTACATAATTGTAAGGATGGTGCAGAAATATATCCCTGGCCCACTGTACTTGCCAACCCCACACAGGTTTACTTTACTCACCCAACACCTGTAGCTCAGTGGTCATGATGGTCATCCCTTCATCATTCTCTGCTGAACAGGTGTAAGTGCCACTGTCCTCTGCAGTGGTGTTGAGGAGGGTCAGAGTGCTCTCCTGTGTCCTGTTGTCCACCTGGACTGTGCTGATGGTCACTCTGGGAGGTGCTGCCTGGACCTCAGCCCTATTGTGGAGCCAGGTGATGGTGGAGGGAGGATAGCTGTCCACAGTGCAGTTCAAAGAGACAGGGTCTAGGGGGGTCACCTCTTGGTGAGCTGAGATGGCAGTCACAATGGGACCATCTACATGGGCCAGGAAACAATGTATGGTGTTGGAGAACTCTTATGGAAGATAATAATTATGACATTGTATTAAAATCGCTATATACTGTAGAAGGGGTTTCACATACATGTTGCAACAAGCACAAATGACGTACACAACGTGATGAGTTGTGTGCTGTTGGAAGAGTTGGCACTGACTCCATTGGAGGCAGTACAAATGATGAGAATTGATGATTGAGTCATTGAGTTGCTGTCAGTATGTAACATTCTATCTATATTCTGAGTAATGCTTTTGCTGACACACACTTATGTCATAACAGAAACAGTACTGTTTAATCTCTGGCAAGGAGTCATGACCTGATAGAGTTATAAGTCATTTCTGAGGCTGTTTGCAATGGACGAGAATGCAGAGGTCACTACATGTGTGTAGCAGAAGACTTAACTTCATTACATAGGCTCAAGACAAATGACACATAGGGTAGTCATCATCTTGGACCTGAGTGCTTGGGATTTGATAGACCCAGACTTTTTCTTGGATTTCCATCGACCCCCCTTCCCCCTATCAGGACTGTATTTCAAGCCTGTCATAAAAAGTGAGTTTGGGTTACACCCCTAGTCACTCGGGTTGGGAGCAAAGCAGTCCTCGCAGGTCGGTGACTAGCAGCAGATCCCACAAGGGTTCAGGCTGCCAGCTCGCACGCTGAGAGGTGACCCCTCAGGATTCACATAGAGGAACACAGCACAGAGCGCTGCATTCCTTCGATTTGTGACACGGCTTTTCCCGCGGTAGGGAGACTGCGCAGGTCTTCCACCAGACGTGTGTGACTGTGCCTAAGCCCCCGATCACCACCGGGACAACGTCCATACAGTAACCGGGGAACTGTCTCCTCAAGTCTGCACAAAGTTCCTTGTACTTGGACTGCTTCTCAGCTCTTCTTTCCTCCTGGATGGAATCCCAGGCAACAGCCATCTCAATGAGATAGAGGTGTGTGGTAATCTTGTCCTGGAGGAAGATGTCTGGACGACGGGCCACAATATCTCCGTCCGTGGGGATAGGGACGTCCCAAAGGATCTTTGCGTGATGGTTTTCACGGACTGGCAAAGTTTGGAGTTCCCACCATCTAGGCGTCACCTCAAAGCCATAGTGCTTGCAGAGGTCATAATAGACCACTAGCAAAGCACGGTCGTGCCGCTCCATGTAGAGGTTGAACCCCTTGGGGTGGCACTGGCTAAGGATGTGCCTGATGGTTTCGACACCCTCACCACATTGACGACAGTGTGTGTCACCTGCATTACCCATGCAGTTCGCTTTGAACGAGCGTGTGTAAATGCAGTCGTCCTGGGCAACTAAAACCAGGGCTTCAGTTTCACTTTTCAGTCGACCTTTCACTAGCCAGGGGTGGTGCTAGGGTTTTGAGGCCCAGGTAGCACCCTCCCCTTCTGCATATGTGCCACTCTGCACTTCTTCAAGCCTAATTTCATGCCAACTGCGCTTGCAACCTTGTCCACGACAGACAGGGCTTATGTTAGAGCAGCAGGACTTTCAGCATAAAGCTTCAAGTCATCCATGTACAGATGCTGCCCTTCACTGTGCTGCGTCTGATCTTGTAGCCATTCAGCTTCTTCAGTGCATGCGAAAGAGGCAAAATGGCAAGACAGAAGAGTAGGGGCGATAAGGCATCCTCTTGGAACAGGCCTCTCTTATAAAGAATAGGCCTAGTTCTTACAGTCCTCTTTGCACTCCTCACCCTCATTACTGTCTGCCACATTGGTTGCAGGTGACCAACTATGGTTCTCACCCACCTTGGCGCACGGACAGTGTCCAGAACCGAAGTCACCCACTTGTGGGGAACTCTGTCGTAGGCTTTCTCAAAATCGATCCAGCCCACGCTCAGAGTTCTAAGTCCCTTGAAGCGGGCATGAGTGATAACCATTTTGTCAACTGCCAGACAGTCTATGCAGCCTCTGGCCCCCTTCCTCAGAGCACGTTGCTCTTGCGGAAGTAGGTCATTGGCTTCAACGTGGGCTGCAAGGCTGTCAGCCAGCACCGCCGTTGCAAACTTGTACTGGGTGTTCAGACACGCGATAGGCCTGTAGTTACCCGGGTCCTTTGCCTCTCCCTTCTTGGGTATCAGAATGGTTCTGCCCGTCACTAACCAATCAGGGAAAGGTATCGCTGCATTCAACATCTCCTCTGTCATCAAGCGCAGTGCATGTCCTGCCTCAGGAAACACTTTCCACCAGAAGTTGACAATGTCATCTGGCCCAGGGGCTGACCTGGACTTGGCTTTCTTCAGGATTTTCCTAAATCGGGCCTCATCAAGACAAAGTCTTTTTTCTGGTTCCAGATCACCTAGTAAAGCCTCCACTTCATTTTTCCAACTCTGAATGTCTGGATCTCTTTCGTTCACCTGACCATTCATTTCTAGAATGCCTGCCCAAAATTGCTCAATCAGTTCCTTTTCAGGAACCTCCTGAGGTAGATGGGAACGGTCAAAGAGGAACTTCCTCTGTGCAGCCCAAAGGTTATTAACCTCTATGAACTCGCGTTGCTCCCTCTTACATTTCTCCTGAGTCTTCCAGACCCTCAGTTTCCCAAGGGTCTCCTCACGGTTACTCAGCAGGCGTTTGAGGGCGAGAGTATGAAACTCGCTACGCAGTTGCCGTCTGATCCATCTCTGCCTAGGGGTGGCTTTGGCATTCTGCTTCTGTCTGGTGATCTCCACATCTAGCCAAGCTGAGTCGCCTGAACCGTAGGCACTTCTCTTTTCGTCGCCCTTGTACCTGCGGAGCAGACTCGGGAGATTTCTGGGGTTGCAGGATTGAAGCTGCAGCATACACCATGCAGTTGACCTCCCAGGGTCTTTTGGGTTTCACTCCTTGCATCCATTGGTTGATCACTGCACGTTGCCTGCCGTCCACGCGAACCCCCGGCCACTTAGTACTTCTCCCTCTTAAGTTGGAATAAATCTCTCAATAGCTGGTGGCAGTGTTGGTTGACTTTTTCCACTAACTCTTCCAGACCAGGGTCGAAATCCATGCAGACTTCCTCTGACTCTCCCTGTGGACCTGTTGGAGTCCCTGTCGGTTCTCCTTCAGATCCCACTGCAGAAGTTGTGATGTAGGGGCTACCCTCCCCAGCCGCGAGTCCCTTTGGTGCTGGGGAGTTAGGAAAAGAACTCTCTTCAGCCTCTGCAGTGGCTTGCGAGTCAGAGTTAGACATCTGGGTCATCATAGGGCGAGACTTGATGAGTCTCACCCTCTTCATCAGAGCATTTGCTGTGGTGGAGTACTCTGGGAAGGCTAAGGTCCACTCCTCAAGTAGTCTGTGTGCACAGCCCTGAGATGGGTCACTGCTGCTGTACACGTAGAGCTCCATGAGTCGCTTCTCCTTCTCCTCATTCTAGAGGATCCTGCTCTTCTTCTTCACCACCGTGGTCGGTGGAACCGGCGGTTCCAACCGAGTCACAATCGCCTGTGCTTCTTCGATTGAGGAGCTGCCTTCAGGCGAGGCACACTTGGATTAACAATTATAGTTGGACTGGCCAACGTTTTTCTTTCCACGTGTGCACCTGGGATTACAGTCACCTTCAAAACTTGACTTTTTGGTGTTTGTAATCGACAGTGTGGACCCAGACTGGGTGATTAGCCCAGACCAGGCTGGTGACTGCTTTAGCTCAGGTTGCCAGTGAGGCAGCAGAGCTGTCTCACAGGGGAAGTGCATCCTGCCCAGGGGGAAGTTGGAGTGTCACATATGGGCCCCTCTCCCATGTCCCCCGGAACTACAGTCACCCATGTCCCCTCACTACATGTGTAACTTTAAGAGCCCACAAAGCACACTTGATTATATTCAATATATAGTAGTGCCTATACTATATTCGCTAATTCTGTGAATACTCTATAGCTACTGTATGCCTAAGTAGCTGCAGTAACTATGGCATACATGATAGATGTATATATATAGTAAATGGCAGGGACTTTGAAAAGATCTTCTAGCATAGTGACAGTTCAACAGAGTTAATTATATGCAGAGGCACCAGATTGTATTTTAACACCACTACAGTGGACATCGACTCCACATACATAAATAGCTGTAGTGACTATGCAGGGGCTGGTCTAGCCAATGCCTTTCCATTGTAGTTATATTTACTCCTGCATGAGCTTTCCTCTTTAGTTCAAGAGGAGTGACAATAAACACCAACAGTGATTCTGGAGTCGCTGACCAATCGTGAACAAGTGGTTGCTTGGTTTCTTCTGGATGCTGTCAGCCCAGTGCTGCTGATGAGGAATGGTAATCTCCAAAAAGGTAAGCAGCACAGTGGCAGTCCAACAAGAAGTGACTTGCGTGCAGAGGTAAGTACCTTTTTGATTATCCAACTAAAAAGTGTCTTTTTGGTGAAGTTTTTGCACGCTGCGTGCACTGTAACATCTATTAGGAAGCTTCCTCTACTGTGTATTGCCCTACATTAGTTGTCCCAAGGGATAGGTCTGTTGTAGACCATGTAACTCAGATACAAATTGGTCACCTATCTGCATGTGTTACACACAGTGCTGCGTG
Source organism: Aplysina aerophoba (assembly GCA_949841015.1). Lineage (NCBI taxonomy): Eukaryota > Metazoa > Porifera > Demospongiae > Verongiida > Aplysinidae > Aplysina > Aplysina aerophoba. The sequence continues at coordinate 1,365,186 of OX465044.1, forward strand.
CACATGCACACATACACACACATACCACAAACGTATATACGCAATGCACACCCATGTGTTTGTGCACACCAGTAAAGGGCCAGTAGGCATAGAAAAAAACACCTCCAGTGCAAGTTGCAGGTGATGACCACTATGAGTGTAAGTTATGTATTTGCTCTAGGGGATGGCTGTGGTGACTAAACATCATGCGCATAACTTTGATGAACTTGCACTGGTTCTGTAAATGTACATGACAAGACTGACTACTAAAGTTCATACAACAGCATATAAAGGCAAGCAGAATAGCCTAGATGTTCATGAGCACTTAAAATGATCATAAACACAGACACAAGGAGTGAGATAATTCTCCATACAAGTGCAAGGTAAGACTATACAAACAACTACAATAGGTCAAGTAGGATACTACACTCCTCCCCTTCTAATAGGGAACTAGTCCAATTCAGTATAATGGTTAGGTGGCCTTCTGGTACGAGATGACCTGTGGAGACTGGGCTCTGAGCAGTCAGCAGTAGTGCTGTTAGGAACAGGTGCCTCAGAAGGTGGTTCTGGTAATGACAAGGGTAGTGATGATTCCTCAGGGATGGATGGACTTGCTGATACAGTTTGAGTCTGAATGTGGTCATGTGGCAATGAACAACTTCCATCTGCCAACTCAAAATCATAGAAAGGAGGTCCTCTGTAGCGTGTAATGACAGCAGCAACCCACTGAGGCCCACCTGTCTGGAAGCTGCGGACAAACACTTGGTCTCCAATGCCAAATGATGTTCATGACTTAAATGGTCATAGCTTTGCTTCTGTCAATACTATGACGTCTCCACTCTGGCAGCTAGATTGCATGGGCGTGCAGGAAATCAAGACAAGTCTTCAATCATCTTCCCATCAACAGCGCAAGCTGCGCTGGAGAGGATCCTGTGGTGGAATGTGGAGTACTCTGGTAGTGGAAGAGAAAATGAGAGAGCTCCTGTTGCCGATCAAGTGTAACACTCTTTCTAATGGCATTCTTGAAAGTCTGCACATACCTCTCTGCCAAGTCATTGGATACAGGGTGATAGGGAGAAGTTACATTGTGAATGCCATTGGCACTCAGGAAATGTTTTGAATTCTGCACTGGTGAAGGCAGTCCCGTTGTTGGAAACCACCAGATCAGGAAGTCCATGTGCAGCAATCATGATTCTCAGCTTGGCAGTTGTGTTGGATGACAATGTTGAGGGGACCATTTCCACCTCTAACCACTGGAGTAGGCATCTACCACTACAAGGAGCATCTTCTCCTTGAAGGGTCCTGCATAATCAGTGTGGAGTCACATCCACAGCTGAATAGGCCATTCCCACTGATGAAGTGGGGCTGATGCAGGTGCTTTCTGTTTTTTCTGACACTTCTGACAGCTCTTCACCTGATTCTCAATGTCAGTGTCCAGACAAGGCTACCATACATCTCGTCGGGCAATTCCTTTTTTAAAATTCCAGGGATAACCCTCATGCAGCTCCTCTAGGGATAGGCTGGTTAGCTACTTCTGGCACCACCACTTGATTGCCTCTTATCTTGCAATGATAGTACCCTCTTGTAGTATCTATTCTACTGACCTACTGTAACTGTTAGTCTTACCTTGCCCTTGTATGGAGTGTTACCTCACTCATTGTGTCTGTATATGTGTTCATCTTAAGTGATTGTACCTAATGAACATCTAGAACATTCTGTTTGACTACATATGCTGTGTATGAACTTTAGTAGACAGTCTTGTCATTTACATTGATTGAGTTGAAGTTGATCCAGAGCGAGTTCATCGAAGTTGAGTGCACGACTTAGATACTACACCTCTCCTCAGGTAGGGTCAAAACTCATCATCAGCATCCTTCATGGTACCACCGGATATTAGTATCTCTAAGAACTTTGACAGGATGGGGTCTCGAGCTGTCCACTTCCTGATGCTGCTGAGATTGGTGAAATCTCATAACTGTCTTGCCTAACAGTTGGATGGTGTCACCTGGAAGTGGTAAGGGCAATTTGCTGAGAAGGTTAGCGTTGCCATGTTGTGATCCTGGCTTGTAAATGATGGTGTAATTGTAAACACTCAAGGTCAGTGCCCATCTCTGAATGTGAGCAGATGCCATTGCTGGAATCTGACAATCTTTGGCGAAGTGGCTTGTGATCTGTGTAGATAGAAAAGGTATATGTCCCGGCAAATACTGGTGAACTTCTTGACACCAAAGACTATGGCAAGACCCTCTTTGTCCAGCTGTGAGTACTTCTTTTCTGCAGGGCTGAGTGACCTACTATCAAAAGCGATAGGCTTCATCACTCCATCTTCAAGTTGATGTAACAGGGAGAGGCTTTTGCATTCCTAGTATATATAATTATAGCTAGTGCTTAAAGACCTCCATACAGCATACATATGAAATAATTTTATTATATCATTTTAGAAAAATAATTGATTGGTTTTCACACACTTTCTCTTACGAGAAGACTAGCACAGAAGCCCGCCGGAGGCTGGTTTCTGTGCTATAGTGCCTCTGCAACAGCACTTCAATGACTGTGCTCCGATGACTGTGCTTTGACGGCACCGCTGTTGTTGGCTAGATTCTCAGTTGGTAGCTAGTTATATATAGCTATAGCTATAGCTAGCTACCTAGCTATTGGCCACATACAAATGAGACCATCAGGGGAATATGTAGCCCCATAGCAAGTTGTCTGGCAGTTTGGCTTGGACAGGCCACTGCACAATTTTCCATAGCCTTTCTAAAGCATATCAATGTTTACACACTGCCAGACTAAGCTAGCTTTAAACACACCTCTTAGCTAACGCAGTTGGATAGATGTGCGCATGTCTATAGATATTGCTCCATTTAGCTGTACAGTTAACTTTGTGTGTGCTGTTTGTGTGACATCTATGAAGTGAACTATCAACCCTGGACAGGAGCTACAAATGTCTTTGTACTCTCCTTCGTAAGTGAGAAATGATCAACTTGAAGACTTCTGAGTGGCTAGGTAGCATCATGATAATCTCTCTGGAAACAACTCCAGCCATTCGTTTTTTTTGGGGACAGATAGAGGTCCAAAACACAGACGTTTCGACCCCAATCCAGGGGTCTTCATCAGTGAGTGAGAAATGATATTCATCACAATGATAATAGTTAACAGGACCAAAGATGGATCGGCGTGCACACATTCAACTGGATTGCGTGGCGCAAGGAGCATGCAAATACTTCTATGGGGGCCTCAGCTGCTCTCAGGTGCAGCACAACAGGGCCCACAGGGCCACTGGGTGGCGGGTGCCAAAATAACAGCATATACATTCACACAGGGCTATATATGACTCAGGCTATACATCACAAGCTTTTGTTTGCGTGTCTGCCCTTGGTGTCTGCTTCATCGTAAGGTACATCTGTCAGCATTCCCCCTCCCTCTCCTCTTCTTTCACATATACAACTTCCCATAGTTCTCCACTATCTTAAGGTGGTGTTATCAGGCCAGGATCAGTTAAAATGTAAAGTCAAAGCTATCATAATGCTCCCACTTCAATGACCACAATGCCCCTGCTTCGATGGGCTCACTACTGTGAACCCCCAAGCCTAATGCATGGGTGTCATTCACCAACAAGGTATTTACAAGTAAGGTAGCGTGGCTGCAATTTTGGTGCAACTAGGCCAGGCTGCAAAAACTGATTTAGTAATTTAGGACATAACTTAATTATCTAGGCCGGCCTGGTCTTTTGCCTATTACTGAAGGCAACCTCTTGGAGATGACAAGAGCTAGCTGGAGTGGCAGTATATAGTCATTCTTTTCTTCAGGGAGTGCTAATCACTATTGTCTATATACGTATGTACACCATCACGGATCCCTATACTTTCTCCGTAACACCAAAATGGCGGACAGTCGTTTTGTAGATTTTTGCTGCGTGTTCCTCGGCTGTAGGATATTTGTGCACATTGTATATATAGCAATATTTCTATATAACACACCTTGGGTAAGGTTCAGACATCCAGGATGCCCATAAGAGGTGTGACGAGCAAACCCATACATTATCACCCCCATTGCTTCTGCATCTGCATGGTGGAGGGTGTGCACTCCTCCTGTGAGGTCCACCTGGGCTGCATATACCTGGGGTGCTCCATTTTGTTTGATAACTGTGAAATTGAGATTGTACCTGCTCAGTTGTTGATTGTCAAGAAAGATTCGATTTGGCTGGTAGTACTGGGCAGGAATGAAGATGTTCATGTAGTGGGAGAAGGTAAAACTGTTGTCATCTGGTTGAAATGTTGGCAAGGAATAGTGCTTGCAGTATTGAGAGACAGCTGGAACAATAATCATAGTTGGGTCTCCTGTTAGTCCATCAGCTGCGAGTCCAACAGAATACTGAAGAACTAAAATGTTGTCACTTCCTTCAATCCAGCAGTATTGGCTGCTGGATACTCTAAATTCTACAAAGTTTCCCTCATTTATCATATATATACTTGCTGTATTGTATAGTGTTGGTTGATCAGTTGATAAAGTACAGTTCACTTCCACGATAGTCAAATTCTCTGAAGCTAAAATGCGGAACATATCATATGCTTGCCTTCCTTTGAGTGGCGCTGTTGCAAACTTCTGTCCCCAAGATGATACTGGTGGGATCTGCTCTACAAGGTGATCACATGCAGTTTCTGAGAGAGGGACACGTGCGCAATTATGTCCTGACATCATTGCAAGTGGGTTATTGGAAGCCACCAGCAATCCAGTAAGATCATTCCTGCTCTGTACAAGGAATGTTTCTCCCTCCTGAAGTATGATATTTGTAGTTGCACCCGTTAAGGTAAGTGTGTTATCAATAATTATATCCACTTTAGATATGATGGAGAGTTGTGTGTCATTGTACTGGGCAATGATTGCTACGGCGGAATTATGTGAAAAATAGCTAATAGAGAAGTATGATACTGCAATGTATTTGTAAGAAATCTGTTGCACATATTCTTGCTTGGGATAGACCAGAAAGGTGTCACTTGAGTGCTTTTGAAGGTTGCCCCCATACACAATTAACTTTCCATATGATTCAGTTCTAATAGTAATGACTTTCCCCCTCTCACGGGTACTTCTCAAAGCATAGTCGGAGCTCTCAAATACAAACTTGACCACCTCTCCGTACCTCACCACTGAACTGGCATTGTAATCCGTTGCAGGTGCACTGATGTTGAAAAGGACAGGCCATTCCTCAGCAGTAGTCACGTACAGACAGAGGCATGCAGAATTTCCTTGGTAATTTGCAAGAAATGACAAACTGTATTTCGTGCTCTTGCTGGCACCTGCAGATCGACATAACATTTGAAAGATATTGTTACAATAATTTCATTGCACTGTGTACATAAATTATTTAATTACATATTCATTTGCACAGATTCAATTCTGATTTATCATAACCAAAAAAGCAAGCCTAGGAATAATTATGTTATTGTGCAATTATGCCATTTTGTTCAGGAGCTATATACAAATCTCGCATTATATCCTAGAACTAATCTACAAATATCACGTATATCCAAAGTATACCCCAACATTAACATGCCCGTTGCCATGGCAATGGGGTATAAATATATATTATATATTTGTTTCTTAATGTGACAGCAGTACATGGCAGAGGCTGCTCAGCAGGTGTTGGCTTACTGGTCCACAGAAAAGAGAGAGCAAAAGACAAGGACAACAGACAGAAAAGGAACCCAGTGGATGGGATACAGAGAATTATAAAGGAGGTGTAGAGGGCAGAGTTAATGAGATACCTTAGTGGCTAAATAGGAGGGATCGTCCTTGGCTATTCATTCTATAAGGTGAGTTTGCTATAATAAGGATATTGTAATTGCTGAGAACAGAATGTGTTTACTATATAGTCACAGGAAGTTCAAAAAGGTATGTGACAAGGAATAGCAGTAGTTCAATAGCTGTAAACTCAAATCTTCAAAAGTGGGACAAACAATTAGAAAGCGGTGTTGGTCCTCCACCTCCCTACAATCACACAAGTGGCACGTCTGTTGGCAGTAAGGTGTATACTAGACAGTCACCACACCCAGTGGCAAGCAGCCTGGCCAGAGGCCAGCCAGCGCCCTCCTCACACCCACAGATCGTTCATAACTCACTGTTATGTACGATATTGGTTGTCAGTTCACATTCACTGACTGTGACTAAGACTGATATTATTACTTCAAACACATGCATATAATAGGCACAAAACAATGGACATTGTTACAGCATGACAATAAGCTTTGCTACAGAAATAGGTATCATCAGAACACAACCAAACTAGTCTAGTCCTAAATCTAATAACACAAGTTCTAGTATGTGGCTGCCTAATGTCACTGGGTGACTACCAATATGCCACATCTCCCCTTTTCCAGTATGTGAGTCTGGAGGGGGGGGAGGGGGGGGGCAACATGTATTCCAGTTTGTGAGCAATGACATGTGTTTCTGGAGTTTCTGGGGTTGACTGATTTGAGTCTGCTTCAGGTCGTCGTGAAAGATGACTCTGGTTCTCCAGATTGTGCCAGATGGAACTTCCACCAGGTAGGACCGTGGAGTGTCAGCTGAATGGATCAAGCGTCCAGGATCTGGTCGGTCTTGAGTATGAACCCAAACTGGTGTACTGTTTGGCAGTGGTGATAGGGGTCTGGCTCGGTGGCGTCGATCATAGTTTGCCTTCTGCTTTCTCTTCATATCTGCATCTTTCTGATGAAAGCTAGTGAGGCAGGACCATTCCGGTATCAGGATACTCAGAACATGAGGGATGTCTGTCCTCAGGGCACACCAGGGCAGTGGAATGGTCTTGTATGCTAGTAGTACTAGATAGGGATCTGCTGACTCCTCCAGGAGACTCTTTACAGTCTTCACCATGCACTCGGCCATGCAATTACTTTGGGGGTAATGTGGGCTGCTAGTGATGCTTGAAGTTGTATTGGTCCGCGAAGTCCTTCATCTCTTGTGAGGAGTATTGAGGTCCATTGTCACTCATGAGTACTGCTGGGGTGCCATGTCTTGTGAAGATGGCTTTGTGGGCGTGAATGTCACTGGCTGAATTGGTTGGTGGTTGTCAGAGTCTGGACCACCAGGTAGCGAGAGAAGTAGTTGGCAACCAGTAAATAAAATTTGCCAAACAGGTCTGGGGCAACTTTCTCCCAAGGATGGTTTAAAAGGGGAGAGGAGATCATAGGCTGCCTGTGAGCTAGACTTGCCTGGGTGCGCAGGCTGGGGAACTCCTGACTAGTTGCTCCACCTGGTGCTTGATGCCTGGCCATGAGACAGGTGAAGAAACATGCAGGCGACATCACAGAATTCCCTGGTGTATGTTGTTGATTTTGTGCAGTGGCTCCCATTGTAGACTTTGTGGCACCACAATACGATGACCTCGAAGGAGTAGGTCATCATGGAGGGAAAGCTTTCCTTGCATACGCCAGTACTGTAAAGGATCTCCTGTAAGTTGATCCTTGTTGGGCCACCCTGCTTGCAGATTGTGATAAGGTGGGAACATGTGCTGTCCTGCTCCTGTGCGGCTCCATACTCCCTGAGGCAGTCAGCACTTGCTGGAATATTGGAGGTGATGGCCTGTACAAACCAACTCTGTCTGTGTACACTCCTTGCAAGTGATGGCATCTGGGGAGGCAACAGGGGCACGTGAAAGGGTGTCAGCTGTGTACAGCTGCTTTCCGGGAACATGACTAATTGTGTAGTCAAAGCGGATGAGATGGATTCAAAAGCGAAGGACACGAGGTGGCAGGCAGTCAAGGTTGGTCTTGCCAAGGAGGGGTACCAGAGGCTTGTGGTCGGTCTCCAAAAAGATTGCCTTGGAGGAGAAACTGCACAAAATCTACAACGTACACCAGTAGCCTGGCCAAAGATGAGGATATCATCTATATGGCAAAGAGCACCTTCCTGCCCTGCGAGAATCCCGTTAATTCTCTGCTAAAAGTACTCAGAGGTGCTCGAAATGCTAAAGGGCAGCTGTTGTAACAGTAGCCCAAACAGGGTGATGAAGGTGGTAAGGGACCTGGACTAATCATTTAGGGAGATCCACCAGAATCCACAGTTGGCATCCAGCTTGCTGAAGACGGTTGCTCCCACCATTTGGGCTAGGGTCTCGTCCACTTTGGGTAGCTAGGGGGTGCATCTTGTGCAGGACATTGTTGTTCAGTGGTCGGAAATCCACACAGATGTGAACTGCTCCGGACAACAACCATGCCAGTGCACTATGGGGTGGGCTCCTCCACACAAGAAATCACACCTAGGGACTCCTTGCGGGCGAGCCGATACTGCACCTCCCTTCTTAGGGGTAAAGAGACATGGCGAGGGGTAAAAAGGGCAAAAGGCTTAGCATCAGGCTTAAGCTGAATGGTGTAACTCTTCCCCTTGAAGGTCCCAAGGCCCTTGAAGAGGTTAAGGTACTGCTCTGGAATGGGTGTGCTAATGCCATCAACCTGAGCTAGTACGTGCATGACTGGTAGACCTAGCAAGTTGTGCTGGCCGGAGGTGCTTTAGCACAAAGATGGGCTGGGCACATTGACAGCCTCTGTACTGCAGTGTGGCCCAAAGCTCACCTCCAGTGGCTTACTGTCAGATCCATGCAGTCTCTTGGTGGGAGGCTTGAGCTGGCTCAATGCAGGGATGTCCACAGTTCTTCGGAGATCACATTCACTTCTCTCCTGTGTCCACTTTGAAATACACTTCGTGGCCATCAATGCGAATGGTACAGTTCCACATGGTGGCTTGGTGTTCAGGTTTTGTTGTAGTGGTCTGCTGCATCGGGCTCCATGGCTATGTCAGCAAATGACTTGTGGAAGCACTGTGTGCTGTAGTGCCCCTTCTTTTTGCAGGTGTGGCATTAAGTGTCACAAGCTGGGCACTGTTGACACGAATGGGGTCCATGGCCACAGCGAGAGCACTTGTCTTGGGCTGGCTGTGGCTACCTTGCAGTTGTTGGGGGGCGTCATCCTCTCTGCGATCCTTCTCCTTTGAACGGGGATGTCTTGTGCAGGAAATCGATCAACTTGTCTACTTCCTGGCTGTGCTGGAGGAGAGACTGCTGCTCCTGTACTGCCTCCCGCTGTCTCACAAGCGATTTAGTCTTCTTGAGGGTCAGCTTTGGTCCATTTAAAAGTGCGAGGACTGTGACTGATCGTGGATTCCAACTACGATACAATCTCAGATCATCCTTGAGTTCTCCGTACTCAGAATTCTCTGCCAGGCTGTACAAGCTGGTGATAAACTGCGTCGCTGTTTTGTTTCGTCCTTGACAGTGATGGTTGAAGATGGCCCTACTCACAAATCACGTTCTTCCACACCTTGAAGAATCAGTCAAATTGCCTGATCACCACGTTGTACTTCTTTCGATCCGCGGTGGAGATATTGGTGGAGGTAAGGGTATCCTCTGCATCCTCTCCCATGCAGTACAGCAGGGTGCTGACTTGTTTGTCGTCATCTTCGGCTGACAAGACCCGTGCGAGGCGGAACTGTTCAAAGCAGTGCTTCCACCAGGGCCATTTGTCTGGCATTTTGAAGTCAAAGGACGATGGGGGCTGCCACCGGACACTAGCCATCCCACTTCTGACACCATGTACGATACTAAGGAAAGGGGCACTCACCTTTGTATTGAGTTCAGTATTTTCGTTCCAGCTAGATGGAATGCCTTTTCTTGCCTCCATTTTGCGCCCTTCGTGGGACTGGACGGCACTGCCTTTGTTTACGCTCTTCGTGGGACCAGATGGCAGCTCGCACCACTACGGTGGACGTTTCCTGCACTTAGGTGCAGTGACAACGCAGGGGTAGTCTAGCCAAGTCTTTCACTGTCACCATGTACGATATTGGTAGTCGGTTCACGTTCACTGACTGTGACTAAGACTGATATTATTACTTTAAACACATGCATATAACAGGCTCAAGACAATGAACATTGTTACAGCATGACAATAAGCTTCGCTACAGAAACAGTTATCATCAGAATACAACCAAACTATTCTAGTCCTAAATCTAGTAACACAAGTTTTAGGGCTGCCAAGTAAGTGGCTGCTCAATGTCACTGTGTGACTACCAATATGCCACACTAATCACTTTTTATCATTCCTATAAATGTTTAGCCTACCTCCTGACTCTGAGTTTTCTCTAACATGATTTACCTGCTCTCGTCATTCTGATTTATATGTATAGATTTGCTGAAATATCTTGGTGCCACTGTAGAAAGTGTTTATCAGTAATCAGCTATATGTACATAGCGCAAGTTGCAATATATGTAATATAGTACAGTAGGGAGGTTCATATCCAAAATCTATGACCCGAGGTAAATGCACTGCCGAGGTTGCATATAGAGGCTATTTAGACCAACCTACCCTACTACATATACTACATGGTATACGGTGAGTGCGCAACAGAACCTTTTGCATGAAAATGCTTCCCAAAATGACGCCAATTTTGCCCAAAGGTTTAAAAGACTGCCTCACAATACTTAAGTTCCTATGGTTGTGCAATCACCATAGTATATATATTACATTTATACTTGCACTGTATTATATATATATACAGTGCAAGTTGCAAAATACCACGGTACTGTAATGTAATATAATGTAATGTAACGTAGTCTAAGCTAATGTGTGAGTACTCTGGCTACCCTGATGGATAACCACGTGCGTACTTTGTGAGCTGGTACTAACTGTACAAACTCTGAAGAAACAACACAGCTCAGGAGAAAGGCGACATCAAAAAAGGACCGACAACCGAGCCCGAGCTTAAATGCGGAGTTTCAGCCACGCGAACTACGGAACTGGCCACGCTCCTTTGTCCCACATCGCTGGTTATGTGTCAGTCACGGGTATGTCGAATCCATATGTTTCAAAAAATGGAATAGTTAATTCAACCTTCCTCGGCTAAATTGGAAGGTGAAATGTGTTGTGTGACATCACCAAATGCAGTGCAGTTTCATTAAAATGTCTATCCACATCATAATCTGCCCTTTAAGAAATCTACCGTATTCTCTCTAAAATTCGTCACAAACTGTGGCCAGAAAAATTTGTCACTTGGTCGCAATTAGAATTGGAATGAACAAGATGGCTGAGGGTGACAAATATTTAGATTATCTCTATGAAACGTCAGAGCGGGCGGTGAAACCTTGGAGTACTTCATTAAGGGTGTTTCTCAAGACGAAATGGCGGGTTTTGGACTCTCTGAAGCTTCCACATCAGACAGGTAGGGGGAAGAAGGGTAATCTGCAGTCACATCCACCTCGCGTTAGTTCTCTCTCAAGTTCACGATGACGAGGAGCGAGATTGAAGCTTTAAAATATATCCTTGCTAGTTGTCTTTTGTGTGTAGCTCATAAAAAGATGACTAACAAGGAACAAAGACTGTGGTGGAGCGAGAGGTCGTCTCTTGCGACAAAATATTGGAATGCCCTTCCTGTCTGGCGAATTATTAGAGTGATGTGACGAATATTAGAAAACTGGAAATTCATCAGCAATTAGAATGCATTTGGACAGGTTTCTAATGGGTGACGAATATTTAGAGTGACAATTTTTTAGAGAGAAAACGGTATATGGTAGATCGCAACTTCATTGTATGACGTGTAAAGACACCTTCACCATGATGACAGTCATGCTTCCTCAAATACATTATCCATTAGTTTATTTGCTCCAATGGTTGACCCTGTAGCTAAACGATGGTGCTCAAGGCAAGAAAGGGGCCATGACAGTTGTCCAATGACGGCCATTCCATGTCAGTGCTCCTCTGGAAGGATGAAGCCAAGCTATGGCAAAGCGAACCCATAGAAGCCTATTGCTCCACTGCTATTGCTAGTGTGTCACATTTCATTGCTTGTTCTGCCACAGCAGGTGGGCATCATGCATTTGCATGTCTAACACGTGCTCTTGAAATTGAGGCATGGTTCAGCAGACTGACGCCTAAAGTTGTACCTGTGGTAACTTCGCTCCCTCGTATGTATACAGGCAGAATCTAGGCTTCTCTGCTACGGCGTTACTCCCATCATGGCGATCTTCCCACGGCGCTCATCCCAATACTAAAGCAGCACATCATCTGACAGTTCTAGGCATGCATGTGTAATGTTGTTGTAGATATTATTTCAAATGTTGTCAGACAGAGCACTGATGTGTGAGGAATAGCTATATAGAAATGGTTCACATGCTTATTCTTTACAGGTACGTATATAACGACATGTTTTAAAGAGCTTCTTTGTAAACAACATTCCTAGTCTCACCACCAGGTGCACAAATGAACAGATTCCTTGGCGAGCCAACCCGTGAGCACCCAACATAGTACATGCCCAAAACAGGGTGCTTGTAAATAGAGACCAGCCACTGTCAAGCTTTGGCCCTGGGCCTTATTGATTGACGTGGCAAAACAAACTCTTACTGGAAACTGCAGCCTCTTGAATTCAAAAGGTATGTTTGCATCAGAAGGTATTAAGGGAATCTGTGGCAGAAAAACATCAGATCCCTTGCAATGGCCTGTGGCAATTGTCACTTCAATGCAATTGCGCCTAAGGTTCTCACTATGCACCGTGAGCCATTGTAGAGGTATAGTGGATTGATATTGTTCAACACCATTACAGGAGCTCCAACTTTAAGTTTCAGAATATGAGGTGGCATTCCCAAGAGTTCCAGAGAGTTAAGAAATTTTGTGGATTTTGTGGGATCTGTCACAGTATTTTGGTCTGGAACAGTGTCAATTGATTTGTAAACAACTGCATCACCTGGAAAGTCATCCAACAGTTGGTTGTTAACATGTACAAGGATTGCTCTTTCACAAAGCCATTATGCATTGAGATAATTTTTGTGTAGAGCACTAAAAAACTCAGCTTTGACCTCTTCAATTGTGTCTACAACATTGCCACTTTCTGGTGGGATTCGAATGTAGTCCACTGTCGAACTAATGCGAATGCTCCCCTATCCGCTTTTCAGGAGGACATCAACAGACTTTCCAGGCAATGTACCTGCATGCAAATGAACATGCACGTTCATTTGCGGAGATCTCTCGTATGTCCTGGAAACTGCGTTCCACTGCCTCGAGTGCGAGTTTATTAGACATTGTAGCTTCGTCCTACTTTATGACCCTGCACCCGAGGCTTTCTTGCGATTTGTATCCCAGGTCGTACGCGACAACGCTGTCCGCCGCTTCGGCATTAATTGCCGCCGTTGCCGTGCACGGAAGTCCGTATACTTTCTACGTAAAATCAAAATGGCGGACGGTCGTTCTCTGGGTTTTCGTCGCGCGCTCCCCGGCTGAAGCGTATTTGCGCACGTCGCCCCCTCGAGGACACTCTATGGTGGGGGTTCCAAAGCGCTGTGGAGGTTTCGTGGCGATTCGATTGCGTGCACGCGAGGAGTTCGCGGACAACCGTTTTCAACTCCTCTTTATATATATAGAAGACTAGCATAGAAGCCCACCTTTGGCGGGCTTCTCTGCTCCGGCGCTTCGGTACAACGGCGCTTCAGCGACGGTGGCTTGGCGACGGCGCTTCAGCGACGGTGGCTTGGCGACGGCGCTTCAGCGACGGTGGCTTGGCGACGGCGCTTCAGCGACGGTGGCTTGGCGACGGCGCTTCCTTAAATGCATTATCCATTAGTTTATTTGCTACAATGGTCGACCCTGTAGCTAAACCATGGCGCTCAAGGCAAGCAAGGGGCCATGACAGTTGTCCAATGACGGCCATTCCATGTCAGTGCTCCTCTGGAAGGATGAAGCCAAGCTATGGCAAAGCGAACCCATATATAGAAGAAGCCTATTGTTCCACTGCTATTTCATTGCTTGTTGTGCCATAGTAGGTGGGCATCATGCATTTGCATGTCTAACACGTGCTCTTGAAATTGAGGAATGGTTCAGCAGACTGACGCCTAAAGTTGTACCTGTGGTAACCTCGCTTGAGGTATAGTGAATTGATATTTTGCAACACCATAACAGGAGCTCCAACTTTAAGTTTCAGAATATGAGGTGGCATTCCTGAGATTCCAGAGAGTTAAGAAATTTTGTGGGATCTGTCACAGCATTTTGGTCTGGAAAAGTGGCAACTGATATGTAAACAACTACATTACCTGGAAAGTCATCCAACAGCTGGTTGTTGACGTGTGCAACACAGTCATTTCTTGGAGCAAGAATTGCTCTTTCACAACCCATTGTGCATTGAGATAGTTTTTGTGTAGAGCACTAAAAAACTCAGCTTTGAGCTCTTCAATAGTGTCTACTCTACTACTATATATGTCAATAGTGTCTAGCATCAACATGAAAATCTCCTCTGTAGACCATTGCAATGCCACCAAAGGTGCGGAGATCTCTCGTATGTCTTGGAAACTGCGTTCCACTGCTTCGAGTGCGAGTTTGTTAGACATTGTAGCTTCATCCCACACTATGACCGTGCACCGGAGGCTTTCTTGTGCTTTGCATCCCTGGTCGTACGTGACAAGGCTGTCCGCCGATTCGGAAGTGCCGCCGTTGCCGTGCACGGAAGTCTGTATACTTTCTCCGTAAAACCAAACAGGCGGCCGGTCATTTTCTGGTTTTTCGCCGCGCGCTCCTCAGCTGAAGCGTATTTGCGCACGTCGCCCCCTCGAGGACACTCTACAGTAGGTGTTCCAAAGCGCTGTGAAGGTTTCATGGCGATTTGGTTGTGTGCATGCGAGGAGTTCACGGACAACCGTTTTCAACTCCTCTTTATATATATATAGATATATAATAGGCCATGCTATTCACATGCGAAATTTATCGCCTATATGCATATACACACTGTACGCACATGTATTACATGGGCCATAGAGTTACCCTTTCAGTAGCTCTCCCATATAGATATACGTACAATTCCTTCCTATACATGATTTATGCCTTCATACATCCACACATTATTTAATTTATGCACACATTGCAAGGAGGGTGCAGAAATACATACATACATGTATATATATCTGATTCACTGTTCTTGCCAACCACGCACAGGTTTACCTCACTCACCGAACACATGTAGCTCAGTGGCCATGATGGTCATTCCTTTAGTATTCACAGCTGAACAGGTGTAAGTGCCAGCGTCCTCTTCAGTGGTGTTGAGGAGGGTCAGAGTACTCTCCTGTGTCCTGTTGTCCACCTGTACTGTACTGATGGAGACTCTGGGGGGTGCTTCCTGGACCTCAGCTCCATTGTGAAGCCAGGTGATGTTGGAGGGAGGGTAGCTGTCTACAGTGCAGTTCAAGGAGACAGGGTCTGGGGGGGTCACCACTTGGTCGGCTGAGATGGCAGTCACATCAGGAGTAACTGAAATAACAATTCAGATAGCATTGAGAATTGATGATAGAGTAATAATTACTGAATCCAGAGTTACTGTTATTGTGCAACATTCTATCTATATTCTGAGTAATGCACTTGCTGACAGAGTACGCACGTCATAACAGAAATTTAATTTGCTATGCAGTACTGTTTGGCAATGTGTCAAGGCCTAAGAGAGTTATGAGTCATTTCAGAGGTGGCCATTAATGGACAAGCATGCAGAAGGGTCACTACATGTGTAACATTTGAGAGCCTGTGAAGCACACTTGACAACAATGCAAACAGTCCACCAGCTGAAATTAAAATGATATAATATATAATATATAATATATGCAAGTAGTGTCTATACTATGCATACTTGCTAATTTTGTAAATATTCTGCTGTATGCCTAAGTAGCTGCAGTAATATAACTATGTATACATGACAGATGTATATGTACACATATAGTACATGACAGGGGCTTGGGCCTTCCAGCACAGTGACAGTCCAACAGAGAGTGAATTGTATGCAGAGATAAGTACTTTTTTAGACTACAACTTCTTACCAGCTAAACACAGAATTACTCTCTGTTTTCCCTTCTGTTGCACCCAGCTAATGTGGGATCAGATGGTATTTTCACACCACCTCAGTGGACATTGACTTCACACCATTATTAGCTGCAGTGACAATACAAGGGTGGTCTAGCCAATGCCTTGCAATTGTCACTATATTGTTACGAATTTGTTCGGTTTGTCTCTCTCCCGACAAGCAAACCAGTTAACTGCGCTATCAGGCTAAAGTGGGATAGACTTCCAGGCAGTGCTGCAAATGCATGAGCTGAGGTTTGGGACACTTTAATCAAGCGCATGAGGTACACTGGCAAATCAGTACTAAACATTTACAGTCATAGAAATGGCAACAGCTCGATCCTTCTTTGGACGATTGAGCACACCATGAAACACTTGTCAATCAATGTAACGTTTCGCCCATCACGGGCTTCGTCAGGCATACAAAACTGAGAATAAAAGAAAGAAAAGGTGGCAACTTTTATACATGCACAGTGAGCAATGATTGGCCAGTTTTAGTCTTACTAAATTCTGACCAATCAGATGGATATTAATGTTTAATCCTCTATATGTCCAATTAAGGAGTTCCACACTGGACTCAGGGGAAATCTCGAGTCCATGTTGAAGGTCTTTCTCATCCTGATGTGCACACTCTCCTTGATTCTTCTCTCTTCTCTGGATTCCAGTCCATACTGTGGTTTGTCTTCCTACAATGAACTGCATTCGCATTCCTTTCATCGCCTGTGCTTACCGCTCCCTTGTGCTCAGTAATCCTCGTCTTCAATGGTTTTCCAGTCTCTCCAACGTACACTTCGTCACACTGTGCACAAGGGATCTGGTACACCACTCCCTTGTCCACATGCTTCTGTGGCCCTTTCACCCTTGTGAGTAGACTCCTCAATGTCCTCCTCTGTTGAAACACAGGGTGTACTCTGACCTTCCTGCAGATATTCCCCAGCTTGTCTGATGTCCCTTTCACATACGGTAGCACACACAAGGTCTTCCTCACTGTCTCGTCTCCTCGTTGTGTCTCCTCCTGTTCCTCCCTTGGCTTCATTGCACTTGTGATGAACCCTCTTGGTACCCATTCTTGCGGAAGGTCATTCTGAGGTGTTCCTCTTCAGCTTCCAAGTCCTCTGCCTCACAAATCCTTGTGGCTCTGCTTCTCAGGCACTGGATCACCCCACGTTTCACCCTGTCATGGTGATTAGATGAGAAGTGGATGTAACGCTCAGTGTGAGTCTTCTTCCTGTAGACTGATGTTGAGAGTCTGTCTTCACATCTTGTCACCATCACATCAAGAAAAGGAAGCTTTCTGTCATCCTCCAGTTCCATTGTGTTCTGGAATAGACTGTGTAACTGCATTCACATGCTTGAGTACTTGTAGGGCCTGAATTGCAGGGAAGCCTAGCAGGTTTTGCTTAACATTCCTCACCACAAAGATGGGTTGTGTGCATTCTGTGCCCTTGTATACTAACCTTACTGTGGCTTCACCTATGACCTCCAATGGGCGGTTGTCTGGGCCATGGAGCTTCTTACTTGGACGGAGTTGATGCAATCCAATGGATTTGGTGATGTTGTCGGAGATGACAGTGACTTCTGCTCCGGTGTCGATTTTGAATGACACGTCATGTCTGTTCACATTGATGTGGCAAGTCCAGGCATGGCCTTGTTCAGAATCAATGGTGTTCAGGTATGCCACATCGTCCATGTCATCCAAGTCTGTAGTGGATGGCGGTTCACCAACTACCGCGACTGTCTTGGTGAAACACTGGGAGCTGAAATGGCCTTTTTTCTTGCATCTGTGGCACTCGACCAGGCTAGCAGGATACTGCTGCTGTGAATGGGGTCCCTTCCCACATCATGTGCATTTGCCCTTGGATTGTGCTCGATGGTCCTTGGTTTTGGCTCCTGCTCTCCCAGCTGGCCTATGGGCTTGACCTTTCCCCCTACTGAGGAAGGCGATGGAAGAATCTTCTGGTGGAGGAGAGGACCTGTGAAGTAGACCTTGTTGCTCTCTGACAGCTTCCCGCTGGCGGCTGAGTGTTTTCGCCTTTTCCAGAGTTAAATCTGGATCCATTTGAAGCCGCTGGGATAGCGCTAGGTCGCAAAGACCCACAACTAGACGGTCGCGAACCATTTGGTCCTTGAGCGCTCTGTATTCGCAGTCTTCCACCAGTTGGTAGAGGATAGTAATGAACTGTTCGACTGATTCCCCGTCCTTCTGACACCGGGAGTTGACATCGGGAGTTGAAGCGGGCTCATGCGAACTTTGAAAAATGAGTCAGGCGATGACGGAGGCGTACATGTGCTTCTCCTCGGCCGTGATGTCTGTGGATGAAAGAACGTCCTCCGTTGTCTCTCCCATGCAGTAGAGGAGCGTGGAAACTTGCCGACTGTCACCTTCGCTCAAAAGTCCGGAGGCTTGGCGGAACTGCTCGAATCTCCACTTCCAGTGCGGCCACTCGTCGGGCGACTGAAAATTGAAGGGCGATGTGGGCTGCAACTTCACGCTAGCCATGATGCTGAACCACTTCTGACACCATGTAGTGTTCTTGTAGATCGGGTTCGCTGTAGTCGCTTCTTGGAATGAACACAGACTGAATTATTATCCAATACAGTACAATGATAACTGCGTGCAGAACAAAGACTATTGTTACAAAGAAACCTTATTATTACTAGTAGCAGTCAACACAACTATACATGGTAAGTCACTAACAGCATATATCTGTTTATGAGCACACTACAAAGGGGAAGGGGAAAAGTCGAAGTCGTATGAGATTTTTACCCTGTCTCAGAGATGGAATGCCCCAATCACAGTCAGCCTAAGGGTAAACCAGGTGGAAACTACTATGAAGGTTGACACAATAGCCTCACTCTCCATTATGAGGCCACATATAAGAAGTTGTGGCCTGGGAGTAACTTTCCTTTGCAGCCCTCTGATGCTAAATTGTGCACCTACACAGGAGAAAATTTTTGCATTTTGGGATCCATTCCAGCCCATGCGCCGTACGCAGATCAAGAGTGTAGTGACTGCTATCTTATGTTGTTTGGTAGTGCAATGCATTAGTGATATTATTCTTACGTATGATTAGAAGAAATTCTTGAGCATAAGCACAGCAGTCACTTCATTAAGGGGGCAGGACGTTTCGATCTGTAGATCTTCTTCAGCTACAAAACTTAGCACAGCGCGACTCTAATAAATAATAGGAGGGTGTGTCAATGGCTGTCAAAAGGGGTGTGAAAGTGGCGGGAAATGAGGTAAGAATAATAATTAGGAAAAAACGAAAAAGGGGGTTAAGAATAAAATGTCAAGGGGGGGAGGGTGTGTTCAGTAGAGGTAGCCAGGAGGGATTAATGGCCAGGCCACAGTCCAGGTTGGATGTGTGCTGTTCTCTGTGGATGTGCAGGGCTTCCAGTACTCGCCTTCTCCAGTAGTTCCCTTCCACTTCTCTTGTCTTGGCTGCTTCCCAGTTTACCTGGTGTTGGTTTGTCCAGGAGTGGACTGCGATTCCATTCTTGGTGTCATGCTTCTTTACTCCATTCTTGTGTTCACTTAGTCGCTTCTCAAGTGTTCTACTTGTCTCTCCAATGTAAACACATTCACAGTCTTTGCATGGTACTTCATAGATGACACCTTTCTTCTTCCTGTCTTCTCTGGGCTGCTTCACTCGCACTAGGGCACTCCTGAGGGTACCCCTTGACCTACAGACTGTCTTCACTCCTAGTGGCCGACACACTCTCTCAATCCTCTCGCTGAGTCCTGGTACATACGGAAGTAGTAGGAGCTTGGGGACAATGAACCCTTATCATATTATTCTTACGTATGTTGTACTATTATTAGGACATCTGCATGGTTACATGATTGTATCCTGGTTCGATCCGCTGGTTCATTGTCTTCGTTGAAGCGGATCGTTGTGACAAGTGCGGTGCATGAGCATTGCATGAGCCACTATTCTCCCAAGTGGTAGAGCGTGCAGAACATTACAAAGAGGCCTCTGGAACATTTACAGGCACCAATGTATAAATACAACCTTTGCAGGCAGACGTTGAAGTGGTCACGTGAGGTACATGTGTTCATAAAGCAGTGAGTGGCAGGAAAAAAGAAAAACAGGAGTAATAATGGTGGGGGATGATGACAAAAGAGCCTACAGTCAAGGGGGGAGAAAGACAACAGAACCTACAGTAGTCCTACAGTGCTGCATAAAGTTCTGGCATGGTGCCTTTCCCTCTGTTCAGGGAGGCAGGATGGTGCTGTATGTGCCAAGATTCCAGCATACAGCGTGTCCGGGTGTTGGGGTGTGCATCTATGACTGAAGCCTTAGATAGGTCCACCTTGTGGTTGCAGGAGAAGACGTGCTCGGCAATTGCTGAGGCAGCCACATTCCCGTTCTTCAGAGCCCGACGGTGCTCCTGCAACCGATGGTCCAAGGATCTGCCTGTTTGCCCAATGTACGCACGGGGACACTCAGCACAAGGGATGCTGTAGACCACACCCTTCCTGCGGTTGATTGGAACCGGGTCCTTGGGGTGAACCAGCTCTTGTCGTAAGGTTCTAAAAGGACGGAAGGTGACCTGGATGGCCAACGGGCTCAGCACCCTGCGGAGGGACTCCGACAAGACACCGAGGTAGGGGAGGGTCAGTGAAACGTCTGAAGCAAATCTTCGTGACTATTTGGCTAGTGTTTTCAGGAACATTGAGCATGGATCTTTCTAGCCACTCAGGCCTTTATTGTAGGCCTCTGGAACACTTTTAGTAGTGAGTGGAGATGGACTCAGCTTGATGGGAAGAGACTGGCGACAGAAGATTCAACTCAACTTGAATGCTATCTGCCATGTTGACAAGAGCAAGCTACCATCATTCGAAGATGATTTGCAAAGTCATGCAGTAGTGTTTTCGAAGGAGATAGGAGTAGCCAAGAATATTGTGGCTAAAATCCATTTAGATCCAGAAGCAACGCCGACGTTTTATCCGCGACGTTCGGTGCCCTATGCAATCAAGAGCAAGATTGAGCAGGAGCTCCATTGGGGAATGAAGGCGTGGTTTCAAAGGTCATCTGGTCAAGGAAATCTGAGTGGACTGTCTACCTGTGATGAAGGCAGATGGCTCAGTCACATTATGAGGAGACTACAAGGTCACCATAAATCAGGCCATCAAATCAGATTCATACCTGCTGCCACAAATTGAAGATATTACCTTGCTCATGCCTATCCACACCTTCCCTTGGATGAGGCTTAAAAGAAATTGGTCACTGGCCACAGACAGTTATACCAATTCAACCACCTACCATTCAGAGTCTCATCTGTGCCATCAATATTTCAACAGGCCATTGAAGGTATTCTGCAAAAGGATTAGACCATGTCTCAGTCTACTTAGATGACATTCTTCAGACAGGGAGAACTTAGGAGGAGCACATCCAGCTATTGGAAGAAGCCCTTAAATGACCGGAGAAAGCAGAACTCCGACTGAAGAAGAGCAAGTGTGCTTTTATGCTTCCATCAGTCGAGTACCTGGGGTACATCATCTCAACCGATGGCATTCAGCTTTCTCCAGAGAAGGTCCATGCATTGGTGGATACACCCAGACCCCAAAACACATCTCAGTTAAGGTTGTTCTTGGGACTGCTGAATTTTTACAACAATTTTATACCACATTCATCAACGTGGTTGGCACCTTTGCATCAGCTATTGAAGATCAATGCTAGGTGGTTATGGGGAAGGGATCAAGTCCTTGCTTTCCAGAAAGCGAAGGAAGCCTTCACGTCGAAGATCTACCATTGATCCTGGAGTGTGATGCTTCCCTGTACAGTGGGTGCAGTACTGTGTCATGAAATGCAAGATGGCTCCACCAAGCCAATTTCTTTTGCAAGTCATTCTCTGACCCCAACAGAGAAAAGGTATGCCCATGCACCTAGATAAAGAGGCATTTCATGGCCATCGTATTCAGGGTTAAAAGGTTTCATCTCTACGGAAGTTCAGTATTGTTTCAGATCACCGGCCCTTACAGCACCTGTTTGCAGAAACCAAACCAGTGTCTGCAATGGCATCAGCAAGGATCCAACAGTACGCCTTTCCTTGAGTGCCTATGACTATACCATTCGGTACAAACCTGAAGAAGGAGAATGAAATGTCAATCCATGGTGGCTGTTTGCTCTGGGGAAGGAAGTGGAAGTACGTACCATGAGTGTTACGTCAGCAAGTACTTAAGAAACTTCATGAGAGCAATCCAGGGTTTCAAGAATAAAGGCTATTGCAAGAGGGGTTGTGTGGTGGCCAGAGATGGATGCAGAGATCGATCGCAAGGTAAACTCATGCCAGGTATGCCACTAAACCAAAATACACCTGCCCAAGCCCCCCTTAATCCGTGGGAGTGGCTGTTCCAGCATGTGCTCACTCCAAATGATTGGAGGTGGAGATGGTGCTTACTACATCTTCACGGCACACGATTGAGAAGTTCAGGTCCATGTTTGCAATGCGTGGTTTACTAGAGTTACTGGTTCCAACAATGCCAGCGTTTTTACCAGTGCTGAATTCAAGGATTTCCTCAAGAGGAATGGTATCCAACATGCTACATCAGCACCATACCACAGCAGGCCCCAAATGGCTACCTGGATGCATCAGAGCAGTACTAGGGCCATTGTCATATGATGTAGAGTTGGGTGATGGCAAAATTGTCAAGAAGCACATTGACCATGTTCGTAGTAGAGCTTCTGCTCTTTCCACGGGTGAATCCTCCAGCAGTTACCTGGACGATCTTCCACTACCATTGCAATCTGGGCCCATGAACAAGTGGACGTTTCAAGTCCAGAGCCAGACCACAATGCAACTCCAGCTGAAGGTCTACAGGTACTCGTGGACGCCCAGACCAATAGAACAGTGACTGAACACTATTCCCATTTAGGGGGGTGGAGTGTAATAACATGTAACCATTGTTGATATTGCATGATGCTAAGAATGTGTGTTGCTGTGTGATTGCTGCTATCATCAGGACTTTTTATTTCTTATTGTACTTTTGGTTACTTACATCATCTTGTACGCATGCTCAGTGAGCTGGCATGTGTAGTGGCAGTGCAGTTGATACACAGTGCAGTTGATACAGTGAGTTGTTTTGCAGTTGACTTAGTAACTTGTGTTCCTTTTTAAATCTCCGTTGCTCACGTTGTCATCCTCTCGTGTGTCCACAATACAACAGAATCGAGTTAAGCACCACTGTATTGCAATTCTGATGCATCACTTCTGGCTTCGGAGGGTCCCAACTTTATCCGGTACACTAAATCATTCATCTGCTTTACGACTGTATGGCCCTTGCCAAGGACGCTGCAGCTTGGGACAGAGAACTTTCTTGCATTGTGGATTTCAGACACACAGGGTCTTGGTGATGTCTAGATGTTTGCACACTGGATAAGAAAGTGAACTAGGCATTCAACATCCTCTGCCAGAGTCTCCTCCCTGCGTCGGGTTCTGGCCTTTTAACCGCATCCTACTCAGCTCTGTCCGATGTGCAAGGCCAAAGTGAGAATCCAAGGCAACAGCAAGGGTTCCATAGTTCTGCTGTTTTTCAGGGCCTAAATTAGTCAACACAGCAGCTGCAGGTCCCCTCAGGCTAATGGCCAAATGGGTAGCCTTCCCTGCATCATTCTGCTGATTCATCTGGACCAGCAACTCAAATTGAGTTTGATAAAATGTCCCAGGCAACTTTCCCTTCAAATGGAGCAGGCCTCTGCTGATTAGGGATGACTCCTTGCACCGCTATCACGTCTTCTGATTGTCTGGTGCCTTCCTCCTTGGCAACACCAGCAGCTGTCCACGACGGTTGAAAGTAGTGTGCTGTAGATCAAAGACTTGATGTACTGTCCTTCAGTAGCTCCTCATGTACCTCACGCTTAACTAACATCTGGCCCTCGACCACCTCAGCTCAAAGCCCTCTCGACATTTTAGTTAGGGAATCGTCCACCACAGCCAAGTGGCAAGACATCATCTTCTTGACTGATGTTGACTCCACATACATTTTTAGCTGGCTCCACGTGACTAGACTAGCTAGTCTCCACATACATAATGCAAGGGTGGTCTAGTCAATGCCTTGTTACAAATTCATCCGGTTCCTGTATCTCCCAACAAGCAGAAACCTGTGCTATCAGACTACAGCGGGTTAGACCTCCAGGCAGCGATGAAAACACACGAGCTGAGGTTTGGGACACTTTAATCAAGTACAGAAGGAACACTGGCAAATCTGTACAAAACATTCACAGTTATATATATAGAAATGGCAAGGCTCAAGTGACAGGGAACAAGGTCATAAGCGACAAGTAACAAGGTGGAAACAATCAGCAAGGACAAAGGAACATTACATGTATGTCATGTTCTAATGACAGTAGATGACTTTGCTACAATATATAATTCTGCATGAGCAACTTTCCTCTGTATTCCAGTGAAGCGACAATTCAAGAGATGATTCCCTCGTTTCCCTGCAAACATATCACCTATGCAGCTAGGCCCAGAAAGCAGTGAGTTCTAACAATAGTAATACATCTAGCGTGGAAAAATATTCCAAATGCAATTAATTGCACGGCGCTTCCCGCTCCAACCTCTACCGTGTTTTTACTTATTATGCACTCCTGCATAGAGATGACCTAATAAATTGAAATGTAGATTATACATATGATGTATGCCTGCATGTTTGCCCACATTCTTCAATAGACCCATATTATAACCCCGATTCACTGTACTTGCCAACCTCGTACAAGTTTACCTCACTCACCCAACACTTGTAGCTCGGTGGTCATGTTGACCATCCCTTCAGAATTCACAGCAGAACAAGTGTAGGTGTCAGTATCCTCCAAAGTGGTGTTGAGGAAGGTCAGAGTGCTCTCCTGTGTCCTGTTGTCCACCTGGACTGTGCTGATGGTCACTCTGGAAAGTGCTGTCTGGACCTCAGCCCCATTGTGGAGCCAGATGATGTTGGAGGGAGGGTAGCTGTCCACAGTACAGTTGAGGGAGACAGGAGCTGGAGAGGTTACCACTTGGTCGGCTGAGATGGAAGTTACATTCGGAGCAACTACATGGAACAGGAAATAATGTAAGGTAATTTTGAGAACTCTTATGAATTATGACATTGTATTTGAATTGCTATGTATCAAGTTGTGGAAGAGGATTCACACATGTACACATGCCACAACAAGCCCAGATAAACGTACATAGGATAATGAGTTGCGTGCAGTCAGAAGAGTTGGCACTGGCTCCATTGGAGGCAGAACAAGTGATGGTGGCAAATGCACTCTCTCTCATCACACTAGTGGCATTAAGGGTGCTAGTGACACTGAGCAGTGCCATTGAGTCGTCTGTGAAGCTGGTAATCAAAAGAGTGGCACCGTCATCGCTCAAAAGTACTCCATTCATGAACCAGGAGATGGTTAGGGTGGGCACACCAGTGGTCGTGCACATCACTACTACAGAGCTGCCCTCAGACACAGACACTGTGGGTTTTGGTGATATGATTGCCAGAAGAGCAACTGCAAAATGGAGAACAAATAGTCCAAGTCTGTATATGTGAAGGTCTGTGTTAGCACTGTCTGTACTCACCCAACACTTGTAGCTCAGTGGTCGTGCTGGTCATCCCTTCATCATTCATTGCTGAACAGGTGTAAGTGCCATTGTCCTCTAAAGCGGTGTTGAGGAGGGTCAGAGTGCTCTCCTGTGTCCTGTTGTCTACCTGGACTGTGCTGATGGTCACTCTGGAAGGTGCTGCTTGAACCTCAGCCCCATTGTGGAGCCAGATGATGGTGGAGGGAGGGTAGCTGTCCACAGTGCAGTTGAAGGAGACAAGGTCTGGGTAGGTCACCTCCTGGTTGGCTGAGATTGAAGTCACTGCAGGAGCAACTACATGGGACAGAAAACTTTTGAGAGCCATCATGATCATTGAAGACAAAATGTATATGCATTTGAATATACATCACACTGTAGAATAGGATTCACACACATGCCGCAATCTATAAGCACAAATTACTTACATAGCACGATGAGTTGTGTGCTGTCGGAAGAGTTGGCACCGACTCCATTGGAGGCAGTACAAGTGATGGTGGCAAATGCACTCTCCCTCATCACACTAGTGGCAAAAAAGATGTTAGTGATGCTGAACAGTGCCATGGTGAAGACTGTGGGGCTGGTTAACAAAAGAGTTGTACTGTCACCACTAAAAGGCACTCCATTTTTGAACCAGGAGATAGTTGGGGCAGGGACACCTGTGGCCGTGCACGGCACTAGTGCAGAGATAACATCAGAAGCAGTCACTGTGGGTTTCGAATTTGGTGAAATGGTTGCCACAGGAGCAACTGTAAATTAAGAACAAATACGTATATAGTCCAAGTCTGTAGATGTGAAGTACTATGTGTGGTGCTAGCACTTTCCGTACTCACCCAGCACTTGTAGCTCAGTGGGCGTGCTGGTCATCCCTACATCATTCTCTGCTGAACAAGTGTAAGTGCCATTGTCCTCTGCAGTGGTGTTGAGGAGGGTCAGAGTGCTCTCCTGTGTCCTGTTGTTCACCTGGACTGTGCTGATGGTCATTCTGGGAGGTGCTGCATGGGCCTCAGCCCCGTTGTGGAGCCAGGTGATGTTGGAGGGGGGGTAGCTGTCTACAGTGCAGTTGAAGGAGACAGGGGCTGGAGAGGTCACTGTCTGGTCAGCTGAAGTGACCGTCACATTGGGTGCAACTACATGAGACAGGAAACAATGAATGGTATTCGAGAACTGGACAGGAAAGGACAGGAAGATTGCAAAGTGGCAATATAAATTCTCATCAATCAAATCATCCTTGAAATCATTAAAAGGATTTCTTAATTAGGGGTTCACTGTCATAGATAGATGGCCAATTAAATAAGATAGATGCTGCCGTTGCCTAATTGTACTTACATATATATGGCATTGCATTTGAGGTATTCATATGGTGGGCGACTTCTTGAGAGAGAAGAGTTTCACACTGCCTTTGGGTGGCAGGTCGAGCATGAGTCAACATGGTGCATAATATTTACCCGGAAAGCACGCCATCAGTTACTGTCTTGGTGCCTCCATCGTCTTTAATGGATGCCATCTCGAAGGCCCTTACACCATTGCCTCGGAAAAGTAACTGGAGCAGCACAGACCTTTGTGAGTGACTTCATCCACTGACGCTAGGCATGCCAAGTGTCCCCAATGCTGAAAAGCTTAGTGCACATTGCATCTCTGAAATTGTCTTCATAAATGTATATATAAATATATAAGAATTGCCAGTCTGGCTGTGGTTAATACAAATACAAGTACAACTACAAGCATGGGTATCTGCCCCCTCCCATTAGACAATGATGTTTGGTCTCAAATGTTTGCGGCATAATAGCTACTTGTGTATGTGTGTTTGTGAGTGTATAAGAATGTGTGTGTGCGTGTGTGTGCGTGTGTGTGTGTGTGTGTGCGTGTGTGTGTGTGGGTTGGTGTGTGTGTGTGTGTGCAAGAGTAACAGTATGTGTGTGTCTGCATATATAGTGCGCACTGCGTTGTTATAATAAAAACAAACACGCGAGTTGCATGATGCAGCAATCAGTGCAACTTGTGTGAAGGCCATGCACCATTCACTCTACAAACCTAGCCCTCACTCAAGTTCCAACTGATTGCTGCATTGTGCTGTGTTGGTTATATCTGGTCAGTGGTGGTGGTGATTGTTGTAGTTGCATGTTGTTGCTGCATTCCGTACCGACTAGCTATGATGCTGGCCCTGATCATTGCATCTTGGGTCCTGATCTTTGCACCTTGGGTCCTGATCTTTGCACCTTCGGTACTGATCTTTGCACCTTGGGTCCTGACTTTTGCACCTTGCATCCTGACCATTGCTTCTTGCACTTGTGGTGTTTCTCTTCTTGCAACCATTCCACTTGCACGGGTGGTAGTTATCAGCAGTTGCAACTTTCACTGGTGTAGTGCTTTTTCATTCAGCCACTGGCGTAGGTAGTCCACTTGCACACATATGGTGGTATCACCCTCTGCAACTTGCACTGGTACTGCTTTTCAGTCAGACCCGACTTTTAAGTATATACATGGCCATTATGCATCATTAGTCGTGCACAGGAAGATGTTGACTGCATCTGAAATTATTTCTGCACCGTTGTATAACCTCCGCAACCGCTGAAACATCTCCCAATGAACGATTTTGATAGCTGCAACAACTGAAGACTTTTCA
Organism: Aplysina aerophoba; assembly: GCA_949841015.1. Classification (NCBI taxonomy): domain Eukaryota; kingdom Metazoa; phylum Porifera; class Demospongiae; order Verongiida; family Aplysinidae; genus Aplysina; species Aplysina aerophoba. The sequence continues at coordinate 1,393,197 of OX465044.1, forward strand.
AATGTCAAACGCATCAAAGCGGCTAATGTGTGTTAGAATTTAGCAAATTGGAATCAGGAGGCTCAACTTGAGAGCACGACCAACAGTTTACTTCATCTATAGCAGGTGGAGACTCCAAAATCGACGATGATGATGCTGACAACCATGAGCAAGTGTCTGACTGGCATGCATCTAGCCTTTTTGTCCTTTAGGTCATCGCAGCTCCACACGAATAATTTGCGTCAATTCAGGATGATTGCACTGACTTCTGCAGGAGGTCTTCCAAAGAGTCCAGTGAAGCAGTGTGTGGTCAAGGAGAAACCCACGTTTACGCAGAAGATCATTAATAAACTAACAGGGTATTCTGTGAATAAGGAATATTGCGGTTTAATGTTTAAACGTTGTTTTCTTGAAAACACACTTTTCGTAATTCCACACTTTGTGAAAGCATATCTCAAAAACCAAACCAGTCACTGAAGCGCAGTAAAGTGCCTTAAAAAGCTTAAGAAAAGAACAATCAAATCATATGCATAAGTCAAAATCGCTGTCTGCCCCAAGTGGTCCCTTTTCGCATATCCTGTCACAAATAATGAAAAATTTCAGGGATTCTAAATCTTACAATTTTAATTAGGCTTTTGGCTATGTACAATTTGCAGCTAAATTGCTAATATAAGCTCCCATTGAATTACACATAATGTTTAGCATATTTATACAGATATAATTTAGTAATATATAAATCTGAAGAAAATCTTGCTGCATTATTATGAAACTCAGAGGACATGGTCAAGTGGTCCACAAATACATGTCATTATCAGGTTAGCAGTCTAGAAATAGGTGCTTAAGTTTGTAATATAGATATTGTAGTGGTATAACTGTACTTGCATTTATATTTGTAGAGTATTGCAACAGTATTGCAGGCAAGGTTTTTCTCGATGGAAAGGGCTTCCACGCAGGTGTGACATGGCAAGCCTGGAAACACCTTATGAGTATAAATGTGTGGGCATATTTTGAGGATATTGTCAGGTGTTTGCAACGTGACCTGTCATCCTTTGAACACACACACAATTGGCTAAGGCATGCACAGACGAACCTTCATATACATGTATAAGGTCGCTAAAAGGAGATGGAAAGTTCCATTCGTGTACCTAGGCACCGCCATCATCATACATAGCAAATATTCCCGTGTATGTACTCCATTGCGCAACATTTCGTAAGTGTGAATATGCAAATCACCTGATGTACACGTGTGATCATGTGATAATTTAGCAAACAAGCTGAGCAGTACGTGCTTCACATTCATGCCATCGTTGGTCAAATATTTGAACGCTGAACGCCTGGTAGTACCATGAATGCGCGGCAGATAGATTGTAGTTGAAGGGTATTTTAATGGGGTCTTCGCGTACAGCACCTATACCGCGACATGTCACGGTCAAGACTGTGGCCGACGGACGGAAAACACCAAAGTAAGCATATTTCTTCATATGAGCATCTGTGCAAAATCCCATGAAAAGTCATTTTTTCACGCAGTATGGGCTGTCATTCGACACCACTCTAAACGGCAGAGTTCACACAGCTCACCGGCTTGGCAAAAATTGTTCTGCGTAGCCCTAGAAAACGACAATGTCACAAGTAATGTAACGATAATTCAACCAATTTAACTACACATGATGAAAACAGCATCCATGAAGGCTTATAATCCTACGAGCTATTTGTCACTGCCTTGCTCCTGTCACAAAAAGGGGTAGCAAAACGTAAAGTTTGAATGCGACATGTTTGACATGTGCACACAGTGCTAACCTGGCCCTTTCCTAACCTGTGCCAAGAACTATGTAATAATCTATTGGAAACTTCGCCATTGCTTGCCATTTTGGTCGCTCGTCGTAATATATAGTGTTACAATATAACATAATATAATACAAGCATGTTTGACCTCCCTGATGTGTTGGCTGTATTGGCTCCTTCTTGCTCATGTCGTCTGAAACAGGCTTCAGTGGTGTGATTGCAGTGTGATTTGGCCTTGAGATTGAAGATGCACACATCCATAAAGACTTTCTCAAAGCATGATTCTCAAAAACCACAGGCACTTATATCAGACCTGGCTTCTGTGTCTGTGTTGGCTGTTCTGTGTCTCATGATTTCTTCGGTTAGTGGTTGGAGGTAGGGTTCAACATGCACATCATGGCAGACCTCACTTGGTAGGGATGCAATAAGATCACAGACCCCATTTTGTCTTAGAACAGGGAATCTCTCTGAGACAGTTCAAAGAATGATCTACACTAAATGGCCTCCCACATTCACAATTGGTCAGCATATTGATGGGGCACCATCTGTATCTCAAAGCAGTTGCATCAAAGAAGGCTCGCTTGTGAAGGACAAAATCATATGTCTTTAGTGGAATGGATGTATAAGAGCCATGATGAAGCTCCTTCTTGGCTGATGATGGCTACCTGTCACTAAACCTTGGTGAGAGACTTTCTACTGTGGTCTTTATCATCATGTTTTTCTCCTCCATCTGCAGGCATACATCCTTGCACTTGCTGCTAGCATGCTTTTGTGTCAGATTAGGATCCAACACTTGTTGCTGGTTCAACACTTCTCCTACAAAGGGGCACAAATCTTTCGAGATAGTTGCTGTTGTGAAAAGGTCTGGTGTGGGCTGGGTATGTCCATGCCCTCATCTCTGATTTGAAGCGAAAAAAGGTCCCTTTCTTACTCAGTAATGGTGTTCCTTTCAAGAGACGAGAAGAATGAATCGATGGTGAATCACACCCTCCAAAAGTTTCATTTGGTCACTAGATAAAAGAACCATTCTCATGAAAAACATGCACTCACTAATGACACCATGTGCAAAAGTTGAAAAAGCAGCATGTGTTGGGATTTTGCAAACATTGTCAGGGTTTCTCATACCCTGCACACATCTGTGAATGTCCCATCACTCTCTGGATGTCTTCTTTCAGTCCTCAGAATGGCATTTAATTCTCTTTGCAACTTCACCACCCCTATAATATCCCAAACACCAGTCATCGTGTCCAAGGCAATTAGTCTGCATGTGTTCAATGCTCCCAGGCCATATGGATCAACGGAGTTTGAGGCTATGCACTTGGCAGTATAGGGTGTTGCAGAGGTGGTGAGATGTATCCTTAAGGGAGCAACACATCTGTCTCCAATGTAACATCTTGTATGGTCGAACGTCAGCAGCAGGGCTCATAGGGATGATCACTCTATAATCAAATGAACCCTAACACCACAGAAAACGAATGGTTACCTCAAGGAAGAAGGCTAAAAGAGCTCCCCTACCATGTGCAGAATCAATGATATGGAGTAGACAAAGCCGAAAGGACCTTATTTTGTTGTTGCATTGATCAGATCATTCTCACCTAGTGTAGCATTCGAATTGGATACTGGAACATAAGATTACTTGGTAAACCTACAAAGCAAAATGGAAGGTTTAAAGACATGTTGTATATAAACTATGGATGGAAGAAGACTGAAGTACTGGCATTGTCAGCAGTAATGTAGCCAGGTCAGGGAATCTTGCAGCCCAATTAAATGACAATATTGCATGCAGGCATGCCAGAACATCAAGCACAGAAAGGAGAGGAGTAACAACTGTCTTGAGGAAAAATGCCACTGCTGCATTGAAGGTGGCAAAAGCGAAGTTTCATCATACAACACCAGGGAGGCTATTACAAACGAGGCTCAAGATGCACAGTGGATGTGTCTGTTACAGAAGTATATGCACCAACAAATGAGGAAGACAATGAAGAAGCTGAGAGGTTCTATGCGGAGTTACAGGAGGTGGTATGTGATGTACCTAAACTGGATGATAGTGAATTTCAATGCAAGAGTTTGTTGTGATCATGATACACAGACAGGAGTATATATTATTGGAAGGCATGGTCCTAAGGAAAAGAACGATAATGGAGAGTATTTGTTAGACGTCTTGCATTTAACAACCTTGTAATAACAAACACAGCATTGAAACATAGACCTTGTGTTGCATCTTTGAGTACAGTTCACCGTCTTAGTGATGTTCACAATTCATTGGCGAGCAATACCAGAGCAAGCATGCTTAAATACAGAAACCTGAGTCATCATGCAGCTGTCAAGACAAGTATACACACAGGTAACACTAAACTACACATCAGTAACAACACATGCAATACAAGCGTACAACACACAGGTTTGTTCAACATTACACCGTACACAGATTTGTTCGAGTGTTACGTTATGACACCTTGCCACTAACAGACATGGTTTCACAGAAAGAGAGGGGCAGGAGCATATAATAGTGTTGGCTAACCATCGCTTTAGGTCCAGTATTTTGGACACAAGAGTGTTCTGAAAGACCTACTTTCACTCTGATCACATGGTGGCAAAGTTAAGGTTCAAACTTAAAGCAAGTGCACTTGGGGAGATGAGGCTGGTGTTCCTTCTGCCAAATGTGGTCACCAGTTCTTTTGTCTCTGGCTGTCTCCTCCCCAAAATGTGTATGTGCGTGTGAGTGTTGTGTAAGGTATGTATCGTATGACAGGAAATATTGGTGGACATATATAACATTTGGCAGTTTTGCCACGTAAGGCAATTGGCAGATCATAAATTTGGCAGATTTCTTCAAGTCCCAGACTGATGACATGACAATATCGCTACATATAGTATGAAATTATTGCATAGATTTATATACTAGTTGACAGTTGATGACAGAAGTTTTTTAAATGTAGAGTTGCATTCGTGGTCACCTTGTACATATATAAAGACGATTGGAGTCCAGCAACAGGAGACGAGTTGCCATGTGTGAGGTGAAGTAGCAATACAAAGGACCCATATATACGCTGTGAGAATGACATAAGAGAGTGCCGTCATTGGGCATATCCCGAACTACGTATACGTATATGAACGTTTGGGTAATGACTAAAAGCGCACAGAGGGCTGAAAGCATTGTTGTAAAGAATGGAGATGGGTTTGAGGCAAAAAGAAGCATAGCTCTCGGGGGAAAGAGAAGTCGGTGTTGAATGGAATTGAGCAAGAAGTTGAGAGCTTGCCACACAGTCAATCCATGCTGTGTCACTTGGAGATGTGCCAGAGTTGCTACCCACTGACCAGTGGACTCTGCTGTACAGCTGAAGATGAGGCTATTGGAGAAAGTGAGACTATAGAGTTTCTGTGGCCATCCCCTCCATTCCATATCATGCAGGAGAGCAAAAAGAGCCCCGACAAGAAAACAGTGGCGATGTTGCAACCTCCACCTACCTATAGTGTCACAGTGTCTGTAGTCAGTCCTTGGATTGGTTCTCTTATGCTATACTGTCTACACTTCACTCCACTGCTTGTTCTACTATAGTATGCTTACAATTATCTGCATTAACTGGGGGTCCATATATATCACAAGCAGTCCAAATATTTCGATGTCCATTTTTAAATATGTCTTAGTTCCAGGGGAAACCACTTAAGGGGGGGCACATTTTTCATGACAGAACACAGGGTACTAATCTGCACGCCCCACGCTGTCGGCCCCACCAGTCGCACTGCACTCCTGAAGCAAGATCAAATGTCGCGTGTCCCTCCTTTCTACCTCTGCGCCCCCATTTGCATCGTGTAACTCTCCCGTTCTGTGTCTGACATTGTGCTTCGGCCAGTGATTGCAGGGATCAACTGGTGTCGGATGGCTTCTTCTAAAGGGGTTAGGAGTTTGGTGATGTTTGGTATTGTCCTTAGGACATAATTCCAGTGATGGGTTACTCCATGTATGAAGGCAGAGTATGCAGCTTGTGCTCCCCTTTTGCAATGGTAGATAGGGGAATAACCTCTTCACACCATTCAGCAACTTTCTTCTTCACATATTTCTTCACAAATTCTGTGCTTCCAAGTGCAGCTTCAAGGTGCTTCTGTCCACTGGATGTAATGTTCACTCTACTGCTACCAAAGATGTCGGTTGCCTGGTCTAAATTGTCTTCCTTCCCAATTAGCCAGGTTTGGGTATCACCCAAATGATTGACCTTGTTTCAGTAGTGTAGACTACCACGCATGTAGATTTACTAGTGAATCACCCGCTGCAGCATCGTCTGCGAACCACACCTGCTTTGTAGCTTTCAGGTTGTGAATGAGGGGCGGAATACCTAGGGCATACATTAACATTGCTAAAGGGTCTTCCTGCATAACTCTTTCTTTTGATTTCAAGACTTGCCCTTAGATGTACAGGTTTCCATTTCCTCTATACATATAATGGTAAGAACAGTGTCAATGAATGGACAGATAGTGTGAATGTTAATAAGGTTTGTTTGTCTGTTGAGATGGTTGAATGCTTGTAGCATCAACAAACATGGCTGCTTCTGTGTTGCCATCCTCAAACATTCTAGCCATTGCTCTTACACCGGCTTCACAGCCAGCTTCCAGCCCTGCACACAGTTGCATGCATCCTGTAACCTCACGAACATCATCAGCAACAACAGCTAGCATCACTTCACTGATTATCCTCCGTGAGATCTCTCCAATAGCAATAGGTCGCACCCCTGGATGCTTATCCAGGGCAATGAGTCGTGATGCAGTAAAGGAAGACAGACCCTCATGGTCTACATACTTGGTGCAAAGTTCCTTTGCAATCAAAGTCATACTGGAACAGAGTTGAGCTGAACTATTACATATCCTTTGCTATCCTGCAGCATCAATCCCTGATGGTCTAGCACTGCCATTAGTTTTCAAAGCATTTGTAGTTCTTACAATGTTCAAACGAGATGGAAGGCAATTGCTACAAATACGACCTTCTTTAGAACGCTTACAGTTTTACAATGCCCACTACCATTGCATTTGCAGCAAACGGGTATTTCTTCCTCTTCTCATATAGGTCTGATTGCGTTTACCATTCGTACCGTGTACAAAAGAAAGCAGCCCTTTAAAAGCCGCGTAATGCTGTGGCAACACTATTTCCATACTTCTAAGAGTTCGTGAGCTGCAGCGACGGGAGAAAAAGAAAAAGAAAAAGCTAGCATGAAGAAAGACGAAATGCTAAAAATATTGTGGACGTTTGCCACGCGCATTGTCGTGTAGTTATTTGCATGATTGCTAGAACGGTTAGCGTTGTCCAGTGTGCAGTGCGCGCTTACTCCTAGGCTGGCTTTTCATTGTAACCACTACCATCTCTACGTAGACAACACTACCGTGTTGTCTGATATACAGTAGCATCTATAGGGTAAAGCGGGGGAAAACGGAACACAATTCACAATTGCAATTCTGACATCGCACTGTAAACAAGCTATGATACCCTAGGGTTCAAGTTTCTGTATATTACTAGAGGCAGTATTACTCTATCCACCGACAGTAAAAACAATCTTGTTCGTTCGCTGCTACGAGCAACAGGCAGCATTTCGTCTATGCGATATTATTTTCGGTCAAAATGGCGGGCGGGGTAAAACGGAACGCCAGCGAATAGCTCGTTTTAGCGTTTGTTAGCGAGTTATACGCTCGTTTCTTTTTAGTTTGCTGATTTTCCAGTTTGTTGGTGGCAATTAGCAAGCAATGAGTGCATTTCAGCATGAATTAAGAGTCTTCACAGTTCAGACAGCTACTGATCCTTAGCTCTTGACAGGCGTCCAAGCTGGCACTTCCAAAGTGGTACCAAGCCTCACAAGCATCACAGGCAACCCAGTTGTTGTCCTCGTGAAGGTTGTTGCATGCAGTGCATACGTCATCATCCTCTGAGCTGCATCTAAATAAGAAAGTGGTCCTGGTTAAAGTAGCTACCTAGCTATAAATAGTGTCTTCTAGGATTGCAAAGGCTTCCCGACACTACGGGTCGGTGAGTAACATTACATTAGTGAGTCGTCTTTGTAAAGGTATAATGGAAGGCCTCGTGTTCGCTACGGCGAAATTTTAGCATGCGCTACAAATTACTCAGTAATGATTATTGCGCTGTGTTTCTGTGATGGTGCACGGTTAACTCAAACATTTTGCATGCATGTATTCGCTGAAGATCGTACCTAAGTGTCCTACGATATAAAGTTGTTCGATTTATTCCTTGCTTCGTAATCGTCGGTTGAATGCAAGTGTTCCGTTTTACCCCGCGTTCCGTTTTACCCCGCTTTACCCTAATATCTCATAATAACTACACGGCACACAACAGATGTAGTACATGGCAGGGGCTTGCGAGCCTGAGCGGAATACCTAAAGCTGCACTGCCGATAGCGGTTGTGTTCAAATACACCCTGGACACACCCATTGATGCCAGCAGCGAAGAGCGAAAAGTCGCCGCTTATTTATCACGGCCAGGACATCTCACACAAACTTCATTAGACATTTTTGGCTGACGTGCGAGCACCTTATGTATAGGTAGGTTGGCTATCTAGTTCTTTCTTACCTGGGTTAGCCGGTACAGCTTTAATCCATGCTGCCAACCCCAGTGAGAAGAGACACAGCGCGACTGTCCTCGAGCCTCTTGTCCTTTCCATGTGCCAACTGAAAGAGCTTTTCTCCAGAGCTCAGCCAAGCCGTAGCTCTCGCAGGTGCTAGGCGCGTAAAAAATACGTACTCATAGACCTCTATGGTGACTTGGAGGCTATGACAGCGTGAGGGAGCACGCCGAAATTTATAAGCTGCAAGTAGATAATTTCCTCCCACTAAGCTTGGGAGCATGGTTGACTGCGTTTCGCATATCTTCTTATGTATACGAATCCTCCTACCAACTGCTTCTGTCCGTGCATGTTGCGTTGTGGGTCATACCGATTTGATCTTGCTCAGTCACGACTTCATGAGGAAAGTTGTTTCACTGCTGTTGGGTAAATTTTTGGAATCTTACTGCCTATAATATAGGAGCGGGCTATTTTATAGCCTTTAGCTCTGAAACCACTTCAGTAGTTACACACCCAGATTATCACAGACACAAGGAAAACTATACCAGTTCATGTATTGTTGCTGCCTTGTCAGAGTCTGATGTAGCACATCAGACAAGGCAACAACAGAACATCAACAACACATATAATATGAATTACACAAAACAAAATAGCAAACAACACTAAAGGTCAATTCACCCATGCACCCCAGCTACATGCAGGCAGTTTGGTGTTGGGGGATGATAAGAGAACTGACGGGCAATGTGTGCACATGTATGCTCAGCACACATGTAGCACTAATATATACAAGACAGTTATAGTGATATGATGTGATCGATTAGCATGCATGGGTGCCAAGGTGGAATGTGTTTACATGGGTTGTCTCTATACACCATGCAGCCCCCACATGTGTTTTTTATTTTGTTGCCACCTGCCTTGACCATGTGTGCGGATGTGCTTGTGATTGCTATGCATGCATTGAGTTTAAATGTCCGGAAAACAATTGTAAACAATATGTATACATACTCCACTAGTTTCAAAGTGAGATCCAGAGGATGAAAACAATAATATATGCGATAATAACAGGTACACACGCGTACTGCTTATGATGACAGAAATAAAGCTTTTTTTATGTGCATATGGAGTTATTTCTAAAATCCATAACAAGATACATGGCAGACAAATCAGATCTAGATTGTGGGGACTCCACCTTCCAAGCAGGCCAATTGATAATGTCTACAGTACATGCCTGTATTGTGGGTATACATGTAGCTTGCGTAATGTTATGCATAAAAATTTATTCACAACAATGCTTATACACGTGTAGTATAGTAATCACGCGTCCTACATGCAATAGTGTGTACTGGGAATACACAACTTCTGGCATTATCTAGTTCCCACTGAAATAGACTGGGTGGTGCTGTCCACTGCATAACGTAAGCTGCAACTATATAATTTCCTCCCACTAAGCTCGGGAGCATATGGTTGACTGCGTTTCGCATATCTTCTTACATACGCATGTGTATGAATCCTCCTACCAGCTGCTTCTGGCCATGCATGTTTCATTGTGGGTCATGCCGACTTCATGAGAAACGTTGTTTCACTGCTGTTGGGTTAATTTTGGAATCCTATTGTATAGTCTTTAGCTCTGAAGCCACTTCACTATAGTTACACAAGGAAAACTACCCGTTCATGTCCTGTTGCTCCTTGCCAGAACTTGTACTGTTGCTGCCTTGTCTGATGTAGCACATCAGACAAGGAAGCAACAGAAAATGAACAACACATATAATATGAATCACACAAAACAGTAACAAGAAAAACACTACAGGTAATTCACCCATTTACCTCAGCTACATGCAGGATTCCTGAACTGGTACCGGCCATCATGCACAGTCTTATGTAGATCTATCATCCTCATTTGTGTACTATACACAGGAATTCAGATTCAGCATGCATACATCAGTTATAGTCACACACACCATCAATGGCACTACTGTGCTACTATAGCTACTTATGTGGGCAATCGCTGGACAAAGGTAGGCTAGATATTCACAGTTCAGTACACACGGCTCTCCTTGGTTTGCTATCAAATCATTTGTGTGCTGTACATATGAAAAAAAAACTTACCCGGACATATATATATATATATATATATATAAGCACAGTGTCCACTTGGATGTCAATAGAGACACTTGTCCCCCCGCTCAGCTAAAGATGATAGTGGCCATTCATTCTCACGTGAACTGCTGTGGAAGGAATGATGTGTGAGGTGTCAGTTTGGGGGGTGGTGGGAGTTTATAGAGAACTCACAAATTGAAGGGCAATGTGTCCACATGTATGCTCAGCACACATGTGGACAAGACAGTTATAGTGATATGATGCGATCGATGTGCACGCATGGATGTCAAGGTGGAATGTGTTTACAAGGGTTGTCTCTATAAACCATGCAGCCCCCACATGTATTCTTCATTCTGTAGCCACCTGTCTTGGCCATGTGTGCGGATGTGCTTGTGAGTGAGTTCATATATATGCGTGCATTGAGTTAAAACATGTCCTGAAAACAATTGTAAGCAATATTATACATACTCCACTAGTCTACAGTGAGATCAAAAGGATGACAACAATAATACAATAAAAATATGTACACACGCACACTGCTATGATGACAGAAATAAAGGTTGATATATATTTGCATCTGGAGTTATTTCTAAAATGCATAACAAGATACATGGCAGACAAATCAGATCTAGATTGTGGGGACTCCACCTTCCAAGCAGCAGGCCAAGTGATAATGTATATAGATCATGCCTGTATTGTACCTATACATGTAGCTTGCGTACTGTTATGCATAAAAATTTCTTCACAAGAATGATTATACACGTGTGGTATTGTAATAGTATAGTAATCATGCGTCCTACATGCAATAGTGTGTACTGGGATTACACAACTTCTGTCACTATCTAGTTCCCACTGAAATGGACTGAGTGGTGCTGTCCACTACACAACTTAAGCTGGAACTAGATGATTTCCTCCCACTAAGCTTGGGAGCATGGTTGACTGCGTTTCGCATATCTTCTGATATATGTATGTGTATGAATCCTCCTAGCAGCTGCTTCTGTTCGTGCATGTTCCATTGTGGGTCATGCGGATTTGGTCTTGCTCAGTCACGACTTCATGAGGAACGTTGCTCCAGTGCTGTAGGGTTTATATTCGGAATCTTATTACCTGTTAGGAGTGGGCTATTGCATAGCCTTTGTAACTCTGAGCCTCTTCACTAGGTACACACCCAGACTATCACACAAGGAAAACTACCAGTTCATGTACTGATGCTGCCTTGACAGAATCTGATGTAGCTCACCAGACAAGGCAGCAACAATACATGAACAATACATATAAAATGAATTACACAAAACAGTAACAAGAAGAAACACTGAAGGTCAAATCACCCATGCACCTCAGCTACGTACATGCATGCAGGATAGTGGCCTATCATGCACAGTCTTATGTAGATGTATCATCTACATCTGTGTACTATATAACACAGGAGTTCAGATTCAGTATGCGTGCATGCATCTGGTATAGTCACACACACCAGGCATGGCACTGCTGTGCTACTACTTATGTGGGCATTCGCTGGACAAAGGACAAGGTTATGTATTCACAGTTCATCAGTATATATACACGGCTCTCCTTGATTCACTATCAAATCATTCGTGTGCTGTACATGTGCAACAGAACTTACCCAGATGTATATAATTATATACACACAGGCAGTATGTGCATGTGCATGCTCAGCACACATGTAGAGCTACTACAAGACAGTTATAATGATATGATGTGATCGATGTGCACGCATGGGTGCCAAGGTGGAATGTGTTTACATGGGTTGTCTCTATAAACCATGCAGCCCCCACATGTAGTTTTCATTTTGTTGCCACCTGTCTTGGCCATGTGTGCGGATGTGCTTGTGCTTGTGAGTGAGTTCATATATTATATGCGCGCATTGAGTTAAAACATGTCCTGAAAACAATTGTAAGCAATATGTACATACTCCACCAGTCTACAGTGAAATCAAAAGGATACCAACAATAATACAATAATAATATGTACACACGCACACTGTTTATGATGACAGAAATATAGGGTGATATATATTTGCATCTGGAGTTATTTCTAAAATGCATAACAAGATACATGGCAGACAAATCAGATCTAGATTGTGGGGACTCCACCTTCCAAGCAGCAGGCCAAGTGATAATGTACAGTATATAGTGTATGCCTGTATTGTGCCTATACATGTAGCTTGCGTACTGTTATGCATAAAAATTCCTTCACAAGAATGATTATACACGTGTAGTATAGTAATCATGCATCCTCCTACATGCAATAGTGTGTACTGGGATTACACAACTTCTGTCACTATCTAGTTCCCACTGAAATGGAGTGACTGGTGCTGTCCACTACACAACTTAAGCTGCAACTAGATGATTTCCTCCCACTAAGCTTGGGAGCATGGTTGACTGCATTTCGCATATCTTCTGATATATGTATGTGTATGAATCCTCCTAGTAGCTGCTTCTGTACATGCATGTTCCATTGTGGGTCATGCGGATTTGGTCTTGCTCAGTCACGACTTCATGAGGAACGTTGCTCCAGTGCTGTTGGGTTAATTTTCGGAATCTTATTACCTGTTAGAAGCGGGCTATTTAATAGCCTTTAGCTCAGAAACCTCTTCACTAACATAGGTACACATCCTGACTATCACACAAGGAAAACTACCAGTTCAAGTACTGTTGCTGCCTTGTCAGAATCTGATGTATATAGCTCACCAGACAAGGCAGCAACAATACATGAACAACACATATAAAATGAATTACACAAAACAGTAACCAGAAAAAACACTAAAGGTCAATTCACCCACGCACCTCAGCTACATGTAGGATTTCTGAATTTCTGAGTCTTATGTAGATCTATCATCTTCACCTGTGTACTAAATAACACAGGAGTTCAGATTCAGCATGCATCCTCCCCCCCTCCCTCCCCCCTCAGCTAAAGATATTACAGTGGCCATCCCATTCTCGTGTGAACTGCTGTGTAAGGAATGATGTTCTGTGAGGTGTCAGTTTGGGGAGTGATTGGGGATGATAAGAGAACTCACAAACTGAAGGGCAATGTGTGTACGTGTATGCTCAGCACACATGTAGAGCTACTACAAGACAGTTATAATGATCAATTTCAAGCTGCAACCCCTGACTCTGTCTTCTCCATTGAAGAAGGCACCGTCCCTAATTATAAACCAAGCCACGTAGTAAGCTTCAACATTCCAGAAGCAGCTTGAGAGTTAGAGGTAGGTGACAGAGTCCTCAATTGGAAAGAGAATGATGTTGACAGCCTTTGAACGGAAGTGAAGTACAATAGTATGCATATGGCTGTACTGCGTGCATAGCTTTTCAGTGCCTTCAGTGCCTTCAGTGCCTAGGTACTTGGACGTGTTGTGATGTTTTGTGTAAGGGTGTCCTGCTGGAATGTGTTGTACATGTCTAAGCAGTCTCAACACAGTTTTCATTTTACTATACACTGTGCCATCTATATGTATATATCTGCATGCCGCATCATATATCTCCTTGCATGCATGTGTGACTGTGAATTGACCCAAGTACATCGATCGTCATGTGTTTGCAATTGGCTATGTACTATACTATATATTGCATCTTTTCTGTGTTGGATCCAGATGTAGCTAGCTGCTATAATGAATAGTTGTAATAAACTGCACAATTGTTGTATATGACTAGTGCGCACATGTTCATCAGTCATAACATGTGCAAGTAATATCACAACACAATACTAATATGGTTATGGCTGGCCTAAATGTAAAGTGCCCATGGCATGCACAGCCCTGGGCTACAATCCGGAGCACTTAGCCAGCAGTTCACTATGCAGAAGGTGCAGCTGAACAAAGTCTCTCTCCTATTGAGTCGAGACGTCTTGAAACCATGCAATTGCAATCCAATTCACGCACATACACTGCAACATACTATTTCTGGTATTTCACTTCATATTCCTATATAGTTGAAAAATAGGCACATGCACACCACATTATAATTTCGGACGAAACTGCAGACATCAGTGCAAGTGTATATTGCATGCCTGCATTAGCTTCTCATAATATATGCAGTGCAAGTTGCAAAATAGCTTGTTAATGTAATGTAATATAAACATGAATTGCAGACAAATCAAAGTGTGACACCTTATTACCATCTACTAGCACTTATTAGCACATACCAGTAGTACAGTTGATTCACAAGCAGGAGGGAGTGGGTTTGAATCTATTAATATATGGCCATGGACAACTAATCATCTCTTTCCTTTTGACTTATCTTAAAAATCCTAAGCTGCATGACACACCTTCGGCTCGTCGCATAGCTATGCACTGTTAAACGTCTGGTGGCACCATTTTTCTTTCTTACCCTTTGCCCTTTCAAAGGTCTTTGGACAGTAATGACCCAGATTAACTTTCATCGCCGATCTAACAATCACCTAGAGCAGAGTAAAAAGGGGAGAGAAAGAGGAGTACTTGGGGTTCCCCATGCTGTGAGATCGATCACGAATTCTTATCACAACATATGGCATGGCTGGCCCAAATACTGAGTGTCCATAGCATACACATGTCTGCATAGCTCTATTGGTATACATTCCCCAGAGCACTCAGCCACATCACTATGACCAAGGTTTCCCTCTATTGAGTCAAGATGCCCTGAAACCATGCAATTGCAAACAATACACATACGTACATACACCGTAACACATTATTTCTGGGATTTATTGCACTTCAATGCAATTCCTACAGTTGACAAAGAGGCACATGCACACCACATGTACGTACATTGCATTAGACTGCAGACATGAGATTGCATGAGACCGCAGACATGAGTGCAAATGTATTATTATATATGTAATAGTTATAACATGGACGCGAGGGCGCTGGCTTATTTATTGCACGAAGGCGCGAAGCGCCCGAGGGCTATAAATGAACTAAGCGCCTGAGCGCCCATGTTATATACCTGGCTTGTTGCAATTTAACGATTTGTAGCAGAGATGTTTCTCTCGCTATCGAACGAAATAGACTAACGTTTCCAGCGATACTAGTTAGGACCCTATTCTGTCCGAAAGGTACCGATATGGCTATGCATGCAGCGAATACAATGGAGGCCGTCCCCCGGTTTAAAGCCGTGGAAAGCGCGCGGCCTAATTATTCATCCCTCTGATGAATTAGACTGCGCGCTTGACGACGACTTTGAGCAGATGTCGAAACGCTACACGCCGAAGAACACAGAAGGAGAGCACAAAAGACGTTTTGGGAGTGGATGAAGGCGAAAGAGCACTGCCTGGCTTTCTGCAAAGACTGAAGAGCCATGTTTGAAGCGTAAAATCATTTAGATACTTTCCTAATCGTATACATCAATTGTTTTCAGCTTACATTAGTGTTTATGCAAGGTGCTGATTTTATTCTTCGTGATGAGTTTGTAGGTACTTCCAGCTGCAGCTTATGAGAAAGTAAACAAAGAATCTGAAGTAGACAAAAACTGTTTGTACTCATCTGGAAGATGATTGGTCTAATCCATATTATTATTGGTTCATTTCATGTTTGTTATGTCTACAGGGGGGCTCTTAGAAGGCTAATGCACACCGAAGTGTGCATTGGACTTGATATTGCACACTTCCCGTCTTTGATGTATGGCTTCATCATGCAACAAATATATATAATATATATATACGTATATATACAGACAAAAACAAAGTCACAGGAAGGTGTTCTGCCAGAATATTAATGTTTGGCATTATCAGAAAAACAGAAGGTTCACCTAACATCAATGTGTGTAAGCTAAGGGTAACTGTATGTAGATAATGTTATTAAATAAAGGAATTAAAAATGTAATAATAAAGGCTGAAACCTGAGGCAATAAAGACAGTGTACATGCACAACACTGCCATACACTGCATATACTAAAGTAAGAAACCATCTAAATGTTCATTATGTCACTTCAACTGCAGCTGTATGATTCACTTTCGCTTGTTGATCAGTCTGAGGTTAACATATGCCAGAATGAGGAGGAGAGTTGCCATTAGCAGAAGTGCTGCCTCGTTGTACCAGAGATCAAACCTGAGATAGCCGTAGTCCCGCAGGAAGTCACTACCCTCCACTAACACACCTGCAGCACTACAGAGAAAGAGAACACATCATGCATAGGACAGCATACTGTGATACTGTTCAATATACACGATAGCATACTATGCTCCGCTATACATGATATGTACAGAATATAGTACAGTGATTCCACAACATAGGAACTTAAGCATTGCAAGGTGGTCCCAGTGACTATGTACCAAAACATTAATTCTTCTAATAGCTTACAGATTTCCAGGAAGGGAATGCGAACTAACCAGCTTGTATTGTGCAATGCTGCGACCTCAACCAAGGTAGAGTTGACCTGACAGAAGAAACGGTCCTTCAACTCATTGATGGCCAGTGCCTGCACATTGAACATAGGACACATTAATGCATATATACCATGCCTAGCTACTATGCTTATTTATCTTAGGTATGTGCTATATATGCTATGTATATGCTCTTTATTGGGCGACTTTACATACGTACGTACATACGTATATCTAACAGATGCTGCATGTGTTTATATAATGTCATAGAGGCTCATTGCTACGCAATGGTATAAACTAGAAATGAGCTTAGATTAGACGTAACATAGGTACAAGTTGTAACCGGACGTTTTGGACCCGAAGGCCTTCATCAACAGTAGACTGAAGAAAGTAAAGTTAAGCTAATAAGCTAAAATGAACTGTATACACATGCACGCACAAACACTCACTGCCATGGAGTAACGGAAGGTGCTGAGATACTGGAGCCAAGACAGCCATGGACTGAGGCTCTCCAGGTTGACAATGAAACCACCAAACACCTGAACAGATTGAAAAGAAAAGACCAGGAGACAGAAGGCGTTGCTTCGGAAACAAACTACACTTCATTCATGACACTCACCTTCAAGTTAGAACTAGGCATACGCATAGCGCATAAGACATGCCTCGCTTGCAAATGAGTTATATATGCCGCTTTACCTATTGTCTCGCTGTCGCTTAGTCCCTTGTCCCATTTTCTTGCTAACAATGGTAATGGTAGATTGTCTGGTACTTAGCCGGCTATTTTGTGCACCAGCAGAGTGTTATCCAGCATTTGTAGAGATTGTGAGCTCTGAGTGTGAATCTGTGGACGATATACGGACGCTTAACAGCTGGCCACTGCGCATTGAACCAGCGCACAGCAGAGTGTGGGAGGGAGCGTGCCTGCTATGGCAAAATCCAATCTTCTGGCTGCATACCGCCTGCGGAGGAAACTGAAGAGCGTGCTGGCAGCTTCAGAGCTATATACCGCAAGGTGCAGCCATCATCAAAGCTTGCACTACTGCAGCACCCGCTTGCGTAGTCTGCCCGTTTCTGCCATCGCCGTTCGTGTTGCGGACATACATATATATATTCATATATATATATAAAAATTGATATATATATACATAGCAAAATCTCGAACGGAACACAATCATTGGCCTCGCTTCGCTCGCTCATGCTCACCGCTCGGCAATTAGGAACACATATGTACAGCATCCGATGATCACTGTGTCACTCACGAGCACACCAGTGCATACATACATACATACATACACACATTCACACACATGCACACACACACCTGTACACACACATACGTATATACCCTCACATGAACACATGTGCATACACATACAGTGGTGATTAAAAAGTCCTAAGCCACACGCGTGTACCCTGGAGTATGTCTATATAAGAGATAAGAGAAGCATATAAGAGAATGTCTATGGCTCATCTGCTACCGTATTTTAGGGAACGAATCATTCGCCTCTGGGCTGAGGGAGAGAATATTACCTCCATCGTGGAGATTTTGCGATCTGAAGGACGTTTGACAACCAGAGAGTGGCTTCTTATTTCCTGGTGATAAAGTGAATCATAAGGAATTCCAGTCATAAAATAGGTGTACATATATATAACAAACAAAGGAAGATACGCTGTTAGATTACTGTCGCCACACTTTGGGCTTTCTGGAGGCCCACTCTGGTTGTTGAAGTGTGCAGTCCAAAAAATCGATCACCATCGCACGGTAGCAATGCGCATTCAATCAACCAACAATGATCACTGTGTCACTTGTGAGCACACGTGCTTACATACATACATACTCACATTCACAGATATGTACACACATTTCACACACATATGTACATACGTACACACACCTCCATACACACATACGTATATACCCTCACATGAACACATGTGCATACACATACGTATGTACCAGTGCATAGTACAAGTACATACTTACATACATACAGTGAGACTAAGATGGCTAAGACCAAGATCTACCATGAACAGGAAACAGACCAATAATCGCGCATACGTACTTTTAAACCTTTGAAGTATACTAGCAGTAATAGCTCTCACCATGGCGAACACAAAGCTCAAGGCCACCAGGAGGTTGCCGATGGACGTTAGCCGCACTACCGCACTGATGGCAAACGCAAGAGAGCAGGAGACAGAGGCTGTCAGCATGAGGGTCAACATGTAGATGAAGAAGGAAGACACCTCAGGACGCAGGCCTGTGGAGGAGCAGTGAGGGGAGTGGGAAGGTTACAGTAGATGGGACAGTAAGGGGATAAGGTTATGTTTCGGTGAGCCATTCCCACAAGTATGAAACAGTGTGTTCCTTGCTACAACATGTACATTTCTCTGCAAGAGAGCTACGTAAAGTATACACACATGTTGACTACTTTGGGGTATTCACTGCTCTGTGCAGGTTTTGTGCTACGTACGTCTGGGCTAGTCTTGTGTGGCCAGACCCCATTCTCTGCTTCTGCTATTGCATTGCACAATCACAACAGCGGAAGGGGCCTGGCCAAGCGAGTCTATTTCTGTGCAAGGCAATGCCAGCCACCCACCGATCATGGCATAGGTGATGACTGAGAAGAGGGCGATTGGAAGGAGCCTAATGGGCAGAAGGTCCAGGAAGGTCTTGGCCAGGAAGAAGGCTGACACTCTGTAGTAGCCACTGGCATTCTCATGTCTGGATTACCGTGTGTGTGTGTGTGTGTGTGTGTGTGTGTGTGTGTGTGTGTGTGTGTGTGTGTGTGTGTGTGTGTGTGTGTGTGTGTGTGTGTGTGTGTGTGTGTGTGTGTGTGTGT
>OX465044.1:1417772-1462772 GCA_949841015.1 Aplysina aerophoba
CAGTACAGCATACTCCACAGTACAGCATACTCCACAGTACAGCATACTCCACAGTACAGCATACTCCACAGTACAGCATACGCCACTGGGACATGATGGACAGTGTGTTACAGTAACTGCGCATGCATACATGACATGTCACTGCATGATATGGATGGCGAATAGTGTGCTAACTGTACGTACATGGTCGGTGTGTGTTGTGGGCTAGTGGAACAGCAGCAAACTTAGTGCAACTTACACACATCTGGACGTCATAAACCACAAGAGACAGATTTCATTAGACCAGATCATGCAATCCTACAGACACATTACCAGTGAGTGGTACGTAGCCTCCTTCTCCCACACTTTCCTCACTAGCAACTCACTCCTTCAGCACCTGCATTACACTGACAGCAGCACATGCATCAAGGCCTGTGGTGGGCTCATCCAGGCAGAGGATGCTCGGGGAGATGACCAGCTCCATCCCAATACCAGTTCTCTTCCTCTCCCCTCCAGACACACCTCTGGTGTACTGGTTGCCAATCTGGAGAGGCGGACAAGGATGTGGATGACTACAGTGTGAGTGTGAGTGTGAGTGTGAGGGAATATGACTCTAAAGGAGTGTGTGTCAGTGTGCGTGAGGGAGCGTGTGAGGGATAGCGTGACTGTGAAGGAGTGTGTCAGCGTGTATGAGGGAGAGTGCAAGGGAGGGTGTGACCATGGAATATGAGTGTGAGGGAGTGTGAGGGAGAGCGTGACTGTGAAGCAGTGTCTATGTAAGTGTAAAGGGAGTGTGAGTGCCTGTGTGAGTGAGAGAGTGAGCTTGAGTGAGTATGGGTATAAGAGTGTGACTGCGGGTGTAAGGAGAGATGTGGTGTCATGCATACAGAATAATACTGTGTTCTCACTTTGGTGCTGGCACACTGGGTCAGCCCCAGCTCTCTAATCACCTCCTCCACCACAAGCTGCCTGTCCGTGTGAGAGTAGGTCTTGGGCAGCCTCAGGGCAGCAGAGAACTGCAGGTTCTCCCTCACAGTCAGTGTGCCCATCAGCATGTCCTCCTGCACACAATGCAGCAAGATGGAATTTGTCCATCAGGGAAACCCAATACATAATGCAATTGAGTTGTTGTGATGAATAGATGTCAAATAGAAAACAAACGAGAAGTATTTCGAGTCAAAAAACTCATGGGACTGCCATCCCAACTCGAACTATTTGCTGTCTTTAGCTGCAAGTCAGGACACGACAACATTTCAAAACAATGCAACCGTACACAGAAAGTATGAGCACACACAATTTCACTCAGGCATGGGCACACAGACACAGACAGACTGTGCATGCATTTTCCTTTCTTTGAATCCTTCCTCATTTAGAGTTGTACCAAACAATCTGGCTAGTCATGCACATGTTCTACTGCCTAGCCATATTGTATTTCTGCATTTCAAGACATGAAGACAATTAAGAATGCAGTGACATGCACACACACAGGTCTCAGGGATATGGTAGCAGGTGTTTAGTCAAGGCAGAAGTGAACTTTTTAGAGTACAAACACCACACTCGCTTTCTGAGGTCTTTCTGTGGTGGGTGCAAAACAAAAACAATATACGTAGGGGCTGTCTTTGTCAGGTACATACAATATTGTTTGTATGTACCTGACAAAGACCTTGTGCAAGCAAATGTGACTGTCAACTGCACTGTCACCACATACGTACACAACTCTGCCAGGGGTATGGATAATCTTGGAGTCCACATCAAAGGTTCCTAGACATAATCAGACTAGGTGATAAGATCTTGTACAAATTTGTGGCTATCAGGCAATGGCTCAGTTGGCTCAGACCTTGGGTGACCTTTTCACCCTTGAAGAAGCCAGAACCATGCAGCACCCAGGGATACCACATTGGATCATAGATACAGTGTAGTATCTATGATTGGATGTGGAGTCATATGCATACAACAAACGCAAGTGTGAGTGGGCTGAGTTGGAGTGGACTCACGTTGTCTTTCCACTTCCAGTTGGTCCCAAAATAGCATTGAGTCCTGGTCTTAAAACCCCACTACACACACAGGGAGAGGTAACTCACTCAAGAAGTCAAAATGCACATTGACGAAAAAGTGCAGAGCCAGCAGCAAGTATTGATGAATCATTACAACGGTGTGAAGTATACACATAGCACAAATGTGAAGTGACCGACCACATATGGCGTACTAGCTCGTAGATCAGGTCAACAATAAATGCATCATTACTAACTATAACATTGTCATTGTGGCCTACGGTATAGAGCTGACATGTACTGTGTCTGTATGTCATGACTGTGTAGAGTTACTTGGATCTGTCTTCAACAGAACTGCAGCTAAAATGTCACTCATACATACGAGTTGTGACACAGAACTGTTACAACAGAAATAACTTCTATAGACTCTACCAGAGAGGTTGGCCTCACCTGGCTAATGTATATTGGGTCAGATGGTGTCATCATGTGTCACTCACGAGGTTCCTTGCAGGATGGTTTTCTGCCCTCTGTTTCTCCTAATACAGTGGCATCTGCCCTTAGGGAGGGTATAACCCACATCCTCGAATGCCAATGTAGACAAGGGCTTCCTCCTGACAAGGTTGCTGATGGCTTTAGTAGGTGGTGGGTAGTGTGGAGTAGGGGAGAAGCTGGGGTATATGGACCCCTCTGACGGGCTGATAGTCACTGCAGACAGCTCCACTGCAACATCTCCACTGTCAAGAGAAGAAGCTGTCTTCTCAGACATCGCGTGCTCACAGTCGCACTAAACTGATGATGTGGCGTGTACACGTGTTCGTACAAATCACTTGCACACCACACTCGTGTCACTTGATGGCTTGGTAGTCGTAACCCCAACTCGGTTGAGTTAACTCGGAAACCTCTCAGTCGGTGCCCTTAGGTTAGACTCTCTTAGAGGCCATACAATGGTAGAGGAAGCCACCCAACTCCCCTACAACGACAATAGATGGAAAATGTACGGAAGACATTGGGGTGTTACGTATACAATGAGTGCGGGCATCTGTAATTAACAATGGGATGCGCACCGCAGCAACGTACACAGCCACCTGCAATTATCAGTGCTATAATTATACAGACTTAGTCTCATCCCCAGTCCACTTCCGGTCGCCATTTTTAATGGCGGCCGGAAGTGGACTGGGGACGAGACTAATACAGACGAGGCTACAGGCCACTGCTCACGAACTGAGTCACGGCCGGTCATCAACACTGGATTTTCTGCATCAGGCTTAACTTGTTGTAGGGAGTGCCTATTGACCAGCTCAGCAAAAGAATAACTTATCACTAAGCCTAACTCCAAGGCTATATCTTTGAATAGGCTAGTACCATATTACGTATATAGACACTATAATTCTGTAGTATATATTTCGTACTAAATCTTTGTGATTAGTTGTGTGGGCTAGGATGGACTTGGGCTTCATTCTATGGCTATTACGTTGCTGAGCTGACTGCCAGACCATGCATGGGGTCGGAAGACAAGTAGGTACGTGTCAATCATTGGTCGCAATCATTATTATTCGTATATATACTCCATAAGGTTATGGTCAGCCTAACTAACAGAGAGAGGGAATTTGGCACATGCAGTTAGATTACGTAATTGCATGCACTTGTGAACTCATATCTGGAATTCTGTACAATTTTTATGCACACATGCACAATTTACAATAATTATACTACTGCTACTTTACATGCAGGATAAAACATGATCAGCACTCTGTGCCAAGCTGGGGGCCATGCATGTACACATGCTTATGCACCTATGCATCTACCTACATACATAATTATGTATGTGAGAATATAGAGTGTGCAGTAAGTAAAATGGTAACCGCATCAGTGTGATGTGCTTTTTGAGGATGGTATATAAAGTACTTGAGTGGCCTATGTATTTTCACTTAGCATTGCTACTTGCAGTGTACTGCCATTTCAATGTGTAAGAACCACTCCACAATTCAGAATGATTTGGAATCCACCAATACATTAGGGGTATACCGTGATACTCTTCTAAGGGATGATATGCTAAAATATTAATACTGTTCAACGTTACTACAGACAGAGAGTGCATACAGTCAGATGTACACACACACACGCACACACGCACACATACACACACACACACACACACACACACATACACACAACCACACATACACACACACGCGTGAAGAAAGACTGAAAATAAAGAGAGTATATACAACTTCTACTAGCTACATACGTGTACACATGCAAAATCTTATCCCATCAATATGCGGCCAGACCCACAAGCAGCTGTTCTGATGAGACACTGCAGAGCATCATTAGACAGTTCTCCCAAACATTAGGAGTAGGTGCAAGACACAAGAGGTAAAGCTCGCCATGGGTCTTAGAAGAGGTGTTGGATGAAGCTGGTGAATGGACAGAAAGGGTTGGGGCATGACAAGTAGGAAGCAAGGAGTAGGAGGAAGTGGTACTATACAAATGGATGAAAAGTGATCCTCACGTGCACCAATGACTTCACCTGAAAGTGTGGCTAAGCACGGAAAGCTCAACCCACCCACATGTGGTGTAGCTGTTGCAACAGGCCCAATCACAGACAGTTGCTAGCCAACAACAGCGAGAAGGCACTGTTGTATATATAGCATGCCATGCAGAAATACCCCTTCATGTACCTTGACTATCGCTGTGGCCCTCTGCACTGCAAATAATACTTGCAACCTTCTCATTCACCCACTCCACCACCGGACCCCAATTGTACAAAGTTGCATACTTCAAAGTCGGGCTCTTGACAGGCACGTCACTATTCGACATTAGACACATGCACACACCTGCCTCAGGCACACATGTGCGCAGGCATGCACGCACACAGTCACGCACACATGCACACTCGCACACTCACTCACTCACGTATGCACGCACCCACACCTAATATGGTGATCTGCCTCAACCACTTCCCCTGTCCCAGGGGGGACAAGGGGCACTGCTGGTATTAGATCTATGAAGGAAGCATAACTGGCCAATGTTGGCAGAATGCACTCACTGAATTCACTTCATTGCTACTACACACATCCGTACTTGCAGACACCTTCAAAAGAAATTTTGTACGTATGTATGCAATTATCCTTCAAACAATCTTTGTACATCACACGAAGCACATGAAGCAGCTGACACATGCAGGTGTCTCTAGTGACACACACATGGAGGACACAACAGGTACGTACTGTATATACAAGGTAACATGAGCGTGGTATTATCTGAAAGTGACAGCTACAATTACACAATAACACAAATTCAATTGAAGTTTCAAAATTATTCATACCTGAATGGCTGTTACAATGAAACATACATCATACGTACTAACATGTATGTACACACTTGCAATATACGTATATGCATTCACGTATTCTCTAGACAATTTCACTTTTACATTAGACCTCAATGCAAACATTGAAAATTAAACAGATTCATACTTTTCAACTTCGCTAGGAAGAATAACACTATTGTCATCATCAGTTCATCACTATATTACATTAAATATAATATACATAAGAACGAGCAATAGTTTTGACTCAATCTTAAAAATCTACTCTTCCACATGAAGTGGTAAAGAAACTGCTAATTAACTGTCTGCATGTGGTCATTTGGTGTAGGCAGAGCTCTTCTACAGTCATATTATCAACATGTCCTCGTTGCAGCTGGGCATCACACGCTGGTGGTCACACACGTAGTTCCATCTATACGCTTCTTTACACATCAGTGCTTCTGGTTTATATAGTGCGCAAAGGCTGTCTAATGTAAAAGGCTAATGGCAATGGTAAGTGTGTTAAAGTATGCTTATAAGACAATACAGCAAACAATGACATGCATGGTGTAAAAATAATGGTATGGATTGGACAAAGAAACACACACACACACACACACACAATTACATAATATTGCTCTAGGTTGCTGTCCTATAAAATCACTGTTCAGTTTCATATCCTGTAATGTGTTCAAGTACTGTCACGTTTGCCATAATTTGGCAGTCATTATCATGACAAACAGCCGGGCCTGATCAGGCTAGCTTACAATTTCGTGCAACCAGTAGTGAAATTGACATAACATGAAGTATGTATAATGTCAACTTAAATTCACTTCTGACAAAAGTGCATCTATTCCAGTCTTATATACAGCCGGGCTTTATTCCCATTGGTGGCCATCAGGACATTGCACAACTGTATTCATAATTCATTCCCTGATGATGGTAGCTGTATGCTACCGAAACGTTGGAAAACAAGTTTCCCATTTGGCTAGTGTTTTGCAAACCTTCAAGATGTATTCATAAGATAGTCAGATACAATTGTTGGTATAACAATGCTGAAGCTAATAAATAGTGGCCACATGCTACAGTTACTCAGTCTGAGAGCAGAGATGGGCAAGCCAAGCACTCTCCTTGTTGCTCTTCAGCTCCTTTCCTACTGCATTGGACTCACTACAGCCGAACAGGGCAAGTACTGGGTGGCTCCAGCTGGGGAGAAATGTGACGCTAGGAAGAACTGCACTACTCTGGAAGAGTACGCAAGGACAGGAGCTTTCAGTCGGTCGAACGTGGTGTGGATTTTTGAGGAAGGCAAGCACACTCTGAACGGTGGCATAGTATCTTTCTCTGAAGTGCACAATGTCAGCCTGACAGGTAATACAGCATGTGAACAGAGCATTAGTAACTGCACCATACACTGTGAAGGGGAGCAAGCATGCATGTTCCTGTTTGTTGCATCCAGCAATATCACAATCAGTAACTTGCGCTTTATCTACCAAGATGCTCTTGACCTAAATCCTGTCATTGAAACGACTCTGCAGCAATATCTTCCAAATAATGAGACTCTCTGTTACAACCACACTCTTCATTTTCCTACATTTATACAATATAGTCACTTCGAGAACTGTATTTGTGACAGGAGTTGGGTGTTTGTTGACGTGGTTAATGTCACTGTGAGCAGTGTGACATTCATAGGCAGAAACAGCTACTGGGCTGTGGTGAGACCGAATGGGAATTACAGGCTTTTAAATTGCAAGTTTCATGAACTCTTCCTGGCGCAGTCCTCAGTATCAGGTGATCCCCAGCACTACCTGACAGTTGTGCTGAAAGAGCCTCAATCTGACACAAAACAAAATCAAGGTAAATTAACCTTCTTGATTGCAAACAGTCATTTCCACTCCCATACTTACTTACCCTCGGAATCCTTCAATGAGAACACAACATCCGGGGAAAGTACGCCTGATTTAGTAATGGCCTATCCTGTAGTGCATATCATATCAGATGAACTGTTAAATGGCTGGAAAGCTAGCATCACTATTGAGTACTGCCATTTTCTCAAATGCTCGCCATTTCAGCTGACAGCAATTGAAGACATTGGACTTACTGTTACCCTAAATGCAGTAACAGCTGATGGTAATTCTTCAGCTCTGAATGACTGGCAGCAGTCACAGGTCCACACCTTAATGGGGTCTGCAATTCGACTGTTCCTTTCCAACTATGCTAATGTAACCACCGATCCGTCAATTCATTGTTCCATGCATACGCAGCATTTGGAACAGACTCAATGTGCTACAAACAGCTCCCCCCCTCTTTCTAATGTAACAGTTACATCCAGTCAGTTCAAGTCATTTGCAAGTGAAAAAGGCTGCATTTTTCTCTTACAGGGACGTGTCTATGATGGTTTGCCTAAACGCCTACGAATAGTTCTTCACAACAACACCTTTAAAGATTCCCATTCGCAGAAATATCGGAGCGTTGTATATGTATATCGGTATCATAGATCACAAGGAAATCACACGTACCATCAAATGCATACACTGGTAATTGACTCAAATGTATGTGAAGACAACTTTGCTCATGATTTAACAGACCAAAGCTGTGTGGTGTTTGATCGAACTCGGGAAGGATACTCAATACGACCAGGAAGGACAACTTTTAATTCCACATGTCAGGATATATGTATTTGGCAAGGTGTGTACTACATTCATAGTATCCAACAGCGCGAAAGAGTCCTATTCACAGGAAACACCGTTCGCAAGAACAATGCACAAGGACTGACTGTGGTTGGCTCTGTACTAGAGCTGGAGGGAGAAAACTGGATCCATGAAAACAGAAATTACTATGGGGGTGGAGTAGCACTGCATGGCAACTCGCAATTATTCATTAAAAATGGCTCCCATCTCAGTGTGTCCAACAACAGTGCATTTGTGACTGGAGGCGGTATCTTTATTCACAATAGTTGCACTGTAGTCAATCCCAGTGAATGCCCATGCTTCTTTCAATTCATTGGCAGTGATGGAAGACCTCTGACAAATACATCAATCAATACTTTCAATGCTTCTGCATTACTGAATGGAAATACAGCTTTCAACACAGCAAATATGATATTCAATGCCAACAGTGATCATTGCATTTTGTACGGCCAGCTTCAGAACTCCATCAAGACCAAACTATTTCACCAAGTGTTTGGCATTCCTACGATCATAACACAGGAAGACATTTCTTCCACACCACAACAGATACGCAATTGTTCGTATAGCATCGATGGTTCCCCGAAATGTTCAAACTGGAGTCAAGATCCAATTCCAGTGCATCCCGGTCAGAACGTGACTCTGAATGTGATGCTCATAGGAGACATGGAAGTTCCACTTGAAAGTGTGCTTTATGTCTACCTTGAGAGGGAACAGTACATGAATGCTTCAAAACAGCGCATTCCCCTGCCTTTACACTCTACACACCTCTTAAGTAACTCCTGCAATAGCTTAATCATACCTGCACTTCCTATAAGCAACAACTGTGCAATTCGCCCAAAAGAAGATGACAATAACTTGGTTCTTCAACTTATGGTGCAAATAGCTCCTAACAGGAATCAGAGTATGTATCTGACACAATATCTTCCAACTAGACCTCTGCCGTGTCCACCAGCTTATACGTTGGTGGGCCAGGTTGGTCAGTGTCGTTGTGTGTGTTGCAAGCTTCTTCGTGAGAACCAAGTGCAATGCTTGCTAGACAAACAGATCTTCCTGCTGCCCCAAATGTTTTGGATTGGCACAGAAGAGGAACTAGTAAGAAACTACTCACAACCCAAAGTACTACTGTCCACTAACTGTCCAAAGGTTTACTGTGCAACAGCCAACAGTGGACTAAGCGTGTCACTAAGGAAGCCTGACAAGCAATGTAAGCACGAACGCACTGGAGTGCTATGTGGACAGTGCCCCAATGGGAAAAGTGTTGTATATAATTCGTATGCTTGCAAAGACTGCACTAACTGGAGTATTCTTCTGCTGATTCCACTCCTGATTGCAGGCCCTGTACTTATTGCCCTCATCTGTTGCCTCAACCTCACGATCTCTGTTGGTACTATAAATGGCTTTCTGTTCTACTTGAACATCATTTCCATTAATAGGGAAGTCCTAACAATTAGTACAGGAGACAGCACACTTGGGATACAAGCCCTTGCAATGCTTCCGTTCGTTGGAGTTTGCTTCTATGATGGTATGGATGAGTTCGCAAGCATGCTGCTCACGTATCTGTTCCCTGTCTACCTCTTGACCTTGGTGGGACTCATCTGCCTCCTGCCCAAGTGCAAGTGGGTCAACATGCACAAGATCAACAGGAGAATCGGGCCACGGATCACTCCAGTGCTGTCCACCATCATTCTACTCTCTTACACACAGCTGGCTGAGAGTGTTGTCCGCAGTCTTCTCTTTGTGAAGGTGCACATCTTTGATCATGATTGCACTAACACCACCTTGAGACTAGTGTGGATGTTTGATGGCAGTTTGGAGTACTTCCACAGCCCAAAACACATTGTCCTCGCATGTCTGGCTCTCCTTGTACTGATGTGCTTTCTACTACCTGTCACAGTGATTTCCATATTTGGTGATCTGTTCAGGAGATTCTCCAGAGGACCTTGGTACATGAACTTCTTGGATTCCTTCCATGGAGCATTTCGCTTCCGCTTTGGCTTTTGGATTGGGATTCGAATCCTACTACGCATTCTGTTCATAGTCTTGAAGATATTTCTTCCAGTCAATACGTTGTTTTTGGTTATTGCATACACCATCATGACACTGCTGTTTCTTCAGATCCTCATACGACCATTTCGAGGCATTAGGGTCAGAGAATGTGTTAGCAAGAAGATCAAGGAGAAGCACTTCTCAGAGCCTCTGCAACGTCAGCTAATACACAGCATTGACCACTCCTTTCTCGTCCACCTCATAGCTGTGTTCATGGCACTGCCACACGATGTACAGAATGTCACCACTGTGCTAATTGTTTCAAGAGTGATTGCCTATGTGGAGTTGGCTGGCATTCTGGTGTACCACATGATGGAGTATTCCCCAGTGGGTCCATTTGTCTTTGACACCTGGTTTAAACTCCAGAGGAGATACAGGAGGTGGAGAGAGAACAGGAGAGAGGCAACACTGGCCAGGACAAGGCACAGAGCGAATGTGAATAAACCTTCAGAGGAGAAATGTTCTCTTATTTTGAGGGCATCAGATTGTAGAGACAGTGACTACGAAGATGAAAGTGAGAGTGACGATGATAGCACAATGGACACGACAAGTGACAAACAGCTAGAACATCACATGCCTTCAACAAAGCAGGGGTCTGGTGAGAGGGATAATTGGAGTGGTACTGCAGGCATGCCGGTGAACAGTGGATTGGCTACTCCATTAGTGGTGCCTAGGAAATGCCTGTGAAAGACTTTCTCAGTAAAGACATACTTATAATTTCACCAAGAACCTGAATATTCAAACATTTTTCCATCATTTACATATTTTAAATATGCATGTATGTATTGTACTATGCATATGTAGATTTAACCATTGTGTCAACCATTAATGTACTGCATTCATACACACGTATCTGCATGCTAATTGCGTCTAATACGGTAATTGAAATTCAAATTAACTGCAAGTGCAAGTGATGTGTAACTAAACTGAAGTACGGTGGCTGGGTAGTTGGCAGTTTTCTCTCAAACCTATTTGTTCAGTGCTGCACAAATACACTTCGAATTCATTACTCTCTCCAGGCATTCATAGTCATAGGTATACGTATGTAAGTACAGTACATAGCACAGTGTGTGGTGCGACATATTTGAGAAGCGCCATTTTCACAGATTGTCCCATTCCCAAAATTTGCTGGCGTGAAATAAATAGTGGTTGCTTCTGAGCAAGTCACGTAGTGTAGCACACATAAGTTCAATACAAAGCACAGACCATACATTTCAGTTTCAGTTATATACATAGGCCTATGACTGCTGCCATTGCTGTAAAGACTTCAATGAGAACTACAGAGGGATGCAAACTAGCCATCCCCAGGTCATCCCCTTAATACCTACTACCAAGCAAAGGCGGGATTCATGACATCAACTGACACCACTTGGCCATCATTTCAACTGCTTAATACAGCCACAGAATAGTCACATTTTGTACCAACAAACTCCAGTCAACTATATGACACACCTGAGGAAAGTACAGCCTGTTGCTTTGTAGTTATACTATCACCCTTCAAACAAGGCCTAGGGTCAGAGCTGATGAATAGGATGGAGTGGGTTCATTACATCCTTGGGGTTAGACAAGAACAAGGAGCATATTTAGAAGCACCAATTGCATTGCATGGTCATCTGAAAGTGTAGCATAAACACTGAAACAGTAACAGTCACACTCACATGCACCCCCTTCCTTTCCACCCCCACTCATTAACCTCAAAGACATTCCCTTTAAAATTGGCATTGGAAGAGGCTTGCTCAAATCTGCCAAGGGAGAAGAACCAGTAACCAAATTGGAACTTTAGGTGTCAGATGCACCAAGGGGAACACTCAGATTCATATACGTATACTTGTACAGATTAGCAGCGACAATACACACTAAACATGCAAGACCTTGCACATCCATGCAAGCACATGCACACAGAACAGACAGACACCAAAGAGTACATATATATATGCCGTATCTATCTCCACCACTTTACTTAGCTGATCTGGGGACACGGAGGCATTGTTGGTACAACAACATCAGAGTAGGAAGCAACAAGCCCAATATCATTGTGGCATATACACAAATAACAAACACATACCTACGACATACTAGTTGCACCGTACGTACAGTATATATTATACAAGGACCTAATATCTCATAATTATGTATACGTATATGTATGCTGTGTACACACACACACATAGTATCTAATTATGCGCAACAACTTTATGCGTATAATAAAATCAATATTGAGGTCATTGAAGTGCAAGCATTGGGGTCTATACTATATGTACGGCAAGTAGGCATGTACATACACAGTATAAGTTCCAAATACAGCTGCAGTACAACTCTACTTTATACATGTACAGTACAATACTGGATGTATTAATGACATGACACATAAAACAATAAGCCGCAGCTTGCATGACAAGGGTCTCTTGCAAGGTGTGACATGCTTCTGCTCAGCAGGAGGCCAGGATCCTCTCTTGAAGACATGCACCCTGCTGTCTCAATCTCTCTGTGAACATGCTGCAGATTTTTTAACTTATATACATACCTCTGACTGCCATACCTCTGACTGTTCTGAATACACATGTACAGTGTCATACGTACATAGCATACACGGCAAACATTGCTGACTGATGTCACTTCCTTTTCCTGTTTAAAATACCACATGAAGCAGTTTCATGGCCGAGCCAGCTGTCTCTGCTCATGCATATGCATGACATTGTGTATATGTACATACATACGTACGTATTACCATATTAAGTGTTTGTCATTCTCCCCTCCACCCTCATGGACTGGGCCATAGGCATGCCACTGGCAGGCATTGTGCCAGGAATGCACACTGTCATACGTATGTAGCACATACGGCAAACACTGCCAACAGATGTCACTTCCATTTTCTGTTTAAAACATGCCACACAAAGCATTTAGCTGACCCAACTGTCTCTGCTGATGTATATAGACCTATGTACATATGTAATGTAGGTGAAACACTGACACATACATATACATTATGCAGGTGCAACAATACATGAACATGGCACCATGTGAAAGTTACACACACATATCCAATTTCATCGATCAGCTGGTACATATACCATATACAACTGTTAGGCAATGTGCAGCAACAAATGTGTAACACAACTGCATCACATTCAGGCATTCATTCATTGCTGCTAGTTATGCATACTGATAGTCTTTGGTGCCTAATATTTCTAAATTATGACATAATAATGACTAAAGTCAAAACATTGTCCTACTTAGTTTAGTAAATCATGCCATTTGTTTGCTATTTCTCGTGTATGAACATGAAAGCAACCCAAATCACAGTACACATGTTTTCACACAAAGCATTCTGTTATTGCTTTTTTCATGTACATATATAGTAATAGGTGTTACACACATCACTGTTTATGGTATTGACACAGATCACGCTAATGTTTTTTGTTTTACTATAATCAGGTAAATCATGAGTGTTTACTGTACTCGCACAAAAACAGACAGGCCAAGCAGTGTAGTCAGTCTGTCAGCAGCAATGGGCAAACCTGGCCCTCTCCTTCTCGGTCTTCAGCTCCTTTCCTACTGTGTTGGACTCACTACAGCTGAACAGAGCAAGCACTGGGTTGCACCGTCTGGAGAGGAATGTGACACTAGGAAGAACTGCACTACTCTGGAAGAGTATGCAAGGACAGGAGCTTTCAATCAGTCAAACGTGGTGTGGATTTTTGTGGAAGGCAAGCACACTCTGAACGGTGGCATAGTATCTTTCTCTGAAGTGCACAATGTCACCCTGACAGGTAACACAGCATGTGAACAGAGTATTAGTAACTGCACAATACACTGTGAAGGGAAGCAAGCATGCATGTTCCTGTTTGCTGCATCCAGCAACATCACCATTAAAAACTTGCTCTTTATCCATCAAGATGCTCTTGATCTAGATCCTGTCAATGCAACCACTCTGCAGCAATATCTTTTAAAAGACGAGCCTCTCTGTTACAACCACACGCTTGGTTTTCCATCATCAATGACATATGCTCACTTCAATAACTGTCTTCATCATAGGAGTTGGGCGTTTGTCGATGTTGCTCATGTCACTGTGAACAAAGTGAATTTCGGAGGTAGGAACAGCTACTGGGCTGTAGTGAGACCAAATGGGAACTACAGCATTATGAAATGCAAGTTTTATAAACTCTCCTTGGCGCAGTCCTCAGTGTCAGCTGATCTGCAGCACTACCTGACGGTTGTACTGAGAAAGCCTCACACAAATGTAAGTGCATTAACATTCCTAATTGCAAACTGTCGCTTTTCATCCAGCACTTACATGCCCTCTGAATCCCTCCTCAACAAATGGAAAAATGAATCCAAAGGTGCCAGCAATGAACTAAACGTAATGGCCTATCCTGTAGTGCACATCATTTCTGATGAACCACTAAATGGATGGAAGGCCAACATTACCGTTCACAAAGGCCATTTCCGCAAATGCTCTCCTTTCCAGTTGACAGCAGTTGAAGACCCTGGACTTACGGTGACTTTACAAGACCTAAACGCCAAGACGCACTTCCAAAAGTGGTGGGAAAACCACACAAACCTCTTCTTGGGATCTGCAATTCGGATATTTGTCACCAACTGGCACACACCAAAGATAGACCAAATTCACAATTCACAATGGAGCCAATATCAGTGTGTCTTAAATAATTCCACTCGGCTTTCCAACATAACGGTTGTAACGAGTCAAATGTCAGGTTACACAAGTGATGAAGGGTGCATTATTCTGTTTGAAGGCCGCATTGCAGCAAGCTGTCCCAAAGGGCTAAGGATAGTCCTTCAAAACAACACATTCTATAATTCCTCTTCACAGAGGTTCAGGAGCGCTGTTCATGTTCATCAGTCTGTAGTGGATGACCACACACCACAGAGACAAACTAAACATGATGAATATCGATTAGTAATTGACTCAAATACAATTACGAACAATTTTCGAATGAATAGACTAGACAGAAGTTGCATAGTGTTTGAACGACTTCCAGAAGGAAACCCACAGTTCTTGATACGACCTGGGAGTCAAACCTATACAAAAACCTGTCAGGAAAACTGCATTTGGCAAGGTGTGTACTTAATCAATGGCTTCTGGCATCACAGCAGAGTCCTGTTCACAGGAAACACTGTTAACTGCAATAATGCACAAGGGCTCACTCTAGTTGGTTCTGTGCTTGAACTGGAGGGTACAAATCACATTCACCATAATCGAGACCATTATGGAGGTGGAATAGCAATGCATGACAACTCGCAGTTGTGGATCAGAAACGGCTCCACACTGAATGTCTCAGATAACCATGCATTTGTGCGTGGAGGTGGCATCTTCATTTCTGACAATTGCACCACAGTGCACTCTGGAAAATGCCCATGCTTCTTTGAGTTCATTGGAAGTGATGGACAGCCTCTCAGGAATACATCCGTTGATACCTTCAATGCCTCTGTGACACTTCATGAAAATAGTGTGCGCATAGCTAACAGTGCTCGTGCTACAATGATATTCAACCCCCATAATGATCACTGTACTTTGCAAGGATCATTTGAAGACTCCACCAGGAATAAACTATTTCACCGAGTGTTTGGCATTCCAGACAAACCTACACAGGATGACATTTCATCCACACCACGTCGTATCTGCGATTGCTCTAATAATGATGATGGTGAAGCCTCCAATTGTACAGCCTGGGGGGAAACTGTGGTTTATCCTGGTCAGACACTATCCCTGAGTGTTAAGCTGATAGGAGACATGGAAATCTCGCTTGAAAATGTGATGTACATCCAACTTGAGACTAGCAGATTTGCAAACGATACTAAGGTTTACGTTCCTCTCCTTCTACACTCGACACATGTATTGAATCGTGGTTGTAATAGACTAACTATACCTCCACTTCCCTCCAAAGGTGACCGTAATTGGGTACTTCAACTAATGGTCCCTTTATTTCCGGACAGAAACCACAACATTTTCTTGTTTGAATATGTTGAAACTAAGACAGCAGATTGCCCAATAGCTTACCATTTTGTCGAAACAAACCATTTGGCATCCTGTACATGCTATGAACTTTTGCAGGAAAATGTAAAATGTTTGCTTGAAACCCAGCAATTTACACTCCCAAAACACTACTGGATTGGCACTGAAGAGGCACAAGAAAAAAATTTAACAGCCAAAGTCCTTCTCTCGAATAACTGTCCTCAGATTTACTGTGCTACAGCCACCAAAGAGCTAACTGTGTCACTGAGCAAGCCCGACAAACAATGCAAGCATGGTCGTACTGGAGTGCTATGTGGACAGTGCCCCAAAGGAAAAAGTGTTGTATATAATTCGTATACTTGCAAAGACTGCAGTAACTGGAGTATTCTTCTGCTGATTCCACTCCTGATCACAGGCCCAGTGCTAATTGCCCTCATCTGTTGCCTCAACCTCACGATCTCTGTTGGTACCATAAACGGCTTTCTGTTCTACTTCAACATCATTTCCATTAATGCAGATGCCTTAGCAATTGGTACAGGAGACAGAACACATGGAAGGCGAGCTCTTGAACTAGTTCCATTCATTGCAATTTGCTTCTATGATGGCATGGATGAGTTTGCTAGAACACTGCTCACGTATCTGTTCCCTGTCTACCTCTTGACCTTGGTGGGACTCATCTGCCTCCTGCCCAAGTGCAAGTGGGTCAACATGGACAAGATCAACAGGAGAATTGGGCCACGGATCACTCCAGTGTTGGCCACCATCATTCTACTCTCTTACACACAGCTGGCCGAGAGTGTTGTACACAGTCTCCTCTTTGAGGAGGTGTACATCACTGATGGCAACACCACCACCTCCAGACTGGTGTGGATGTTTGATGGAAGCTTGGAGTACTTCCACAATCCCAAACACATTGTTCTCGCATGTCTGGCTCTCCTTGTACTGGTGTGCTTTCTACTACCTGTCACAGTGATTGCCATATTTGGTGATCTGTTCAGGAGATTCTCCAGAGGACCTTGGTACATGAACTTCTTGGATTCCTTCCATGGAGCATTTCGCTTCCGCTTTGGCTTTTGGATTGGGATTCGAATCCTACTACGCATTCTGTTCATTGTCTTGAAGATATCTCTTCCTGTGGACGAGCTGTTCTTGGCTATTGTTTACACCATCATGACACTGCTGTTTCTTCAGATCCTCATACGACCATTTCGAGGCATTAGGGTCAGAGAATGTGTTAGCAAGAAGATCAAGGAGAAGCACTTCTCAGAGCCTCTGCAACGTCAGCTAGTACACAGCATTGACCACTCCTTTCTCGTCCACCTCATAGCTGCGTTCATAGCACACGATGTACAGAATGTCACCATTGTGATAAATATTTCTACAGTGATTGTCTATGTGGAGTTTGCTGGCATTCTGGTGTACCACATGATGGAGTATTCCCCAGTGGGTCCATTTGTCTTTGACACTTGGTTTAAACTCCAGAGGAGATACAGGAGTTGGAGGGAGAACAGGAGAGAGGCAATACTGGCCAGGGCTAGGCAAAATGAGGATGGGAGGAGACCTTTTGATGAGCAATTTGATCTTGTTCTGAGGGCATCAGATTGTACAGACAGCGATTATGAAGATGAAAGTGAGAGTGACGATGACACTGTAAAGGAGATACGAGGGAAGGAAGACACTGTGGCAAAGCAAGTGGCTGATGAGAGAGACGATTGGATCAGCTCCACAGACATGTCATTGAAGAGTCATCTAATGACTACTCCATTGCTGAAGAAGAACCAGGGAAGCACTGAATAATTATTTGCCAAAAACCCTAAAGCTTTAACAGTGATAAATTGTTCGTCATTTCAATTTGTAACATTATACATACGTACGTACTTCTCCTCAATTGTTGCTCATACACATGTATCATATTTACAGTAAACTCAGACCATT
Organism: Aplysina aerophoba; assembly: GCA_949841015.1. NCBI lineage: Eukaryota > Metazoa > Porifera > Demospongiae > Verongiida > Aplysinidae > Aplysina > Aplysina aerophoba. Next base: position 1,435,698 of record OX465044.1, read on the forward strand.
AGAGCTGCTACTGATTTCGTGCATGGTGATTGTGTTTGAAATTGAAGTTGCAGATAACATACAAACACTTTGTTGCATGTAATGATATAATATCACTGAGTATGGTGACTTTGATTGGTCAGTTTTGGATGTAGTTTAACCCTGGTTGAACATAGTTAACGGCATAACTTGGGAGCCTCGCCAGTATATATGTCACGGCCAGGTGCGTTGTGCACGTGAGGCACATCAGACCATGTCACAGGGCTCTGTGCAGGCGCAGCACTTGCCTCGTGCTCCCTCTGCGCATTGACAGGATTTTTTTAGCTCAGGGTTCGTTGTGTGTTTTCCCGTGTATGTGCAGCGCGTTAGGTGATTCGTCGGTCGAGGAGATTGCGGAACAACCACAGACTTCCACGTCCGGTAAGTTGCACCTCCGCGTCGCTCGCGGTTCATAGCGGGCCATGCACACGCCACGCATCAACGCGCCCAGGCCCTCCTAGTGTCTGAAAAGCGTTGGGGCGAGGGTGCCTGAGGCGTTCGGACTCGCGTTCCCAGCGGAACAAGGAAGAGTGTATCCTCTAGCAGCACAGTAGAACCCCCAGCGGGGCTGAGGCAGAGTGCACGGAGCAGGCCAGGCAAGCCCCCAGCAGGGCGAGCACGGGGGCAGCCCAAATAGGCAGCGGGGGACACCGGGAGCACCCTCTCATATGCCCTTTAGCAAGCCTAATGTACAACGTGCCACCTCTTAGCTTAATTAATACCCTTACGCTGTCAGGAGCACACCCTGAAGCCCCCGAGTGGGCCCGCTGCGGCCAGAACCGAGGGTCTACAGGCGACACCAGCCAGCACAGCACGCAGACTAGCTCTGCTCCTGCTCAAGTTGAGGCTCCTACGGCCTCACAGCACTACACTACTATATAGTACCCAGACCGGAACAGCGGCCATTGCCAGCCTAGTCCCAAGCGCTGCACCAAAGTCCACTAATAAGCACGAGGAGGACCTCGTTCTCCCTACATCAGGGCATCCCCGATTCCTGGCCACATGGTCCAGGCCATCATGGCGGGGAAATTCATCGATCTTTCCGACCCTCCCTGAAGCCCTCAGGGAGATGCAATTTGATGACCCTAAGGACACAAAAGTCCAGAGAGGAGGGCAAGAAGAAGAAGAAGTACGTCATCAATACCCCCCTTGCATGACTGGTCCGTAGCCTATGCCATATTCATGGCCGTGTCGGCTCACTTTGATCCACCTCGTGCCTTTGCTCTGTCTGCCTACGCATCTATCGTTCCGAGTCTTGCCAGAGACATCGCGGCGGACAGGCCTGGCTGCAGTACGACAAAGTTTTCCGACAGTCAGCGGCAGTCTGCCCTGGCACCGCCGCGAGCAGGACATCTGGCTCATGGCAGTAGCCTCTGCCCAGGGCAGCATGCTCCCAGTGTTACGTGGTCCCAGCCAGGGTGGGGCTCCCCCACCTCAGCAAGCCAGATGGAGCAGCAGCGATCCCTGCAGGCGATGGAACGAGGGGAGGTGTACTCTCCCTTGGTGCAAGTTTAGGCATGTGTGCAGCCTATGCCAAGGTGCTCACCTGGCTTTTAGATGCTACCACTACGCAGCGACAAGCAACAGCACGCCAGCCGCGACTGAGCCGCAGGCAGGGAAAGGGAACGGCACTACCAAGGAATGAGGTGGAATGTCCTCTCATCAACAATGCCGTGATTGGCAACGTAGCCGAGGAATCTGCAGCACATAACTATAAGAGGTAGTCAACCCGAGAGACTGACCCAATCCAGAAGCTTTGAATCCAGATCAGCATCATTCTGACCCCCCCCCCATTTCTTTCTGTAGTTGCTATTTCTGTTGCGTTATGTGTTATTAGGATCAGTACAACTCAGCTGGACGCCGGCCTTTTGCAGGCTACACTAACATACATACAATTATACATACGTATATAGGGGCAACCCTGTAGTATCCCCTGGCCATGAGGCAACGCGCACAACTCATTTCCATGCTATTCAGTCCTCAAGTGTAGGGGCAATGGCAATGCATGGGGAAGGAGGGCCCTGCCCATCCAGAAGGGTACTATTTGCAGTATGGGTTGCACGTGAATGCCAAGCTCAATAAACCTAGCATAACTGGCTCTCCCCTCAGTACCCACCCCACCCCCCATTCGTTGGTGGCTGCAGGTACACTGGAAATGCCAACTTCAACCTCCGCCATGATGGCTTCAATCCTGGCTCGTCAGTTTGCTAAGTTACAGGCACCTCCATTCCAGCAGGTGCCCCAGGACGGCGTCCCTCCTACAACCCACTTGAAAGTCGTTTCCACCCACCTGGTATCCGCAGCATGGAGGCAGGCACTGGCAGCCCACCCCGACCGGGAGTTTGCAGAAATGATGGAAAGTGGTGTTGAGCGGGGGTTTCGAATTGGCCTCAGGGGAACTCCACCCTCGAGACCAGGGTGCAAGAACTCCCCAACTGCTCAGGATAACGCGCAGGTAATCGACGACTTTATTCAAGACCAGATGGAAAAGGGGTACATGGCTGGCCCATATGAACCCCAGCAATGCGGGGCAGCGGTCACAAATAGCATAGCAGTGGTCCCGAAGAAAACTCCAGGGAAATGACGGGTGGTAGTCGACCTCTCACGCCCGCCAGGCGACAGCGTGAATGACCACCTGAGACGAGAGGCCACTGACGTGGCTTACTTCTCAGTGGAGGATGCTGCCCATCTGATGCATTTCTTCGGAACCAATTGCCTCATGGCAAAACTAGACATCAAAGAGGCATACAGGATGGTGCCCATCCACCCAAAGGACCGGAGATTTCTGGGAGTACACTGGTGGGGTCAAATCTTTATCGACTGCCAGCTGCCATTTGGTCTGGCATCAGCCCCAGCCATCTTCAGTGCCCTGGTGGAGACTCTGGAGTGGATTTTGCCCAAAGTGGGGTTAGGGCAGTGATCCATTACTTGGACGACTTCCTTATCCTACACCCATGCCACCAATACCTCTCTACTACTCTCCAGGCCTGCCAAGAGCTTGGGGTCCCAATCGCACCTGAGAAGACAGAGGGACCAACTCAGTCGCTCACATTCTTAGGCATTCAACTAGACTCAGCAAACATGACCAGCTCTTTAACGGCTGAGAGGGTGGGGAAAATATACAGGCAATGGTGGAATCACTCTACTTACTGCTCACAGGTAATCAGGGACTTGCACTTCTTCAACTCATTCCTGGGCCACCTGGTCCATGCAGCCTAAGTCTGTCCCCTAGGCAGAGCATTCCTAAATCACTTGTTCGCTCTGAGGTCCACCCTGAAGCCAGGCCAGGTTAGACGTATCAACGCAGACACCAGGGCAGAGCTGGCGTGGTGGGTTTTGTTCCTCAATAAATGGCAAGGCCTATCAGTGCAGCAGTTCATCATCCTCCGCCAACACGATCAGCTGCTGTTCTGCGACTCATCAGGGTCCTGGGGTTGCGGCGCCAGGGCTCCCCCATTCTGGTTCCAATTCCCCTGGCTTAGGGACACCCCTCTCTCCTCTATTGTCCTTAAGGAGTTATTCCCTATTGTGGCAGCTGCAGGTGTCTGGGGCAGATACCGGGCAGGTAAGCTTATCCTCTGCCACTCAGATAATGCCCCAGCTGTGACCCAGGTTAACTCTCTGCATGCTTAGAACCCCCTGGCAGCCCATCTTCTGAAGTGTCTGGTCCTCTTCCCGGCCCTCTTCAATTTCCCCCTCAGGGCAGTGCACATCCCGGGTTCAGACAACATCGGAGCAGACCTCCTATCCCGGAATCAAGCTCAGGATTTTCTTAGCGCACACCCGGGGAATTATCCCTTTCCTTCACCTTTGCCCCCAGCATTAATTATGCTGCTCTGCTCACAGGTCACGCCAGCGACATTTGCTCCCTGGAAGCAGCTCTTCAACAATCTCTGGAAGGAGGAATCGTGCAATCCACCAGGAAGGTGTATGCCTCAGGCTGGCGCAAGTACCAGGTGTTTGCCGATGCATTCTCTCTCCCCTCTGTCCCATCTCCCATGGGAAGGTAGCCTTGTTCGTGGCTTATCTTGGTCAACAAGGCCTCTCAGTATCCACGATCGAATCTTACCACTCTGGCTTAAGATACTATAATCTCTTGGGGAACCCATCGGATATATCCCCCTCACCAATGTCCCCGTACATCAAACTTATCCTTCAGGGTATCAGGAGGGCCAATATGCAAAAGCAGCCCTCTTTAGTTAGGCTCCCAATCACCATCAGCATCATGGCAAAGATAAAATGCACACTGGCAGCCAATCCATCAGATTTCAGCAATGTCTTCATCTGGGCTGCCTGTTGCACATTTTTTTGGGTTCCTGTGCTGCGGGGAATTCCTTTGCCTGGATGGTGTCTGGTTCAACCCACAAGTTCATCTGTGCCTCTCGGACGTCACTATACTGGAGGACAAGTCTAAACGCAGAATTCATTTGTAGATAAAGGCATCAAAGGCCGACCAGTTTCGTGCAGGGTCATCCGTGATACTAGGGAGCACTGGAGCAGTCATCTGTCCAGTTGATGCCTTGCTGGAGTTCCTGAATAAGCGAGGTGGGGCTCCAGGACCTCTGTTCATCAATGAGGACCACTCTCCACTATGCCGTTGCAAATTGGCAGCTGCATCCAACATACACTGACGACAGCCGGCCTCCAGGGAGCCGTATTCAATGGCCACAGTTTTCACATCGGAGCTGCAACATCTGCCAGCCAGGCCAGGGTACCTGAGACAACAATTAAGGTCCTTGGAAGATGGCAAAGCATGGCTTATCAGCAATACATCAGACCTTCATCAAAAGAGCTGGCCCAAGTCGCGGAGAAGTTGGCTAGGTGACTAATACACCACATGCGCGAACCTTACTGATCTACATGTCTTCAATTTTTGGGAGTCTTTTTGGGAAGAATCTTGGAGTCATACAACTATAATGTACTTGTTATCAATAATAATGGGACATAGGTAGACATAGTTGGATCTGCAGTCAGGGTAGGTTCCTCTCACCTGGGGGTCCCCCAGGGTAGCCTCTAAGTTATATTAATCACTATGCAGCGCCAGTGCAGAGGTCAAAGGTCAAAAGTCAAAGGCCACATCTGGGGTACCACACCTTTAACACCAAGCATGGTTCCAATATGGTACCATGCTGCTTATAAATACAGGGCTAGGTATACAATTGAGTAGGTAGCTGGTCGGGGAACCATAGCTCACAATACATTAGCGCAGCTAAGGGGTTCCCTAGATTTGAGCGGGAGAGGGAGACGTTAAATGTACTTTAACCCTGGTTGAACGTAGTTAACGGCGAAAGTCGGGAGCTTCGCCAGTATATACGTCATGGCCAGGTGCGCACGTGAGGCACGTCAGACTATGTCACAGGGCTCTGCACATGCGCAGCACTTGCCTCGTGCTCCCTCTGCGCATTGACAGGATTTTTTGGTAATAGTAGTAGTAGTATTTCTACCCATCACACACTCCTTTTCACTCCTTTCTCATCTCCTCATTCAAGGGTGGCTTTATTCACTTGCTCTCACTCTTCACCCCATCTCGTTCATCCATGACCCAGCTCACATGCTTTACTTTATGGTCTTCTCCGCATTCTCACAAAGTGTGAAAGGGTGGTGGATTTCCCCCAGGTGTCGCCTCAAAAGTTATATTAATCACTATGCAGCGCCAGCGCAAAGGTCAAAGGTCAAAGGTCAAAGGCCACATCTGGGGTACCACACCTTTAACACCAAGCATGGTTTCAATATGGTGCCATACTGCTTATAAATACAGGGCTAGGTAGACAATTGAGTAGGTAGCCGGTCGGGGAACCATAGCTCACAATACATTAGCGCGGCTAAGGGTTTCCCTAGATTTGAGCGGGAGAGGGAGACGTTAATTTCCATTTAGGTTAATGGGACAAGCAGTCTGAAATTGACTGTGTACACAAACACACGCAGTGAGGTAAATTCACTTTATACACCATGGGATTAAATACAGTATGGCGGGTCGTACTGTTCTGACACTGTTACAGTTGGAAGTCCTTTAAGAGGAATTCACAGATGGCTATAAAGCCTATATATGTATGTACAGGTACTATAAGCATGGGATATATGAATCTCTCGTGGCAGGGATGTATCACAATATAACAGATTTAGGCCTATCTGACCTTTTATTGGAGCAAATAATTAAGGCCAACACCATTAAGTAGCTAAAGTGATGCTGGGTGTGAAGTATCCCATCTCAACTCATTCCTATACAAGGTTACATTCAGTGCATAGCCAAGCACCACACTTCCATGCCCTTGTTGCTCAGGTTTTCAATCGACTCCTAATCACCCTATGCTTGCACCACAAATTCCGACACCAGTTTGTGGTCTTCAGAGTGTTATTGGGAATATGCTGCTCGAGAACTGTGCAAATCTACTGGTTCCTATACAATGCGAGGGCCGAAGTATTGCACTGGCACAGGAATCTATAACCCACTATCAGAACAGACATATGCGACTATGTATCTATTACTGTATGTGCTCTACGTGTAGGTATTATTAGTACAGCACTGACGAACATGTCACTATTAAGTGATAAAATATAATCCCATTAAGTGAGCCAAGTAATTTACTATACAGAATTAGTATTATGGCTATTGCTATGCAGCATAATTAGAATCTGAAAGCAAACTCATCCTCTGAATCAAGACCCAAATTCTTCAACTCTTTGTTCAATCTTCCTGTAATCATATCCTCCCCTCCCATTAAACTGAAGGACAAACTTCATGAGGGACAACAGACGGGCACAATGCTATAACTGACCAGGTGCAAGTGGGTGGCAGTGGCGAGCAGTGAGGAGGTCCATGCACTCACTGCCTAACTGCAGAAAATATGTTCTTCTGTCTCCAGCTGCCAAGTAGGACCAGCTTGTACAGCATCGCCCCTCGAATGAGCCTGACTGCATCTTGTTGCACTCCTTGCCACCGTCAAATATCCTCCGGATTGACATGTAGCATTTGGCAAGATTGTTGGTCTCATTAGTGATCAGTTGGGCACTCAGAGCATCACCAGCTTTCACCTTCTCCAGAAGTCCGTCAGGTAAACTGTGCAATGTTGTAGGTTTATTATGTATATCATGTTCGTCAGTTGCCATTGGTTCATCGTCATGTTCTGCTTGTATTATGTCTTCAAATTGTGCAGTCAGAGTCTGGTCATCCTGTCTGTCTTCACCATAGTCACTGTCACTATCACTACTGCTACTGCTACCATCACTGCTACTACCACTATACAATCTAAGCTTACAAAATGCAGGGTTGCATTCACGGTGGTCACCAAACACATGGTTTGGACCGTTTCTGAGGTCATGCCTAAGCTGTTGTATATTGCCAATTTTAACGTGCATCCTGATGGCAACATGAGTCCCAACAGTTAGCCTCTGCATGGCTCGTTTGGTTAGGCCTCCCCTGCCTCGAAATTCCAGGTGATCAGCTGCCAACTTCTCTAGCTTTGATCTGTACACTTTACAGGTATGATTGGCACATTCGATTGTTTGAATAAATGGACCATAGGCAATGGACTGCTGGAGAGTGGCCATTACTGAACTGTCCTCATCACCGATTATACACATATACATACGTATCTTATGCCGTGGGTTTGCTCAGAGTCGAAAGCCCTCAAGCACACTATCGCTCTCCATGGCTGCGGATGAGCTGGACCAGTTGCGGTACAACTGTGTTCTGGTGGTTCCTTCTCCTGCTTCTCAGACACAGAAAAAACAGCACAGTACTTGTTACAAACACAGTTTCTTCATTCGTTGTCCAAATATTACAGCCACACCACTCTTTGCATTGCAACTGTGTTTGTGGCACCGTTTGGAATTCCCTCCATCTACTACTACGGTGATAGCTGGAACACCCTGTCTATGGCCAATTTCCGTTCCTCCTCACCTGCTGCAAGTAATTTCTCAGTGAGTAGTTGTTTCATGTTGTGACTCACAAACCTTTCTGTGGCTGCATGCAATCGTTATGGCATCCCAGGGACATTCACTGGTGCCATTGTGCATGTGAGCGATGCTGCGCCTCCACCCATTGACATCTTCCCAAGCACTGCAGCAACATTTATCACCCACCTCTGATGCCCATCAACTGTTTTCACACGCTTAGATGACTCAATGCAAAATTTGTTTTTTTCACATTTAATGCATTTCACTGACAGCACTGTTGCCAACCCAGCGTGCATTGTTTCACCTTCCAACACACACATGCCACCACATTGCGCTCTGTGGTTTGAAACTTCTTTCAAATCAGTGCTTGAAGTATCTAGATCGATAATCCTTGACCCTGTTTGTGTGGAGGTGTTGGTTACATTGGTTAAGGATGCAGACTGACGAGGAACACTTTTCCACCTGCTTTGTGAAGCCTTTTAGCAATCACCTTTCTATTTTTCCTCTTGTAAGTTGCCCTATCTGCTCAGCCATACTCTGCCTTCCTATTGCTCATGCCTGTAATGCTAGCAGCTGTGTATTGATATGAACGTCAGGACTGAGGCACTAATCCAAAATTGCTGCCAAAAGTCAGTAAATAGGCGGGAATGGGACAGCACGAGAATGGTATGTGGTGTGTGCACACAATGATATTCCTTACATACACAACCATAACAGCCATGCATATCATTGTAATTCCAAAATGGAAGGTGACCCCGCCACCTTAAGGCCAACACCATTAGGTAGCAAAAGTGATGCTCATCAGTGAAAAGCAGGTCTCTCTTTTCACTGATCAGGACCCAGGATTGGGTCAAAATGTATGAATTAAGTGACATCAACATCATCTGGAAATTTAGCTGGTGACATTTGTGTGATCCAAAAGCCTAGCAGAAACCTTCCAAATAAAGTGATGCTGGGTGTGAGCTATCCCACCATAACTCATTCCTATGCAAGGTGACATTCAGAGCATAGCCAACCACCACACTTCCATGCATGCCATGCTACTGCCACCCGTCTCACCTCATGGTGTACCCATAATGACTTTCTATGTGACACAGTGAACAGTGTGATTCCACGCTACAGAAAGTGAGAGAACAAGAAAATGCAGACTACAGAATAAGGCATCAGGTGAAACTGGAACTGAATCATATGTATATTACCTTCCGCGTTACAGTATACAAAAAAAGGAACCTTGCAAGATTTTCAATGAGGCAAATCACATGATAATCTGCTGCTGTTCCAATACTGGATCACATGATTGATTGCGCACACACACACACACACACACATACAAACACACGCACACACACACACATACACACACACACACACACACACACACGCACGCACGCACATCACATGTGCACACGCACACACACACGCACACACCACATACTGTAGGTGTGTGAATGCACACATACAACTCCTTGTTGATCGATGAATACACTGTACATGCATGTGACACTCCCTCACTGTGCGTGTCACGCCTGTTTAGGTTCAGCTTTCCTATCTCAAATCCTGACTACAAATTCTGTATGCACCTCTTCCAGAAAGTGAAACAGGGAGCTCTTTCCACATCCATTGGGCCCACAGACCAGCACATTCATCCCAGATTTCACCTGAAAGTATAGCACAACAATGAAACACAAATAGCCACTCACACACACACACACACACACACACACACACACACACACACACACACACACACACACACACACACACACACACACACACACACACACACACACACACACACACACACACACACACACACACACACACACACACACACACGCACGCACACACACACACACACATGCACGCACACCTAATATGGCAATCTGCCTCCACCACCTCCCCTGCCCTGGAGACAAGGGGCACTACTGGTACAAGATCTCGGGAGAAAGCAACACATACAGCATCATTCTGGCACACATAAGAAACAAGCATGCAGAAAGGAGTGCACATATCTTACTCTTACCTTGCTGAACACTCATTCATACAACCCGAATCTGATACTGTGAGGCCAGAGTAAAGGCTCGTCTGTATGTACTTCCCTACTATACTGTATGTCATATACAACACAGTGTGTGCATTTGAGGTGTGCTTAATCCACTGGATGGAACGTGGGTCAGTTGGATATGCAGCGAGTGTAGTGCGTATATCTATGTACCATAGTACATTCGGCCACCTAAAGAACAACTTACACCCACTTGAGTCAATTCAAGCTTTTACCCACCGACTGAGCAAATGACTAAGTGGGAAAACAGAACAACCCAGGACTGCTCGACAAGGATCTGACGGTACTTCCTCACATCTATACTGGGCTAGCAGCATGCACTATTGTCTGGTTGCCATAACGTGAGCCACCCATGGTGCCATATAACACACATGTAGGCAGCTGAAAATGTGTCATTAATGCACACAGCACCGACACCACTAGAACAGGCCAGTGCTAAACACTGGTAGTATAACTTTGTAACCAACAATATAGTTATACTGCATTGGAGACAGACCACACACACCATTGTCCTCTTCCTCCGCAGGTTTGCTGCTGACCATGGTTCGCTGGTACCGCCCCACTTGGAGGTCTTTCAGAACTCGAAGCAGCTAATCCACTCACGCAGTGAATCTACAGGAGGGAGCACATATAGAATATGGTCCTATAGAAGACAATGTTGTACACTAAATTGGCTAGTGAGTTTCTGGGCACTGAATCCAAGATTTTGTTCCTAAAACAATCAAGTTGATGATTTGCATGAGATTTAGGATGGTGACACTGATCAGGATGTGATGTTAGCATTGAATTCACTTCACTGTCTCTGCGTACTGTACATGCATACATTCAAATCACATTAAGCATGTACAAAGCAACATTTTCTGAAGTCCAAAACACCCATGAGAAGCAAATGACACAGCAGACTCTAACGATACACACGTTGGGCAGAATGCAGGTGCAAACTGAGTACTGCATTATCTGAAAGTGACAACTACACAACTACAGTATGTACAGCAAGTTATTTTTGTTTTATCACCACCACCACCCTTTTCTTTTTGTTTTATTTAGGTTATGTTAGGTATCTAGGCAAACTCGCGCGTTACCTCACGTGACCACATCATCGTCTGACTGCCCTTTTGTATTTTTACATGCGTGCCTGTAAGTGTCAATTATTCACTGATGAAGGCAGCCGTAGGTTGCCGAAACGTCTGAATTACTGTTTCAGTGTTCTGGCTAGTGCAACGAATTGATCGATAAGTACGTACAGTACACAATTGTACAAAGCACTAAACTGAAGCTTCAGTGTTATTCATATCTCAATAATATATAGCGAACAGAGATATCAGAGATTACTTATTAAAACACACTAACACAATACACATGCACAATATTCCCATTCATGAATTCTTTGATTTCACTATATATTTATTACCTTTGACCTGACTTCAGCAGCTGGTACAGCCATTGGCAATGTGCAAGTGCATGTGACAGTACAAAAATCTCCTTCACAACGCAACACACGGCTTCCGTCCAAAACACAGTAACACTATTGTGGCAGCATGTGAATGATGCACCACTAGTCCAGTTAGGGCCAGTTGCACCAAACTGCTATGCAGTGGTGGTCACATTCATGGCCCATTTATCATGAGGGTAAAGTAATATACATAATTCATAAGTACAAGCCAATTATCTCTTCAAACTGTTGACTGACCCTTTGTTCATGTTTGAAAAATGACCATTATCTCACCATCACAGTCATTTGGCCAAGGCGTGAGCAAGCAGATCAACAATCACAGTTGGTTACACCCCAGGTGAGCTGGAGATAACGGTCCACAACAAGCAAGAGGACATATCTACGGGGTGTCTAATCTGACAAACCAGACTAACACCCCACGGAAGGAGGGTTTGGTTTCACTCGAGCAAGTTTTTCATGGAGTGGGTGGAGTTCGTACAGTGGGTGGAATTAATGCATAAACATAATTATTATTACATAACCTATTACAAGTGAAAATATAGATTGTGCTGAAGCAGACACTGAGCAAAGACAGACTGTCGCTGCAAGATGCTTGAAGCAGCAGTGGAGAAGTTCGGTACAACGCCCTTAACAATCATCAGCAATCCCATATAATAGGACATAATAACATTTAGAGTCGCAGAATGTCTCTATCTTAATATACATCATATGCAGTTTGTGCTCATTCTGGCATGTGATCGGTGCAACTGGTGATTTATTTTACGGTCAAGCTACATTAACCAAGTATGTATGCATAAGCACTGTTTATGCCTTCAGTTGCCGGTTCAGCCTCACATTGCCTTTTGCAGACACACATGCACATAAGCACACAGACACATATGCACATTTACACGTAAGGCAAAAAAAAACAATCTTATGTAATTGGGGTAAGTTGTGCATTTGCAAATGCAAAAGACCCCTTTGGAGATTAGACGTATTGCTCAATTGAACGACTATACAATGTGTTTCACACTTGAAAGACCCCCTAACATTCCAAAACGACAGGCCAAATTCATATTCACATAGCTTTAAGGTGTATACAGAGTGAATTGGAATAATGATGATCGAGGATAACATCAATAAATAGTGGTCAGCAGTCATGGTAGTCAGTTCGACAGCAGAGATGGGCAAACCAGGCACTCTCCTTCTTGGTCTTCAGCTCCTTTCCTACTGCATTGGACTCACTACAGCTGAACAGGGCCAATACTGGGTTGCACCATCTGGCGAGGAGTGTCACACTAGGAAGAACTGCACTACTCTGGAGGAGTACGCAAGGACACGAGCTTTCAGTCGGTCGAACGTGGTGTGGATTTTTGAGGAAGGCAAGCACACTCTGAACGGCACTATAGTCGTATTTCCTAAAGTGCACAATGTCACCCTGACAGGTAGTAGCTCGTGTAAACAGAGCGTTAGCAAATGCACCATACACTGTGAAGGAAAGCAAGCATGCATGTCCCTGTTTGTTGCATCCAGCAACATCACCATTAAAAACTTGCGTTATATCCACCAAGATGCTCTTGATCTAGATCCTGTCAATGCAACCACTCTGCAGCAATATCTTATATTTCATTTCTGATGAACCACTAAATGGATGGAAGGTCAACATTACCGTTCACAAAGGCCATTTCCGCGAATGCTCTCCTTTCCAGTTGACAGCAGTTGAAGACCCAGGACTTACGGCGACTTTACAAGAACTAGACACGGAGGCGTACTTCCAAAGGTGGTGGGAAAACCACACAAACCTCTTCTTGGGATCTGCAATTCGGATATTTGTCACCAACGGGCACACACCAAAGATGGACCAAATTAACAATTCACACTTGAGCCAATATCAGTGTGTCTTAAATAATTCCGCCCAGCTTTCCAACATAACAGTTGTATCTAGTCAAATGTCAGGTTACACAAGTGATGAAGGGTGCATTATTCTGTTTGAAAGTCGCATTGCAGCAAGCTGCGCCAAAGGCCTTCGAATAGTCCTTAAAAGAACACATTCAAAAAATGCTCTTCACAGAGGTTCAGGAGTGCTGTTCATGTTCATCAGTCTGTAGTGGATGACCACACAGCACAGGGACAATGCAAGCTAATCATGATGAATATCGATTAGTAATTGACTCAAATAAAAGTGAGAACAATTTTCAAATGAATAGATTATACAGAAGTTGCATAGTATTTGAACGACTTCCAGAAGGAAACCGACAGTTCTTGATACGACCTGGGAGTCAAACCTATACGAACACCTGTCAGGAAAACTGCATTTGGCAAGGTGTGTACTTCATCAGTGGTTTTTGGCATCACAGCAGAGTCCTGTTCACAGGAAACACTGTTAACCGCAATAATGCACAAGGGCTCACCCTGGTTGGTTCTGTGCTTGAACTGGAGGGTACAAATCACATTCACCACAATCAAGACCATTATGGAGGTGGAATAGCAATGCACGGAAACCCTCAACTGTGGATCAGAAATGGCTCCATACCAAATGTCTCAGATAACCATGCATTTGTGCGTGAAGGTGGCATCTTCATTTCTGACAATTGCACCACAGTGCACTCTGGAAAATGCCCATGCTTCTTTGAGTTCATTGGAAGTGATAAACAGCCTCTCAGAAATACATCCATTGATACCTTCAATGCCTCTGTGACACTTCATGAAAATAGAGTGCGCATAGCTAACAGTGCTCGTGCTACAATGATATTCAACCCCCATATTGATCACTGTACTTTGCAAGGATCATTTGAAGACTCCACCAAGAATAAACTATTTCACCGAGTGATTGGCATTCCAGAGGAAACTACACAGGATTAAATTTCATCCACACCACGTCGTATCTGCAATTGCTCCAATGATGATGGTCAAGCCTCCAATTGTACAGCCTGGGGCGACCTTGTGGTTTATCCTGGTACGACACTAACCCTGAGTGACATGGGAATCTCGCTTGAAAATGTGATGTACATTCAACTTGAGAATAGTACATATGCAAGTGATACAAAGATTTACGTTCCTCTGCTTCTGTACTCGACACATTTATTGAATCGTTGTAATAAACTAACTATACCTCCACTTACATCCAAAGAGGACCGTAACTAATGGTCCCTTTACTCCCGGAAAGAAACCACAACCTTTTCTTATTTGAATATGTCAAAATTAGGACATCAGACTGCCCAATAGCTTACTATCTTGTCAAAACAAACCATTCGGCTACTTGTACATGTTATGAACTTTTGCAGAAATATGTAAAATGTTTGCTTGAAATCCAGCAATTTACAGTCCCGAAATACTACTGGATTGGCACTGAAGAAGAGCAAGAAGAAAATGTAACTGCCAAAGTCCTTCTCTCGAATAATTGTCCTCAGATTTACTGTGCTACAGCCACCGAAGAGCTAAGCGTGTCACTAAGGAAGCCTGACAAGCAATGTAAGCACGAACGCACTGGAGTGCTATGTGGACAGTGCCCCAAAGGGAAAAGTGTTGTATATAATTCATACGCTTGCAAAGACTGCACTAACTGGAGTATTCTTCTGCTGATTCCACTCCTGATTGCAGGCCCAGTGCTAATTGCCCTCATCTGTTGCCTAAACCTCACTGTGTCTGTTGGTACCTTAAACGGCTTTCTGTTCTACTTCAAAATCATTTCCATCAATGCAGATGTCCTAACAGCTGGTACAGCAGACAGAATACCTGGGAGGCGAACTCACGAACTAGTTCCATTTGCTGAAATTTGCTTCTACAATGGTATGGATGAGTTTGCTGGCACACTACTCACGTATCTGTTCCCTGTCTACCCCTTGACCTTGGTGGGACTCATCTGCCTCCTTCCCAAGTGCAAGTGGGTCAACATGCACAAGATCAACAGGAGAATTGGGCCACGGATCACTCCAGTGCTGTCCACCATCATTCTACTCTCTTACACACAGCTGGCTGAGAGTGTTGTCCGCAGTCTTCTCTTTGTGAAGGTGCACATCTTTGATCATGATTGCACTAACACCACCTCGAGACTAGTGTGGATGTTTGATGGCAGTTTGGAGTACTTCCACAGTCCCAAACACATTGTTTTCGCATGTCTGGCTCTCCTTGTACTGATGTGCTTTCTACTACCTGTCACAGTGGTTGCCATATTTGGTGATCTGTTCAGGAGATTCTCCAGAGGACCTTGGTACATGAACTTCTTGGATTCCTTCCATGGAGCATTTCACTTCTGGTTTGGATTTTGGATTGGGATTCGAATCCTACTACGCATTCTGTTTATAGTCTTGAAGATATTTCTTCCAGTCAATACATTGTTTTTGGTTATTGCATACACCATCATGACACTGCTGTTTCTTCAGATCCTCATACGACCATTTCGAGGCATTAGGGTCAGAGAATGTGTTAGCAAGAAGATCAAGGAGAAGCACTTCTCAGAGCCTCTGCAACATCAGCTAATACACAGCATTGACCACTCCTTTCTCGTCCACATCATAGCTGTGTTCATGGTACTGCCACACGATGTACAGAATGTCACCACTGTGCTAATTGTTTCAAGAGTGATTGCCTATGTGGAGTTTGCTGGCATTCCGGTGTACCACATGATGGAGTATTCCCAAGTGGGTCCACTTGTCTTTGACACTTGGTTTAAACTCCAAAGGAGATACAGGAGGTGGAGAGAGAACAGGAGAGAGGCAACACTGGCCAGGACAAGGCACAGAGCGAATGTGAATAAACCTTCAGAGGAGAAATGTTCTCTTATTTGAGGGCATCAGATTGTAGAGACAGTGATTACGAAGATGAAAGTGAAAGTGATGATGATAGCACAATGGACACGACAAGTGACAAACAGCTAGAACATCACATGCCTTCAACAAAGCAGGGGTCTGGTGAGTGGTACTGCAGGCATGCCGGTGAACAGTGGATTGGCTACTCCATTAGTGGTGCCTAGGAAATGCCCGTGAAAGACTTTCTCAGTAAAGACATACTTGTAATTTCACCAAGAACCTAAAAATTCAAACATTTTTCCATCATTTACATATTTTAAATATGCATGTATGTATTGTACTATGCATACGTAGATTCAACCATTGTGTCAAACATTAATGTACTACATTCATACACACGTATCTGCATGCTAATTGCGTGTAATACGGTAATTGAAATTCAAATTAACTGCAAGTGCAAGTGATGTGTAACTGAACTGAAGTACGGTGGCTGGGTAGTTGGCAGCTTTCTCTCAAACCTATTTGTTCAGTGCTGCACAAATACACTAATTTACTCTCTCCAGGCATTTATAGTCATATGTATACGTATGTAAGTACAGTACATAGCACAGTGTGTGGTGCAACATATTTGAGAAGCGCAATTTTCACAGATTGTCCCATTCCCAAAATTTGATGCTGTGAAATAAATAGTGGTTGCTTCTGAGCAAGTCACGTAGTGTAGCACACATAAGTTCAATACAAAGCACAGGCCATACATTTCAGTTTCAGTTATATACATAGGCCTATGACTGCTGCCATTGCTGTAAAGACTTCAATGAGAACTACAGAGGATGCAAACTAGCCACAGTGGTCATCCCCTTAATACCTACTACCAAGCAAAGGCGGGATTCATGACATCAACTGACACCACTTGGCCATCATTTCAACTGCTTATTACAGCCACAGAATAGTCACATTTTGTACCAACAAACTCCAGTCAACTATATGACACACCTGAGGAAAGTACAGCCTGTTGCTTTGTAGTTTTACCATCACCCTTCAAACAAGGCCTAGGGTCAGAGCTGAGGAATTAAATGGAGTGGGTTCATTACATCCTTGGGGTTAGACAAGAACAAGGAGCATATTTAGAAGCACCAATTGCATTGCATGGTCATCTGAAAGTGTAGCATAAACACTGAAGCAGTAACAGTCACACTCACATGCACCCCCTTCCTTTCCACCCCCACTCATTAACCTCAAAGACATTCCCTTTACATTTGGCATTGGAAAAGGCTTGCTCAAACCTGCCAAGGGAGAAGAACCAGTAACCAAATTGGAACTTTAGGTGTCAGATGCACCAAGATGGAACACTCAGATTCTATATACGTATACTTGTACAGATCAGCAGCGACAATACACACTAAACATGCAAGACCTTGCACATCCATGCAAGCACATGCACACAGAACAGACAGATGCCAAAGAGTATATATATATATAATTATATATATATATATGCCTTATCTATCTCCACCACTTTACTTAGCTGTTCTGGGGACACGGAGGCTTTGTTGGTATATACAAAAACATCTGAGTAGGAAGCAACAAGCCCAATATCATTGTGGCATATACACAAATAACAAATACATACCTACACAACACTGGCTGCACTTGTACGTATATAGTATACAAGGACCTAATATCTCATATGTATACATTTCCTGTTTAAAATGCCACATGAAACGTATAATATTATGTATGCCATGTACACACACACACAGTATCTAATTATGCGCAACAACTTTATGCGTATAATAAAATCAATACTGAGATCATTGAAGTGCAAGCATTGGGGTCTATACTATATGTACGGCAAGTAGGCATGTACATACACAGTATAAGTTCCAGATACAGTACAACTCTACTTTTTACAGTATAATAGTGGATGTATTGATGACACGACACATAGAACAATAAGCCGCAGCTTGCATGACAAGGGTCTCTTGCAAGGTTTGACATGGATCCTCTCTTGGAGACATGCACCCTGCTGTCTCAATCTCTCTGTGAACATGCTGCAGATTTTTTAACTTATATACATACCTCTGACTGCCATACCTCTGACTGTTCTGAATACACATGTACAGTGTCATACGTACATAGCATACACGGCAAACATTGCTGACTGATGTCACTTCCTTTTCCTGTTTAAAATACCACATGAAGCAGTTTCATGGCCGAGCCAGCTGTCTCTGCTCGTGCATATGCATGACATTGTGTATATGTACATACATATGTACGTACTACCATATTAAGTGTTTGTCATTCTCCCCTCCACCCTCATGGACTGGGCCATAGGCATGCCACTGGCAGGCATTGTGCCAGGGATGCACACTGTCATACGTATGTAGCACATACGGCAAACACTGCCAACAGATGTCACTTCCATTTTCTGTTTAAAACATGCCACATGAAGCATTTAGCTGACCCAACTGTCTCTGCCGATGTACGTATATAGACCTATGTACATACGTACTGTAGGTGAAACACTGACACATACAGGTATATTATGCAGGTGCAACAATACATGAACATGGCACCATGTGAAAGTTACACACACATATTCAATTTCATCGATCAGCTGGTACACATACCATATACAACTGTTAGGCAATGTGCAGCAACAAATGTGTAGCACAACTGCATCTCATTCAGGCATTCATTCATTGCTGCTAGTTATGTATACTGATAGTCTTCGGTATAATGTTACGTATAGTAATAACCTAGCTGTTAAACATTGTATAGGAAGGGATATCTATGTACAGAAGATATATAGGGTTATTTATTATCAAGGGGAGGTAGAATGGAGAGCTGGAGAGTCTAAAAGCAAGCTGTCTGTGAGTTACATCTGACCATGAGTATGTGATCTCATGCAAAAGACTATCAACTTTATGATATATAATTATGTATTTATATAGGTATGATTATGATAGAGTAAAGATTCATTACCACGTCTATAAATAGGCAGTTCCTTGGTTCTTGAGCGTAAGACACGTGGTAGATAGCTTCACTTAGCAAAACGTTTCGGCCCCAAAGGGGCCTTCTTCAGTTGCAAAGGGTTACGATCTGTTTTGTAACCCTTTGCAACTGAAGAAGGCCCTTTTGGGGCCGAAACGTTTTGCTAAGTGAAGCTATCTACCACGTGTTTTACGCTCGAGAACCAAGGAACTGCCTAGGTATGATTATATACGTACATATATTATGGTATGGTATACTGCTTAAACCATAATGTCACAGTAAGCCATGCCATTATTTTCTAAAACATGCCAACATTTACAAAAACAATTACCTGTACTTTCTGAACCATGCCACAATAATCACTAAACCATTCCATTCTCTTTACAAAACACTGTCTTAGTGGTGCCTATATTTCTAAACACAGCCTATATAGTTTAGTAAATCATGCCATTTGTTTGCTATTTCTCATGTATGAACATGAAAGCAACCCAAATCACAGTACACATGTTTTCACACAAAGCATTCTGTTATTGCTTTTTTCCATGTACATATATAGTAATAGGTGTTACACACATCACTGTTTATGGTATTGACGCAGATCACGCTAATGTTTTTGTTTCACTATAATCAGGCAAATCATGAGTGTTTGCCGTACTTGCATAAAAAACAGACAGGCCAAGCAGTGTAGTCAGTCTGTCAGCAGCAATGGGCAAACCTGGCCCTCTCCTTCTCGGTCTTCAGCTCCTTTCCTACTGCATTGGACTCACTACAGCCGAACAGGGCAAGTACTGGGTGGCTCCAGCTGGGGAGAAATGTGACGCTAAGAAGAACTGCACTACTCTGGAAGAGTACGCAAGGACAGGAGCTTTCAGTCGGTCGAACGTGGTGTGGATTTTTGAGGAAGGCAAGCACACTCTGAACGGTGGCATAGTATCTTTCTCTGAAGTGCACAATGTCAGCCTGACAGGTAATACAGCATGTGAACAGAGCATTAGTAACTGCACCATACACTGTGAAGGGAAGCAAGCATGCATGTTCCTGTTTGTTGCATCCAGCAATATCACAATCAGTAACTTGCGCTTTATCTACCAAGATGCTCTTAACCTAAATCCTGTCATTGAAACGACTCTGCAGCAATATCTTCCAAATAATGAGACTCTCTGTTACAACCACACTCTTCATTTTCCTACATTTATACAATATGTTCACTTCGAGAACTGTATTTGTGACAGGAGTTGGGTGTTTGTTGACGTGGTTAATGTCACTGTGAGCAGTGTGACATTCATAGGCAGAAACAGCTACTGGGCTGTGGTGAGACCGAATGGGAATTACAGGCTTTTAAATTGCAAGTTTCATGAACTCTTCCTGGCGCAGTCCTCAGTATCAGGTGATCCCCAGCACTACCTGACAGTTGTGCTGAAAGAGCCTCAATCTGACACAAAACAAAATCAAGGTAAATTAACCTTCATGATTGCAAACAGTCATTTCCACTCCCATACTTACTTACCCTCAGAATCCTTCAATGAGAACACAACATCCGGGGAAAGTACGCCTGATTTAGTGATGGCTTATCCTGTAGTGCATATCATATCAGATGAATTGTTAAATGGCTGGAAAGCTAGCATCACTATTGAGTACTGCCATTTCTTCAAATGCTCGCCAATTCAGCTGACAGCAATTGAAGACATAGGACTTACTGTTACCCTAAATGCAGTAACAGCTGATGGTAATTCTTCAGCTCTGAATGACTGGCAGCAGTCACAGGTCCACACCTTAATGGGGTCTGCAATTCGACTGTTCCTTTCTAACTATGCTAATATAACCACCGATCCATCAATTCATTGTTCCATTCATACGCAGCATTTGGAACAGACTCAATGTGCTACAAACAGCTCCCCCCCTCTTTCTAATGTAACAGTTACATCCAGTCAGTTCAAGTCATTTGCAAGTGAAAAAGGCTGCATTGTTCTCTTACAGGGACGTGTCTATGATGGTTTGCCTAAACGCCTACGAATAGTTCTTCACAACAACACCTTTAAAGATTCCCATTCCCAGAAATATCGGAGCGTTGTATATGTATATCAGTATCATAGATCACGAGGAAATCAGACGTACCATCAAGAGCATACACTGGTAATTGACTCAAATGTATGTGAACACAACTTTGCTCAGGATTCAACAGACCAAAGCTGTGTGGTGTTTGATCGAACTCGGGAAGGATACTCAATACGACCAGGAAGGACAACTTTTAATTCCACATGTCGGGATATATGTATTTGGCAAGGTGTGTACTACATTCATAGTATCCAACAGCGCGAAAGAGTCCTATTCACAGGAAACACCGTTCGCAAGAACAATGCACAAGGACTGACCTTAGTTGACTCTGTACTAGAGCTGGAGGGAGAAAACTGGATCCATGAAAACAGAAATTACTATGGGGGTGGAGTAGCATTGCATGGCAACTCGCAATTATTCATTAAAAATGGCTCCCATCTCAGTGTGTCCAACAACAGTGCATTTGTGACTGGAGGCGGTATCTTTATTCACAATAGTTGCACTGTAGTCAATCCCAGTGAATGCCCATGCTTCTTTCAATTCATTGGCAGTGATGGAAGACCTCTGACAAATACATCAATCAATACTTTCAATGCTTCTGCATTACTGAATGGGAATAAAGCTTTCAACACAGCAAATATGATATTCAATGCCAACAGTGATCATTGCATTTCGTACGGCCAGCTTCAGAACTCCATCAAGACCAAACTATTTCACCAAGTGTTTGGCATTCCTACAATCATAACACAGGAAGACATTTCTTCCACACCACAACAGATACGCAATTGTTCGTATAGCATCAATGGTTCCCCAAAATGTACAAACTGGAGTCAAGATCCAATTCCAGTGTATCCCGGTCAGAACGTGACTCTGAATGTGATGCTCATAGGAGACATGGAAGTTCCACTTGAAAGTGTGCTTCATGTCTACCTTGAGAGAGAACAGTACATGAATGCTTCAAAACAGCGCATTCCCCTGCCTTTACACTCTACACATCTCTTAAGTAACTCCTGCAATAGCTTAATCATACCTGCACTTCCTACAAGCAACAACTGTGCAATTCGCCCAAAAGAAGATGACAATAACTTGGTTCTTCAACTTATGGTGCAAATAGCTCCTAACAGGAATCAGAGTATGTATCTGACACAATATCTTCCAACTAGACCTCGGCCATGTCCACCAGCTTATACGGTGGGCCAGGCTGGTCAGTGTCGTTGTGTGTGTTGCAAGCTTCTTCGTGAGAACCAAGTGCAATGCTTGCTAGACAAACAGATCTTCCTGCTGCCCCAAATGTTTTGGATTGGCACAGAAGAGGAACTAGTAAGAAACTACTCACAACGCAAAGTACTACTGTCCACTAACTGTCCAAAGGTTTACTGTGCAACAGCCAACAGTGGACTAAACGTGTCACTAATGAAGCTTGACAAGCAATGCAAGCATGATCGCATTGGAGTGCTATGTGGACAGTGTCCCAAAGGGAAAAGTGTTGTATATAATTCGTACGCTTGCAAACACTGCACTAACTGGAGTATTCTTCTGCTGATTCCACTCCTGATTGCAGGCCCAGCGCTAATTGCCCTCATCTGTTGCCTCAACCTCACGATCTCTGTTGGCACCATAAATGGCTTTCTGTTCTACTTCAACATCATTTCCATTAATAGGGAAGTCCTAACAATTAGTACAGGAGACAGCACACTTGGGATACAAGCCCTTGCAATGCTTCCGTTCGCTGGAGTTTGCTTCTATGATGGAATGGATGAGTTTGCTAGCACACTGCTCACGTATCTGTTCCCTGTCTACCTCTTGACCTTGGTGGGACTCATCTGCCTCCTGCCCAAGTGCAAGTGGGTCAACATGCACAAGATCAACAGGAGAATTGGGCCACGGATCACTCCAGTGCTGTCCACCGTCATTCTACTCTCTTACACACAGCTGGCTGAGAGTGTTGTCCGCAGTCTTCTCTTTGTGAAGGTGCACATCTTTGATCATGATTGCACTAACACCACCTCGAGACTAGTGTGGCTGTTTGATGGAAGCTTGGAATACTTCCACAGTCCCAAACACATTGTTCTCGCATGTCTGGCTCTCCTTGTACTGGTGTGCTTTCTACTACCTGTCACAGTGATTGCCATATTTGGTGATCTGTTCAGGAGATTCTCCAGAGGACCTTGGTACATGAACTTCTTGGATTCCTTTCATGGAGCATTTCGCTTCCGCTTTGGCTTTTGGATTGGGATTCGAATCCTACTACGCATTCTGTTTATAGTCTTGAAGATATTTCTTCCCGTCGACAAGTTGTTCTTGGTTATTGCATACACCATCATGACACTGCTGTTTCTTCAGATCCTTATACGACCATTTCGAGGCATTAGGGTCAGAGAATGTGTTAGCAAGAAGATTAAGGAGAAACACTTCTCAGAGCCTCTGCAACGTGAGCTAATACACAGCATTGACCACTCTTTTCTCGTCCACATCATAGCTGTGTTCATGGCACTGCCACACGATGTACAGAATGTCACCACTGTGTTAACTACTTCGACATTGATTGCCTACATGGAGTTTGCTGGCATTCTGGTGTACCACATGATGGAGTATTCCCCAGCGGGTCCATTTGTCTTTGACACCTGGTTTAAACTCCAGAGGAGATACAGGAGGTGGAGAGAGAAAAGGAGAGAGGCAATACTGGCCAGGGCAAGGCACAATGAGAATGCGAGGAGACCTTTCGAGGAGCAATTCGATCTTGTTCTGAGGGCATCAGATTGTACAGACAGTGATTACGAAGATGAAAGTGAGAGTGAGGATGAAAGCATAAAGGAGATACGAGGAAGGAAAGACAGTATGACAAAGCAAGTGGCTGATGAGAGAGACGATCGGAGCATCTCCACAGACATGTCATTGAAGAGTCAACTAATGACTACTCCATTGCTGAAGAAGAACCAGAGAAACACTGAATAATTACTGGCCAAACTCCCTAAAGCTTTAACAGTGATAAATTGTCTGTCGTTTCAATTTGTAACATTATAAATACACACTTCTCTTCAATTGTTGCTCATACACATGTATCATATTTACAGTAAACTGAACATTAGAGCTGATACTGATTTTGTGCATGGTGATTGTTTTTGAAATTGAAGTTGCAGTTGCAGTTAACATACAAACACTTTGTTGCATGTAATGATATAACATCATTGAGTATGGTGACTTTGATTGGTCACTTTTGGATTCCATTTACGTTAATGGGACAAGTAGTCTGAAATTGACTGTGTACACAAACACACGCAGTGAGGTAATTAAATCCACTTTACACACCATGAGATTATATACAGTATGGGGGCCATACTCAGTTCTGACACCGTTACAGTTGGAAGTCCTTTAAGAGGAATTCACAGATGGCTACAACGCCTATATACGTATGTACGTACAGGTACTATAAGCATGGGATATACGTATCCCTCGTGGCAGGGATGTATTATATTTAAGAGATTTAGGCCTATTTGACCTTGTATATATGCAAATATAATTAAGGCAAACATCATTAAGTAGCTAAAGTGATGCTGTGTGTGAAGTATCCCACCTCAACTAATTCCTACGCAAGGTTATATCCAGTGCACAGACAAGCACTGCACTTCCATGTCCTTGTTGCTCAGGTTTTCAATCCACTCCCAATCACCCTATGCTTGCACCACAAATTCCGACACCAGTTTGTGGTCTTCAGAGTGTTATTGGGAATATGCTGCTCGAGAACTGTGCAAATCTACTGGTTCCTATACAATGTGAGGGCCCAAGTGTTGCACTGGAACAGGAATCTATATATGACCCACTATCAGAACAGACACATGCGACTATGTATCTATTACTGTATGTGCTCTACGTGTAGGTATTATTAGTACAGCACTAACGAACATGTCACTATTAAGTGATAAAATATAATCTCATTAAGTGAGCCAAGTAATTTACTATACAGAATTAGCATTATGGTTATTGCTAGCAGCATAATTAGAATCTGCAAGCAAACTCACCCTCTGAATCAAGACCCAAATCTTCAACTCCTTCTTCAATCTTCCTGTAATCATATCCTCCCCTCCCATTAAACTGAAGGACAAACTTCACGAGGGACAACAGACGGGCACAATGCTATAACTGACCAGGTGCAATTGGGTGGCAGTGGCGAGCAGTGAGGAGGTCCATGCACTCACTGCCTAACTGCAGCAAATATGTTCTTCTGTCTCCAGCTGCCAAGTAGGACCAGCTTGTACCCGCATGCCTGCTGCATAGCATCGCCCCTCGAATGAGCCTGACTGCATCTTGTTGTACTCCTTGCCACCGTCAAATATCCTCCGGATTGACATGTAGCATTTGGCAAGATTGCTGGTCTCATTAGTGATCAGTTGGGCACTCAGCATCACCAGACGATCACCACAAGCTTTCACCTTCTCCAGAAGTCCGTCAGGTAAACTATGCAATGTTGTAGGTTTAATATGTATATCATGTTCGTCAGTTGCCGTTGGTTCATCGTCAAGTTCTGCTTGTATTATGTCTTCAAATTGTGCAGTCAGAGTCTGGTCATCCTGTCTGTCTTCACCATAGTCACTGTCAGTAACACTACTGCTACTGCTAACATCACTGCTACTACCACTATACAATCTAAGCTTACAAAATGCAGGGTTGCATTCACGGTGGTCACCAAACACATGGTTTGGACTGTTTCTGAGGTCATGCCTAAGCCGTTGTATATTGTCAGTTTTAACGTGCATCCTGATGGCAACACGAGTCCCAACAGTTAGCCTCTGCATGGCTCATTTGGTTAGGCCTCCACTGCCTCGAAATTCTGGGTGATCAGCTGCCAACTTCTCTAGCCTCGATCTGTACCCTTTACAGGCATGATTGGCACATTCGATTGTTTGAATAAATATGGACCATAGACAACTGACTGCTGGAGAGTGGCCATTACCAAACTGTCGCCATCACCGATTATACGCATATACGTACCTTATGCCGTGGGTTTGCTCAGAGGCGAAAGCCCTCAAGCACAATATCGCTCTCCATGGCTGTGGATGAGCCGGACCAGTTGCGGTAGCACATGTGTTCTGGTGGTTCCTTTTCCTGCTTCTCAGACACAGAAAAAACAGCACAGTACTTGTTAAGAACACCAACAACCAGAAGTTTCTTCATTCGTTGTCCAAATATTACAGCCACACCGCTCTTTGCATTGCAACTGTGTTTGTGGCACCATTTGGACTTCCCTCCATCTACTACTACAGTGATGGCTGGAACACCCTGGTGGAAATCACCTCTCTCTGTGGCCAATTTCCGTTCCTCCTCACCTGCTGCAAGTAATTTCGCAGTGAGTAGTTGTTTCATGCTGTCACTCACAAACCTTTCTGTGGCTGCATACAATCGTTTTGGCATCCCAGGGACATTCATTGGTGCCATTGTGCATGTGAGCGATGCTGCGCCTCCACCCATTGACATCTTCCCAAGCACTGCAGCAACATTTACCACCCACCGCTGATGCCCATCAGCCGTCTTCACATGCTTAGATGACTTGATGCAAAATTTGCTTTCGCATTTAATGCATTTCACTGACAGCACTGTTGCCAACCCAGCGTGCATTGTTTCGCCTTCCAACATACACATGCCACCACATTGCGCACTGTGGTTTGAAATTTCGTTCAAACCAGTGTCTAAAGTATCTAGATCGATAATCCTTGACCCTGTTTTTGTGGAGGTGTTGGTTACATCCGTTAAAGATGCAGAATGACGAGGAACACTTTCCCGCCTGCTTTGTGCAGCCTTTTTAGCAATATTCTTTCTATTCTTCCTCTTGTAAGTTGCCCTATCTGCTCTGCCATACTCTGCCTTCCTATTGC
>OX465044.1:1467772-1550272 GCA_949841015.1 Aplysina aerophoba
GGTACAACGCCCTTAACATTCATCAGCAATCCCATATAACAGGACATAATAATATTTAGAGTCGCAGAATGTCTTTATCTTAATATACATCATATGTAGTTTGTGCTCGTTCTGGCATGTGATTGGTGCAACTGGTGATCTGTTTTTTTGCCAAGCTACATTAACCAAGTATGTATGCATAAGTACTGTTTATGCCTTCAGTTGCCGGTTCAGCCTCACATTGCCTTTTGCAGACACACATGCACATAAGCACACAGACACATATGTACATTTACATGTAAGGCAAAAAAACATCTCATTGTAATTGGGGTAAGTTGTGCATTTGCAAATGCAAAAGACCCCTTTGGAGATTAGACGTATTGCTCATTTGAACGACTATACAATGTGTTTCACACTTGAAAGTCTTCCCCTAACATTCAAAACGACAGGCCAAATTCATATTCACATAGCTTTCAGGTGTATACAGAGTGAATTGGAATAATGATGATCGAGGATAACATCAATAAATAGTGGTCAGCAGTCATGGTAGTCAGTTCGACAGCAGAGATGGGCAAACCAGGCACTCTCTTTCTCGGTCTTCAGCTCCTTTCCTACTGCATTGGACTCACTAGAGCCGAACAGAGCCAGTACTGGGTTGCACCATCTGGAGAGGAATGTGACACTACGAAGAACTGCACCACTCTGGAAGAGTACGCAAGGACAGGAGCTTTCAGTTGGTCGAACGTGGTGTGGATTTTTGAGGAAGGCAAGCACACTCTGAACGGCACTATAGTTGTATTTTCCAAAGTGCACAATGTCACCCTGACAGGTAGTAGCTCGTGTAAACAGAGCGTTAGTAAATGCACCATACACTGTGAAGGGAAGCAAGCATGCATGTTCCTGTTTGTTGCATCCAGCAACATCACCATTAGAAACTTGCACTTTATCCATCAAGATGCTCTTGATCTAGATCCTGTCAATGCAACCACTCTGCAGCAATATCTTCCCAATAAAGAACCTCTGTGTTACAACCACACGCTTGGCTTTCCATCATCAATGACATATGCTCACTTCAATAACTGTCTTCATCATAGGAGTTGGGTGTTTGTTGATGTTGTTCATGTTACTGTGAACAAAGTGAATTTCGGAGGTAGGAACAGCTACTGGGCTGTAGTGAGACCAAATGGGAACTACAGCATTATGAAATGCAAGTTTTATTATCTCTCCTTGGCGCAGTCCTCAGTGTCTGGTGATCCCCAGCACTACCTGACAGTTGTACTGAGAAAGCCTCACACAAATGTAAGTGCATTAACATTCCTAATTGCAAACAGTCGCTTTTCATCCAGCACTTACATGCCCACTGAATCCCTCCTCAACAAATGGAAGAACGAATCCAAAGGTACCACCAATGAACTAGAAGTAATTGCCTATCCTGTAGTTCACATCATTTCTGGTGAACCACTAAATGGATGGAAGGCCAACATTACCGTTCACAAAGGCCATTTCCGCAAATGCTCTCCTTTCCAGTTGACAGCAGTTGAAGACCCAGGACTTACGGTGACTTTACAAGAACTAGACGCCAGGACATACTTCCAAAAGTGGTGGGAAAACCACACAAACCTCTTCTTGGGATCTGCAATTCAGATATTTGTCACCAACTGGCACACACCAAAGATGGAACAAATTCACACTTCACACTGGAGCCAATATCAGTGTGTCTTAAATAATTCCACTCAGCTTTCCAACATAACAGTTGTATTGAGTCAAATGTCAGGTTACACGAGTGATGAAGGGTGCATTATTCTGTTTGAAGGCCGCATTGCAGCAAGCTGTCCCAAAGGGCTAAGGATAGTCCTTCAAAACAACACATTCTATAATTCCTCTTCACAGAGGTTCAGGAGCGCTGTTCATGTTCATCAGTCTGTAGTGGATGACCACACACCACAGAGACAAACTAAACATGATGAATATCGATTAGTAATTGACTCAAATACAATTACGAACAATTTTCAAATGAATAGACTAGACAGAAGTTGCATAGTGTTTGAACGACTTCCAGAAGGAAACCCACAGTTCTTGATACGACCTGGGAGTCAAACCTATACGAACACCTGTCAGGAAAACTGCATTTTGCAAGGTGTGTACTTAATCAGTGGCTTCTGGCATCACAGCAGAGTCCTGTTCACAGGAAACACTGTTAACCGCAATAATGCACAAGGGCTCACCCTGGTTGGTTCTGTGCTTGAACTGGAGGGTACAAATCACATTCACCACAATCAAGACCATTATGGAGGTGGAATAGCAATGCATGACAACTCACAGCTGTGGATCAGAAATGGCTCCACACTGAATGTCTCAGACAACCATGCATTTGTGCGTGGAGGCGGCATCTTCATTTCTGACTATTGCACCACCACAGTGCACTCTGGAAAATGCCCATGCTTCTTTGAGTTCATTGGAAGTGATGGACAGCCCCTCAGGAATACATCCATTGATACCTTCAATGCCTCTGTGACACTTCATGAAAATAGTGTGCGCATAGCTAACAGTGCTCGTGCTACAATGATATTCAACCCCAATATTGACCACTGTACTTTGCACGGATCATTTGAAGACTCCACCAAGAATAAACTCTTTCAGCGAGTGTTTGGCATTCCAGAGAAACCTACACAGGATGAAATTTCCTCCATTGGACGTCATATCTGCAATTGCTCTGATAATGATGGTGGTGTAGCCTCCAATTGTACAGCCTGGGGGGAACTTGTAGTTTATCCTGGTCAAACACTAACCCTGAGTGTTAAGCTGATAGGAGACATGGGAATATCGCTTGAAAATGTGATGTACATCCAACTTGAGACTAGCAGATTCGCAAATGATACAAAGGTTTACGTTCCTTTGCTTCTACACTCGACACATGTATTGAATCATGGTTGTAATAGACTAACTATACCTCCATTTCCCTCCAAAGATGACCATAACTGGGTACTTCAACTAATGGTCCCCTTATTTCCGGACAGAAACCACAACATTTTCTTGTTTGAATATATTGAAACTAGGACATTAGATTGCCCAATAGCTTACCATCTTGTCGAAACAAACCATTTGACTTCCTGTACATGCTATGAACTTTTGCAGGAAAATGTAAAATGTTTACTTGAAATCCAGCAATTTACACTCCCAAAACACTACTGGATTGGCACTGAAGAAGAGCAAGAAGAAAATTTAACTGCCAAAGTCCTTCTCTCGAATAACTGTCCTCAGATTTACTGTGCTACAGCCACTGAAGAGATAAACGTGTCACTGAGCAAGCCAGACAAGCAATGTAAGCATGGTCGCATTGGAGTGCTATGTGGACAGTGCCCCAAAGGGAAAAGCGTTGTATATAATTCGTATACTTGCAAAGACTGCAGTAACTGGAGTATTCTTCTGCTGATTCCACTCCTGATTGCAGGCCCAGTGCTAATTGCCCTCATCTGTTGCCTCAACCTCACGATCTCTGTTGGTACTATAAATGGCTTTCTGTTCTACTTGAACATCATTTCCATTAATGCAGATGTCCTTACAATTGGTACAGGAGACAGAACACCTGGGAGGAGAGCTCTTGAACTAGTTCCCTTTGCTGAAATTTGCTTCTACAATGGTATGGATGAGTTTGCTAGCACACTGCTCACGTATCTGTTCCCTGTCTACCTCTTGACCTTGGTGGGACTCATCTGCCTCCTGCCCAAGTGCAAGTGGGTCAACATGCACAAGATCAACAGGAGAATTGGGCCACGGATCACTCCAGTGCTTTCTACCGTCATTCTACTCTCTTACACACAGCTGACCGAGAGTGTCGTACACAGTCTCTTGTTTGTGGAGGTGTACATCACTAATAGCAACACCACCACCTCCAGACTGGTGTGGATGTTTGATGGAAGCTTGGAGTACTTCCACAGTCCCAAACACATTGTCCTCGCATGTCTGGCTCTCCTTGTACTGATGTGCTTTCTACTACCTGTCACAGTGATTGCCATATTTGGTGATCTGTTCAGGAGATTCTCCAGAGGACCTTGGTACATGAACTTCTTGGATTCCTTCCATGGAGCATTTCGCTTCCGCTTCGGCTTTTGGATTGGGATTCGAATCCTACTACGCATTCTGTTCATTGTCTTGAAGATATTTCTTCCAGTGGACACGCTGTTCTTGGTTATCGTTTACACCATCATGACACTGCTGTTTCTTCAGATCCTCATACGACCATTTCGAGGCATTAAGGTTGGAGAATGTGTTAGCAAGAAGATCAAAGAGAAACACTTCTCAGAGCCTCTCCAACGAGAGCTAATACACAGCATTGACCACTCCTTCCTCATCCACCTCATAGCTGTGCTCATAGCACACGATGTACAGAATGTCACCACTGTGTTAATCATATCAAGAGTGATTGCCTATATGGAGTTTGCTGGCATTCTGGTGTACCACATGATGGAGTATTCCCCAGTGGGTCCATTTGTCTTCGACACTTGGTTTAAACTTCAAAGGAAGTACAGGAGGTGGAAAGAGAGCAGGAGAGAGGCAACACTGGCTAGGCCAAGGGACAATGAGGATGGGAGGAGACCTTTCGAGGAGCAATTTGATCTTGTTCTGAGGGCATCAGATTGTACAGACAGCGATTACGAAGATGAAAGTGAGAGTGACGATGACACTGTAAAGGAGATAGGAGGGAAGAAAGTGGCTGATGAGAGAGACGATCGGAGCAGTTCCACAGACGTGCCACTGAAAAGTCATCTAATGACTACTCCATTGCTGAAGAAGAACCAGGGAAACTCTGAATAATTACTTGCCAAACCCCTAAAGCTTTAGCAGTGATAAGTTGCCTTGTATTTTCAGTTTGTAATATTATAAATACTTCGCAATTGTTGCTCATACACATGTATGATATTTACAGAAAACTGAACATTAGAGCTGCTATTGATTTTGTGCATGCTGATTGTGTTTGAAATTGAAGTTGTAGTTAACATTCAAACACTTTGTTGCATGTAATGATATAACACCACTGAGTATGGTGACATTCATTGGCCAGTTTAGGTTTCAATGCGTGTTCATGGGACAAGCAGTCTGGACACAAACACACACAGTGAGGTAAATCCACTTTATACACCATGGAATTACATACAGTATACTGTTCTGACACCGGTTCTGGTCAAGATCTGTGCAAATCTACTGGTTCCTATACAACGCGAAGGCTGAAGTGTTGCACTAGCACAGGAATCTACGACCCACTTTATCCCACAAATGCTGTAACCTGATTGGTCAGAATAGCCTAATTATGGTATAAAAAACTATATACATTGCTAAGAAGTAGACCAAGGGTATGAATAAAATGTGGACACTGTAACACTACATCGTGCTACAAACCACATATGCAAAGCCTAGCACACCAAAGATGACAGACCACAGCACAAAGTTGAGCTGGGGTGTCTAGGTTAGCCACTACCATCAGACGAGACACATACAACCATGTATCTATTACTGCATGTGCTCTTCCATACTCCACACATGCACAGTTGTGTATGCGCACATGCTGTATTATTAATACAGCACTAATAACCATGTCACTATTAAGAAATAAAACATAATCTTATTAAGTGAGCCAAGTATTTTACTATACAGAATTAGCATTAATTTATGGTTATTGCTATGCAGCATAGTTAGAATCCGCAGACAAACTCATCCTCTGAATCAAGACCCAAACTCTTCAACTCCTTCTTCAATCTTCCTGTATTCATATCCTCCCCTCCCATCAAACTGAAGGACTAACTACACGAGGGACAACAGACGGTGCTATAAACAACTGGGCACAGTGCTATTAATGACCGTGTGCAAGAGGGTGGCAGTGGCGGGAAGTGAGGAGGTCCACTCACTGCCCTGCTGCAGTCAGTGCATAGGCAACCACCACACTTCCATGCATGCCATTCTACTGCCATCCGTCTCACCTTCATGGTGCACCCATAATGACTTTCTATGTGACACAGTGAACAGTGTGATTCCACGCTACAGAAAGTGAGAGAACAAGAAAATGCAGTCTACAGAATGAGACAACAAGAGAAACTAGAACTGAATCATATGTATATTACCTTCGCGTTATAGGGTGTAGCATCAGTTTTCAGACACTATCAATAATCGGAACCTCGATCTCGGTCGTAACGCCTTCGCTCCTCGCGATCGACTCTTGGTGCACATGTTGAGCACTGCTATGCAAGGCTGTGTAGAGCGCCAAACTCGGTAAAATTGTTCCTTTCAGAAGCTATCGCGAAAAATTCGATGTGACCAAAGTAACATGAATTTGGACAGAGGTCATCAAAAATCGGACCGTGGCTCGTATATCTTGAAGCGCAAGGATCTGTTCGTTTTTTCTGATAAGCTGTTAGGCACACTTCTGTTAGTCACAGCATTCGATTCTGCTGAAATCGTTCTACGGCTACCGCATAGCGGTGCGTACAACAGGCAGTGTTGCGGTCATCAATAATTGGACGGTCAAAATGGCGAAATACCAAGGGGGAGGCCTACTCGGCAGTGCAATGAATGACAGCTTGTCATTGCGTCCAAGAACAAAAAAGACGTCTGTGTGAGCATGTTAAAGGAACTCTACACAGCCTTGCATAGCAGTGCTCAACATGTGCACCAAGAATAGGGAGATGTGAAGGCGCTAGGACCGCGATTGAGGTTACGATTATTGATGGTGTCTGAAAACTGATCAATACAAGGAACCTTGCAAGACTTCCAATGAGGCAAATCACATGATAATCTGCTGCTGTTCCAAAACTGGATCACATGATTGATTGCACACACACACACACACACACACACACACACATGCACACACACACACACACACACACACACACACACACACACACACACACACACACACACACACACACACACACACACACACACACACACACACACACACACACACACACACACACACACACACACATACACACACACAGACATGTACGCACACACACACACACATGCACACACACAAACACACAAACAGACATGCATACACACACACACTACCTCTTTGCAGTGCGAGTAGATGATGCTTTCCACATCCACACTGACTGCACTGGTGCACTCATCGAGAATAGCAAACTGAGGCTCGTGGTAGAACAGCCTTGCCATCTGTGGGGAAGCCAGTGGGGCAGGTGGGCGGAGAGAATGAAACCAATGAGACAATCAAGAAGGACAGGACCACTGAGAGCTGGGGAGTGAGCATTCAGAAATTTCAGTAAGTCAATTCATGGCTGTGGTTGATTAGTCAGTGTTAGAGCTGTCCCATACAGCATGAGCCATGCAGTTCAGAAAGCACCACATTTCTACAGAATGTGCTCACAGCAATCCTCTGCTTCTCCCCGCCACTCAGCACATCCATCCAGTCCTGCAAGCACAAGAGGAATGGGACACAGCTCTGCATTGAGGATACAGCCAAAATGCACAATGCTGTGCACTCACACTGCATCCCAGGAACCCTTCCTCTCAAGGAGATAGGAAAGCTGAACCTAAACAGGCGAGAACCAAATACAGTGAGAGAGTGTCACGTCATGCATGTGCATCTGTGTTTACCGTCCGACAAGGATTTGTCTGTGTGCATCCATACACCTATGTGGTGTGTGCGTGTGTATGTACATGCACACACACACGTGCTATGGTAGACGTTACATGCATGGCACTGCACTACATACACAGTACGTACCAGAGGAGCCACTCAGGCTATTAAACAACACACTGAAATAGCTGAATCTAATTCCATACGTATGAACCTTGTTCATGATTCGCTGCAACATATCATCAGAGAGTCCCTTCTGTGCCATGTCATCAACTGAGTCTGGGTAGATGACCTGGTCCCTCAGGGTACCAATGGCCATGTATGGACGCTGCGTGTACACAGAGACAGACAGACACACATATGTATACAGTTTGTAGCAAGATGTACACACACAAGGGAGCATGTAGTACTGTAGATTGACTTAGAGATATGTCCGCTAAATGTTCACAGGTTTATTGAGAACTTCCATAAAAATTACCTTCATTTGTTAATGACAATGTTCTTCTGTCGGTTGTATTATTATGGTTTTCAACAGTTCACTCCCGACCACCATAATGACCAATTTGTACGTAACTCTGTGTTGTCAAAGAAGTTAAGTTAAGAGCATCTAGGAAATTGCTTGCTCATTTTGTCAAAGTGGCATGCTCTGACGCATATTGCTCTAACTAACACTGCAGTGTCTTGCTGTTTCACTATGCACAGGTTGCACCTTGACAGGAAAGAACAATGGTGGTATTCCCACAAGTACGCATGCACTACAATACAAATGTACTGTACAATTCTGACCACCAATATACTGAAAGAAACAAGTACTGAAATACACATCAATTATTACAGTATCAGTTGCAGTATTGGCAACACACCTCCTGCACACTTTGCACCTTCCACAGGTACAGGACAATAACAGAGGCACAGCACACTGCAAGTCTCAACAGAGGTGTTGGATGCAGTGTACTAATGGGTTGGTACGAGGGGCTCAAGTG
This sequence comes from Aplysina aerophoba, assembly GCA_949841015.1. Taxonomy (NCBI): domain Eukaryota; kingdom Metazoa; phylum Porifera; class Demospongiae; order Verongiida; family Aplysinidae; genus Aplysina; species Aplysina aerophoba. Next base: position 1,476,332 of record OX465044.1, read on the forward strand.
CCTTGACTGGGCCCACACCCAACCATTGCACTAAGTAGAGGGAGCCTTTGAACAATCACACATGTTAATACCTTGCATCATGTAACTCCATCCATGTACTTACTGGCCAACATGTATTATACTGTGCATGTAATGTTGATGATTTACTACAAATATAATTACTATATACTAGCATAGAAGGTGGCTTCACCGCTACGGCACTCCTTCGACAGCGGCCCTTCGGCGGTGCTCCCACGAATGTGCTTCCACGACAGAGCCTTGAAGAACCTCTGTTGCTGGCAAAAATTCACAGTTCTTCTTGGTAGCTAGCTAGCTCTTGGCCACATACAAAAGACACCATCCCGGGAATATGTAGCCGAAGCAAGCTGTCTGGCAGTTTGGCTTGGGCAAACCACAGCACAATTTTCAGGTACCTTTGCGTGCCAGAGAGCGCAAATGTTTCCTCTTGGGCATTGAACCATCATTTTAGGCCACACACAACAACAACATGTCCGGAATCTCGCATTTGCCATCCGTAAACTCAAGAAAACATGGCATGTATTTTCGCAAGAGTGGAAATCCGTGCGTCACTTTTCTCGGGCACAATGATCGTCTTCCACCTACCCCCCCATGACACTCACAGTGCGGCGCTCTGTGATAAGGCCGAGTTTTGCGTCCATCGCAGACATGCTGCAGGAGGAGAATGACGGCTTTACGAAATTATACATACGTTTATAGATGAAAAGTAAGAATGGGGTAGGCACTTAAAGTGTACAGATCCAACTACTACATGCAACAGCTGTTAATCTGTATGTCTGTCACTAACAGAATGCATAGCAGTCCCTCCCAAGTCAACCTCCATCCCAATCACCAACAACACACCTGAGGAATGATAACAGCTTGTTCTTACGTGGCTTCACCATTCTCCCTCCAAACAAGGGCCACAGCTGAGGCAGGGAGACAGGGGGAAGGGGCAGTAAAGGGAGCATGGCATTCTTGGGAGTGGAGAAAATGCATGATCTTTATCCTTTAGCGACACACTGTGCACTAGCAGTGAGTGCAGTACATGTACGTACATATGTATACAGCCATACAGCCATGTATGAATAGCAGAATACCAGTCACATACTGTAATACAATACACTGCTAATAGGTACTAGTACATGTCTTTGTTAACTGAATTACACACTCCTGTACATTTGTGGACATCTTGCTACATGTGCGCCTGCCTGTCTGTCTGTCTGTCAGTCTGTCTGTGCATGCAATGTCAATACACCATCATTGGGACTACAAATTCTGTACGCACCTCTCCCAGAATGCGAAACAGGGAGCTCTTTCCACATCCATTGGGCCCACACAACAGCACATTCATTCCAGATTTCACCTGAAAGTGTGGCACAACACTAAAACAGCAACAGCCTCTCACACACACACACCACACCTACGTAGCCCCTCCCTTCCCTTTAATGTCAACCAGCCCACCCACTCTTACTTCAAAGTTCAGTTCTTTGACCAGGGCATCTTCATTTGGTGTTACAAGAGGAACATGCTCAATTGCAAACCTGGGAAGGAAGAAGCACTAAAGGGAATTCAGCTGTCAAAAGAGATACCAATTTGGGAGACATCATTCCCCCTCTGTGATCATGTTCGCAAGTACCTACACATGCATAACACCACGCATGCACACACCTAATAAACCGATCTGCCTCCACCACCTCCCCTGCCCCGGGGACAAGGGGCACTGCTGGTATGAGATCTGGGGAGGAAGCAACACACACAGCATCACTCTGGCACACATAATAAACACGCTTTAATGAAAGACTGCACATACAGTTACTCAGAGTACCCTTGGCCCACACATGCATAAGACCTCAATCTGATACTGCACGGTGAAGGTCTGAGTAAAGGCCTGTATTTCTCTACTATCTGATACTGCATGTCACATACAACACAGTGTGTGTACGTACGTACATACGTAAGGACTAAGTTTGCTTAACCTGCGGGGAAAAATCAGGGAGTTGGATACACAGCATGTGTAGTTTGTACACGTAGTGCAGATACGGTCCACCTACAGAACAATGTATGCCCACTCGAGTCAATTCACGCTTATACCTACAGACTAAACAAATGACTAGGTGCCATTGGCCACACCATTGTCCTGTTCCTCCACAGGTTTGCTGCTGACCATGGTTCGCTGGTACCGCCCCACTTGGAGGTCCTTCAGAACTCGAAGCAGCTCCTCCACTCGCGCAGTGAATCTACAGGAGGAACACACATAGCAAATATGGTACCACATGATGGAGTACGTACCATGTTGTACGCTAAATAGGTTAGTGAGTGTCTGGGCACTGAATTCAATGTATTGTTCCTAAATTGGATGATTTGCATGAGATCTAGAATGGTGTCACTGATCACGATGTTAGCACTGATTTCACCTGACGGTCTCTGCATACTGAACATACTGTACATACCCCCTTCATACCACACTGAGCATGTACGTAGCAACATTTTCTGAAGTCTAAAACATGAGAAGCAAATGACACAGCCTCCCTAATGATGTTGAGCAGGTGCAAAATATGTACTGCATTATCTAAAGGCGACAAACTCAACTACTGCAAGTATGTACAGTACATACGTAACTGCACAAAGTACTAAACTGAAGCTTCAGCATTATTCATATCTCAATAATAGTGAATAGAGAATACTTATACAACACAATACACATGCGCAATATTCTCATTCATGAATTCTTCAATTTCACATTTATCTTGGACCTGACTTCAACAGCTGGTATGTCGCTACAGCCATTAGCAATGTGCACAAACGCATTCATGACTAGTAGCAAAGATCTCCCTCACAATGCAACACACGGCTTCCATCCAAAACACAGCAACATGCGAATGATGCACCACTAGGCCAGTTAGGGCTAGCTGCACCAAAATGGTAGGCAGTGGTGGTCTCACTTTGGCCCATACAGTACTCCTTCTGATTTGTGTGGATCAGCATGAGGGCTACCACTAGGTGATGTCAAACTAGTTGAATCTATACTCCATATACTGCATACTGTACATTGTTATAAGGACTAAGCAATATTAGAACACATTGAGTGTCATTGCAGTGTGCAAACAGGTCTAGACGTCCTATGAAACAACTGCATGAGATTCTAGTGCATCCATTACAGTGGAACCTCGCCATAAAGGAACCTAGCCAACATGCACCACGAATGAGAGTGAAGGCACAATACAGAGGAACCTCTCTATAAAGGACACTCCGAATAAGGGACACCTCTCTAATGTGGACACTGTCTGCAGTCCCAAACACATTGAGCTGTGTACAAATCTACCTCTGAATTAGGGTATCAATGGTGCCCTCTATAGAGAGGTTCGACTGTACTCAAAAATTGTACACATACATCATGTTCTACATGCATTCTCCTTTCTGTCAATACCCTCTCATCTGATCAATACTGCATTCTGTGAAATATAATTCACACATTTCTACGAAAAAGGGGTGACATATGTAATTGAAATTGAATGACAGTAATGCAGTGAAAGCGAAAAGATACAGATGATAATGATAAATGAATGCTACCTTTTAGGTTCAGGAAGCTACAGTCAATTTCTAGTTTACTCTCAGTTAACTAATGATGGTCTTATACATGCAAGTCATCAGTTGTCACTTCCGTGGGCCTTCCTCAGCAGCGGAGAGGTCAAACTACTGCTCAGTGACACTTGGCCAGGCTGATAATCCTTCTCAACATACACCTGCTCTGTCTGAATCTTGTCACATCCTTCCCGGTTACCACATGTCTCCCTTACATTGTCATCGTCACTCTCACTTTCATCTTCGTAATCGCTGTCTGTACAATCTGATGCCCTCAGAACAAGATCAAATTGCTCATCAAAACTTCTCCTCCCATCCTCATTGTGCCTAGCCCTGGCCAGTGTTGCCTCTCTCCTGTTCTCCCTCCACCTGCTATACTTCCTTTGGAGTTTAAACCAAGTGTCAAAGACAAATGGACCCACTGGGGAATACTCCATCATGTGGTACACCAGAATGCCAGCAAACTCCACATAGGCAATCACTCTTGAAACAATTAGCACAATGGTGACATTCTGTACATCGTGTGGCAGTGCCATGAACACAGCTATGAGGTGGACGAGAAAGGAGTGGTCAATGCTGTGTATTAGCTGACGTTGCAGAGGCTCTGAGAAGTGCTTTTCTTTGATCTTCTTGCTAATGCATTCTCTGACCCTAATGCCTCGAAATGGTCGTATGAGGATCTGAAGAAACAGCAGTGTCATGATGGTGTATGCAATAACCAAGAACAACGTATTGACTGGAAGAAATATCTTCAAGACAATGAACAGAATGCGTAGTAGGATTCGAATCCCAATCCAAAAGCCAAAGCGGAAGCGAAATGCTCCATGGAAGGAATCCAAGAAGTTCATGTACCAAGGTCCTCTGGAGAATCTCCTGAACAGATCACCAAATATGGCAATCACTATGACAGGTAGTAGAAAGCACATCAATACAAGGAAGGCCAGACATGCGAGGACAATGTGTTTGGGACTGTGGAAGTACTCCAAGCTTCCATCAAACATCCACACCAGTCTGGAGGTGGTGGTGTTGCCATCAGTGATGTACACCTCCACAAACAAGAGACTGTGTACGACACTCTCGGCCAGCTGTGTGTAAGAGAGTAGAATGACGGTGGCCAACACTGGAGTAATTCGTGGCCCAATTCTCCTGTTGATCTTGTGCATGTTGACCCACTTGCACTTGGGCAGGAGGCAGATGAGTCCCACCAAGGTCAAGAGGTAGACAGGGAACAGATACGTGAGCAGTGTTCTAGCAAACTCATCCATTCCATCATAGAAGCAAATTTCAGCAAATGGAACTAGTTCAAGAGCTTGCCTCCCAGGTGTTCTGTCTCCTGTACCAATTGCTAAGGCATCTGCATTAATGGAAATGATGTTCAAGTAGAACAGAAAGCCATTTATAGTACCAACAGAGATCGTGAGGTTGAGGCAACAGATCAGGGCAATAAGTACAGGGCCTGCAATCAGGAGTGGAATCAGCAGAAGAATACTCCAGTTAGTGCAGTCTTTGCAAGCATACGAGTTATATACAACACTTTTCCCTTTGGGGCACTGTCCACATAGCACTCCAGTGCGACCATGCTTGCATTGTTTGCCCAAAACGCTCAGTGACATGTTCATCTCACTGTTGGCTGTTGCACAGCATACATTTGAACAGTTTGTTGAGAGAAGAATGGTAGGGGTCTCTTCATGGTCTTCTTCAATGCCAATCCAGTAGTGTCTTGGAAGCACAAATACCTGTTGTTCAAGCAAGCAGTTCACTCCCTTATCACGGAGAAGTTCATAACATTTGCAAATATGCTTTTTTTCCACAAGCGTATAACCTTTTGGACACTTTACAGTGTTAGTTTGAACATGCTCAAACAAGAAACTGTTGTGGTTTCTGTCCGGGAGTAAAGGGACCATTAGTTGAAGTACCCAGTTATGGTCCTCTTTGGATGGAAGTGGAGGTATAGTTAGTTTATTACAACCACGATTCAATACATGTGTCGAGTGTAGACGCAGGGGAACATAAACCTTTGTATCATTTGCATATGTACTATTCTCAAGTTGGATGTACATCACATTTTCAAGTGAGATTCCCATGTCTCCTATCAGCTTAACACTCAGGGTTAGTGTCTGACCAGGATAAACCACAAGGTCCCCCCAGGCTGTACAATTGGAGGCTTCACCATTATCATTAGAGCAATTGCAGATACGACGTGAAATGGAGGCAATCTCATTCTGTGTAGGTTTCTCTGGAATGCCAAACACTCGCTGAAATAGATCACTTTTGGTGGTGTCTTCAAATGATCCTTGCAAAATGCAGCGGTCAATATTGGAATTGAATATCATTGTAGCACGAGCAGTACTGGCATAGCGTACCTTATTCTTGCAAAGTTTCACATATGCGGTGAAAGTCTCAACTGATGTATTTGCCAGTGGCATTCCATCACTGCCAATGAACTGAAAGAAACATGGGCATATCCAGGAATGGCGTAATGTACACGGGTCAGATATGAAAATGCCTCCTCCGCGTACAAGTGCATAGTTTTTAGAAGCAACTAGTTTGGAGCCATTTCTGATCCACAATTGAGAGTTGCCGTGCATTGCTATTCCACCTCCATAAAGGTCTCGATTGCGGTGAATGAGATTTCTACCCTCCAGTTCAAGCACAGAACCGACCAGGGTGAGCCCTTGTGCATTGTTGTTATTAACAGTGTTTCCTGTGAACAGGACTCTGCTGTGATGCCAGAAACCATTGATGAAGTACACACCTTGCCAAATGCAGTTTTCTTGACAGGTGCTCGTATAGGTTTGACTCCCAGGTCGTATGAAGTACTGTGGGTTTCCTTCTGGAAGTCGCTCAAACACTACACACCGTCTGTCTTGCTCATACTCTTTAAAGTTATCTTCATTTCTGTTTGACTCGATTATCAGTCTGTATTGGTCATGATCTGTTTGATCTTGTTTTGGTATATTGTGGTAATCCTCTAAATGTTGATTTGCATAAACAGAGCTACAGAATCTAGGCGAAGAGCAATTTTTGAATGTGTTCTTTTTAAGGACTATTCTTAGCCCTTTGGGGCAGCTTGCTGCAATGCGACCTTCAAACAGAATAATGCACCCTTTGTCACTCGTGTAACCTGACATCTTACTTGATACAACTGTTATGTTGGAAAGCTGAGCAGAATTATTTAAGACACACTGATATTGGCTCCAGTGTGAATTGCTAATTTGGTTCATCTTTGGTGTGTGCCAGTTGGTGACAAATATACGAATTGCAGATCCCCAGAAAGGGTTTGTGTAGTTTTTCCACCACCTTTGGAAGTCTGTCCTGGCGTTTAGGTCTTGTAAAGTCACCGTAAGTCCTGGGTCTTCAACTGCTGTCAAATGGAGAGGAGAGCATTTGCGGAAACGGCCTTTGTGAACGGTAATGTTGGCCTTCCATCCATTTAGTGGTTCATCAGAAATGATGTGCACTACAGGATAGGCCATTACTTCTAGTTCATTGATGTTATCCTTGGATTTGTTCTTCCATTTGTTGAGAAGGGATTCAGAGGGCATGTAATTGCTGGATGTAAAGCGACTGTTTGCAATTAGGAATGTTAATGCACTTACATTTGTGTGAGGCTTTCTGAGTACAACTGTCAGGTAGTGCTGGGGATCACCTGACACTGAGGACTGCGCCAAGGAGAGATAATAAAACTTGCATTTCATAATGCTGTAGTTCCCATTTGGTCTCACTACAGCCCAGTAGCTGTTCCTACCTCCGAAATTCACTTTGTTCACAGTGACATGAACAACATCAACAAACACCCAACTCCTATGATGAAGACAGTTATTGAAGTGAGCATATGTCATTGATGATGGAAAGCCAAGCGTGTGGTTGTAACACAGAAGTTCTTTATTTGGAAGATATTGCTGCAGAGTGGTTGCATTGACAGGATCTAGGTCAAGAGCATCTTGGAAGATAAAACGCAAGTTACTGATGGTGATGTTGCTGGATGCAACAAACAGGAACATGCATGCTTGCTTCCCTTCACAGTGTATGGTGCATTTGCTAATGTTCTGTTTACACGAGCTACTACCTGTCAGGGTGACATTGTGCACTTTAGAAAATACAACTATAGTGCTGTTCAGAGTGTGCTTGCCTTCCTCAAAAATCCACACCACGTTCGACCGACTGAAAGCTCCTGTCCTTGCGTACTCTTCCAGAGTGGTGCAGTTCTTCCTAGTGTGACATTCCTCTCCAGATGGTGCCACCCAGTACTGGCTCTGTTCGGCTGTAGTGAGTCCAATGCAGTAGGAAAGGAGCTGAAGACCGAGAAAGAGAGTGCCTGGCTTGCCCATTGCTGCTGACAGACTGACTACCATGACCACTGACCACTATTTATTGATGTCAGCCTTGATCATCATTATTCCAATTCACTGTGTATAAATCTGAAAGCTGTGTGAATAGGAATCACACCTGTCATTTTATAATGTTTGGAAGAAAGTTTTTCAAGTGTGTGAAATACATGGTATAATTGTTCAATAGATTCATCAGATTTCATCCCCTTTTGCAAATGCACCACTTATCAATTAGGATTGATTTTCCATTGATCATTGCCTTTCTCATAGCATGGTACCCACTAGTTAACTACTGTACGTAGCACTAACTGCTTGCTCATGCCTCGTCCAAATGACTGTGATACTGGTCATTTCACCAACATGAGCAATGAGTCAATGAGTCAGCACTTATGGAATATATATATACGTATGAATTTACCCTTATCATCCGGCATCCACCAGCTCAGCACCAGTTTAAGCAATAACGGTTTGAAAGACGGTATATTAAATGAAGAAAGCTTATATGGCAAAGAAATTCCGACGGTAGGCATGTACATGCAGGCATACATTCATGCTTTCATACCAGCCAGATGGATACACTCCAACTACACATTTGAAGATCAAAGCAACATTCTTGCATGTGCATGCCTCCAGTGTGTTATGTAGCCGCATTCTCAAGTGACAAAATAAGCGAAACATAAGCATCGCGCATGTAACGGACAATGAAGTACGTTCATACATCCGGTAAAATTGTAGATATTACATAGCACATGCCTCTCTACAGAGAAGACTGTACATGCTGTAACTACAGTATGCCATTTAAGACCCTGGCTAGTTGGTCCATGTGAAAGGGGTATAGAAGCTGACAACTGAAGTGTCACTAACACTAGAACATTCACATCTATTGATTATGCAATTGGTTTTGCAACTAGTGCTGCTGATGCTGTGTTACTACATAGCTGACATCAGATGATCTGATGACCTTTCATAAAGCTGCCTTCATCAATGATGTATCAACTTCACTCAGAGCAAGAGATGGGTATAGGGACTTCGCTGTACACTCCGGACATTACCAAAACCATCCTATCGTTGCAGGTATGTGCAAGTGCTCTATTGACAACTTTTCATTTCACATTCCACTTCATGCAAAGGACAGTGAAGTAGAAATCTCAATTGAATGTTGAATAGATGTTGAATAGTCATTTTCAGCACAGATAAATTGTTGGGACTAAACAACTACATATTGGCGACATAATAACTATCCCATTCATCTGCACAATACTGTACAGTGGAGACATAGGCTAACCACAGAACCACTAGCATCAAGTACAGATCCATATGCACAACCTACCCTCCGTCTATTAGCAGGGCCAACTTACAGAGCACCCCATCTCACAAGCATACGTATTACAACACAGTACCCAACAACAGTGGCAAGGTCTGCATAGTGAAGGAAGTGTAAGAAGGGTGTGCACATGAGGGAGACAGTGAGGAGAGTCACATTCATAAATACAATGTACACATATAAAATTATACAATTTATTACATACGTAAATAAAAAACCATAAATAAAATGACATTTACTGTTGTAACAACAAACCAAATGTGTAAGCTACTACAAAGTTAACTACATAGATATAAAACTGACCGTATTCTAAAACGGCCCAATAGTAGGGAGGTTAGTGCACACTACTGTACATATAGCCAAATATGCACACTGATTCAAATTTATGATGCACATGCATACGTAGGCAGCTCAGCCGTCCCACCACACCTCAGCACCAAACCCACACTTGGCTACAATGTTGTCCAAGAAACCCATCGATGATCTGAACTTAATAAACTTCTGCAGGTGGCTTATCTGGGCAAGGGCAAGACAGTAGATGGCTGCTATTAACAGATTCAGATAAACAATTATTACATAATCACATATATCCATGTACAGTATGCGCAGCAGAAAAGTAACATTCTATGCCCGTACAACGGCTACGGCCGTACTAAGTCTACGGATACCGGCGCGCTACAGCTACGGCTACAGGCATACTACTGCTACGACTACAGGCGTGCTATGCCTATGGTTACGGGTACAAGGTTAGGGATAATATGGCTGCGGCTACGTATGAGCGTACGTACTACAGCTACCATTGGCTACTACAGCTACAGGGGTGGGTCTAAGTAAGGCGGGAATGTAGTGCCAAAATTAAGACTGTCTCCTGCCCTAGCTAGTGACTTCTTGCAAATACTAGCTACAGTGTCAGGCGACGTTCGTTTCAGAAAGTGCGATCAGTGTGAAGCATCAGCCTTTACAGTTTCTTTGTCTCTATGAGGCCCGACAGGCCCAGACACAGCTCAGTAACAGGAAACAGGCTGCGACTATGTATGTACATGTGTACATACATACATGCATGGAGCATTTCGCTTCCGCTTTGGCTTTTGGATTGGGATTCGAATCCTACTACGCATTCTGTTCATTGTCTTGAAGATATTTCTTCCAGTCAATACGTTGTTCTTGGTTATTGCATACACCATCATGACACTGCTGTTTCTTCAGATCCTCATACGACCATTTCGAGGCATTAGGGTCAGAGAATGCATTAGCAAGAAGATCAGGGAGAAGCACTTCTCAGAGCCTCTGCAACGTCAGCTAATACACAGCATTGACCACTCCTTTCTCGTCCACCTCATAGCTGTGTTCATGGCACTGCCACACGATGTACAGAATGTCACCATTGTGCTAATTGTTTCAAGAGTGATTGCCTATGTGGAGTTTGCTGGCATTCTGGTGTACCACATAATGGAGTATTCCCCAGTGGATCCATTTGTCTTTGACACTAGGTTTTAACTCCAAAGGAGGTACAGGAGTTGGAGGGAGAAAAGGAAAGAGGCAATACTGGCCAGGGCTAGGCACAATGAGGATGGGAGGAGACCTTTTGAGGAGCAATTCGATCTTGTTCTGAGGGCATCAGATTGTACAGACAGCGATTACGGAGATGAAAGTGAGAATGACAATGACACTGTAAAGGAGATACGAGGGAAGGAAGACAGTACGACAAAGCAAGTGGCTGATGAGAGAGACAATCTAATGACTACTCCATTGCTGAAGAAGAACCAGGGAAACATTGAATAATTACTTGCCAAAAACCCCTAAAGCTGTAACAGTGATAAATTGTCTGTCATTTCAATTTGTAACATTATAAATACGTACTTCTCCTCAATTGTGCTAATACACATGTATCATATGTACAGTAAACTGAACATTAGAGCTGCTACTGATTTTGTGCATGGTGATTGTGTTTGAAATTGAAGTTGCAGTTGCAATTAAGATATAAACACTTTGTTGCATGCAATATAAATATAACATCATCGAGTATTGTGACATTCAATGGCTGGTTTGGGTTTCAATTTGTGTTCATTAGACAAGCAGTTTGAAATTGACTGTGTACACAAACACACACAGTGAGGTAAATTCATATTACACACCATGGGATTACATACAGTATGGGGGCCATACTCAGTTCTGCACTGTTACAGTTGGAAGTCCTTTAAGAGGAATTCACAGATGGCTACAAAGCCTATATACTTACAGGTACTGTTTAATCAGTGATCACCCTTCCATATGTGCTTGGTCTGCCCGGCACCCCTTCAAACAACTACTAGTACGACCAAAGGATCGGATCCCCACAGAAGAGCTAGCAGGAGATGTGTACCAGGTCCCATGTGCAAGTTCCCCAGCTTTTTATGTAGGCCGGACAGGATGGTACCTGGGTACTGTAAGCATGGGATATACAGCCAAGCACCACACTTCCATGCCCTTGTCGCTCAGGTTTTTAATCCACTCCCAATCACACTATCCTCGCACCACGAATTTTGACACCAGTTCATGGTCTTCAGAGTGCTATTGGGAATACGCTGGTCAAGAACTGTGCCAATCTACTGGTTCCTATACAACGCAAGGGCTGAAGTGTTGCACTGGCACAGGAATCTACGACCCACTATATCCCGCAAATGCTGTAACCTGATTGGTATAAATATATACCAGAATAGCCTAATTACGGAATAAAAACTATATACATTGCTAAGAAGTAGACCAAGGGTATGAATAAAATGTGGACACTGTAACACTACATCGTGCTACAAACCACATATGCAAAGCCTAGCACACCAAAGATGACAGACCACAGCACAAAGTTGAGCTGGGGTGTCTAGGTTAGCCACTACCATCAAAACAGACACATGCGACCATGTATCGATTACTGCATGTGCTCTTCCACACTCCACACATGCACAGTTGTGAACGCGCACGTGCTGTATTATTAATTAATACAGCACTAATAACCATGTCACTATTAGTAATAAAACATAATCTTATTAAGTGAGCCAAGTAATTTACTATACAGAATTAGCATTAATTTATGGTTATTGCTATGCAGCATAATTAGAATCCGCAGACAAACTCATCCTCTGAATCAAGACCCAAACTCTTCAACTCCTTCTTCAATCTTCCTGTATTCATATCCGCCCCTCCCATCAAACTGAAGGACGAACTACACGAGGGACAACAGACGGTGCTATAAACAACTGGGCACAGTGCTATTAATGACCGTGTGCAAGAGGGTGGCAGTGGCGGGAAGTGAGGAGGTCCACTCACTGCCTAACTGCAGCAAATAATTAAGGCCAACACCATTAAGTAGCTAAAGTGATGCTGGGTGTGAACTATCCCACCCTAACTCATTCCTACACAAGGTTACATTCAGAGCATAGTCAAGCACCACTTTTGCATGCATGCCATGCTACTGTCACACGTCTCACCTCATGGTGCACCCATAATGACTTTCTGTGTGACACAGTGAACAGTGTGATTCCACGCTACAGAAAGTGAGAGAACAAGAAAAGGCAGACTACAGAATGAGACAACAGGAGAAACTGGAGCTGAGTCATAATATTTATGTATATTACCTTCTGCGTTATAGGGTGTGGCATCAGTTTTCAGACACTATCAATAATCGGAACCTCAATCTCGGTCATAACGCCTTCGCTCCTCGCAATTCTTGGTGCACATGTTGAGCACTGCTATGCAAGGCTGTGTAGAGTTCCTTTAACATGCTCACACAGGCGTCTTTTTTGTTGTGTAGAGCGCCTGACTCAGTGTTCACCAACATGTGCCGATTATTGATGGTGTCTGAAAACTGATGCCACACCCTGATGAGCACAGTGTACAAGTCTTACATACATCAATACAATGAACCTTGCAAGACACACATACACACACAAGATACGCATACACACACACACTACCTCTTTGCAGTGTGAGTAGATGATGCTTTCCACATCCACACTGACTGCACTGGTGCACTCATCGAGAATAGCAAACTGAGGCTCGTGGTAGAACAGCCTTGCCATCTGTGGGGAAGGCAGTGGGGCAGGTGGGCGGAGAGAATGAAAACAATGAGAAAAACAAGAAGGACAGGCCACTGAGAGATGGGGAGAGAATACTCAGAAATTTCAGTGAAACATAGTAAGTCAATTCATGGCTGTGGTTGATCAGTCAGTGGTAGAGCTGTACCATACAGCATGACCCATGCAGTTCAGAAAGCACCACATTTCCACAGAATGTGCTCACAGCAATCCTCTGCTTCTCCCCACCACTCAGCACATCCATCCAGTCCTGCAAGCACAAGAGGAATGGGACACAGCTCTGCATCGAGGATACAGCCAAAACGCACAATGTTGTGCACTCACCTGCACTGCATCCCAGGAACCCTCCCTCTCAAGGAGATAGGAAAGCTGAACCTAAACAGGTGAGAACCAAATACAGTGAGAGAGTCTCACGTCATGCATGTGCATCTGTGTTTAACGTCCGACAAGGATTTGTCTGTGTGCATTCACACACCTACGTATGTGGTGTGTGCGTGTGTATGTACATGCACACACACACGTGCTATGGTAGACGTTACATGCATGGTACTGCACTACAGACACAGTACGTACCAGAGGAGCCACTCAGGCTATTAAACAACACACTGAAATAGCTGAATCTACGTAATTCCATACGTATGAACCTTGTTCATGATTCGCTGCAACATATCATCAGAAAGTCCCTTCTGTGCCATGTCATCAACTGAGTCTGGGTAGATGACCTGGTCCCTCAGGGTACCAATGGCCATGTATGGACGCTGTGTGTACACAGAGACAGACAGACACATATGTATACAGTTTGTAGCAAGATGTACACACACAAGGGAGCAAGTAGTACTGTAGTTTGACTAAGAGACATGTCCGCCAAATGTTCACGGATTTATTGAGAACTTCCATAAAAATTACCTTCATTCGTTAACGACAATGTTCTTCTGTCGGTCTCTTTCCACTTCTACCAGCCATTATTGTTTTATTATGGTTTCAATAGTTCACTCCTGACCCCCATAATGACCAATTTGTACGTAACTCTGTGTTGTCAAAGAAGTTAAGTTAAGAGCATCTAGGAAATTGCTTGCTCATTTTGTCAAAGTGGCATGCTCTGACGCATATTGCTGTAACTAACAGGGCGTTTCAGAGTACTGCAGTGTCTTGCTGTTGTTTCACTATGCACAGGTTGCACCTTGACAGGAAAGAACAATGGTGGCATTCCTACAAGTACACATGCACGACGTAGAATGGCCAAGTCTTACAAACGTACTCATAGCAAAGGCAACAGCCTGCCACCCGTCAAGCAGTTTGATAACACCATAGTGAATGACGACTTCAAGGGGTTGCAGCGCAGTGTCAGTGAGGAGAATATCATTCGGCACCATTTTAATGGTTGAGCTGATGTGATGGTTCCTTGCACTGGCCGAGTCTTTGAAGAACTTCACGCATTTCTTTGTGTCTGTGTTCGTTTCTTTAGGGGTGAAACCGCGCTGCGACTCCTCAAAATCGTCATCCACCATGATGAAATCACATGCATAACACCACGCATGTACACACCTAATAAGGCGATCTGCCTCCACCACCTCCCCTGCCCCGGGGACAAGGGGCACTGCTGGTATGAGATCTGGGGACGAAGCAACACCCACAGCATCACTCTGGCTCACATAATAAGCAACACACACAGCATCACTCTGGCTCACATAATAAGCAACACACACAGCATCACTCTGGCTCACATAATAAGCAACACACACAGCATCACTCTGGCTCACATAATAAGCAACACACACAGCATCACTCTGGCTCACATAATAAGCAACACACACAGCATCACTCTGGCTCACATAATAAACACGCTTTAATGAAAGACTGCACATACAGTTACTCAGAGTACCCTTGGCCCACATATGCATACAACCCCAATCTGATACTGCACGGTGAAAGTCGAAGTTCTCTACTATTAGAACGCTATCGCATCCAGTGACAAATAATCAGGTGACGAAACATTACAGCATATACAGTAACAACAACAACATACGTAGTTAGATTACGTACATTGGAGGCAGACCACACACACCATTGTCCTGTTCCTCCGCAGGTTTGCTGCTGACCATGGTTCGCTGGTACCGCCCCACTTGGAGGTCCTTCAGAACTCGAAGCAGCTCATCCACTCGCGCAGTGAATCTACAGGAGGAACACACATAGCAAATATGGTACCACGTGATGAAGTACGCACCATGTTGCACGCCAAATAGGTTAGTGAGTGTCCGGGCACTGAATTCAATGTTTTGTTCCTAACAATCCATTTGATGATTTGCATGAGATCTAGAATGGTGTCACTGATCACGACATTAGCACTGATTTCACCTGACGGTCTCTGCATACTGAACATACTGTACATACCCCCTTCATAACACACTGAGCATGTATGTAGCAACATTTTCTGAAGTCTAAAACACCTATGAGAAGCAAATGACACAGCCTCCCTAATGATGTTGAGCAGGTGCAAAATATGTACTGCATTATCTAAAGGCGACAAACTCAACTACTGCAAGTATGTACAGTACATACGTAACTGCACAAAGTACTAAACTGAAGCTTCAGCATTATTCATATCTCAATAATAGTGAATAGAGAATACTTATACAACACAATACACATGCACAATATTCTCATTCATGAATTCTTCAATTTCACATTCATCTTCGACCTGACTTCAACAGCTGGTTTGTAGCTACAGCCATTAGCAATGTGCACAAATGCATTCATGACTGTAGCAAAGATCTCCTTCACAATGCAACACACGGCTTCCATCCAAAACACAGCAACATGCGAATGATGCACCACTAGGCCAGTTAGGGCTAGCTGCACCAAAATGGTAGGCAGTGGTGGTCTCATTTTGGCCCATACATATAACAGTACTCCTTCTGATTGGTGTGGATCAGCATGAGGGCTACCACTAGGTGATGTCAAACTAGTTGAATCTATACTGTATATAGCATACATTGTTATAAGGACAAAGCAATATTTGTTTGAGTATCACTCAGTTCTCAAACTTGAACAATGCTGGAATATACGTATTATGTACTATTGAGCTCGAGCCATCACGTGATGTATGGCACATGAAAGTCTGCCCTTTAAATACTAGAACACATGAGTGTGATTGCAGTGTGCAAACAGAAGTCCTGTGAAATGACTGTAAGAGATTCTAGTGCATCCATTACAGTGGAACCTCACCATAAAGGCACCTAGCCAACATGCACCACCAATGAGAGAGAAGGCACAGTACAGAGGAACCTCTCTATAAAGGACACTCTGAATAAGGAACACCTCTCTAATGTGGACACTGTCTGCAGTCCCAAAAACATTGAGCTGTGTACAAATCTACCTCTGAATTACATTAATAGACTGAGAAAAATGGTGATTGGTTGGAGATTCTTAGTGACGTTCATGTGGATTTGCCTTGCGATTACCCGGTCAACCTATGACCACAGCTTCGATCACGATGATCAGGGGCGCAATCTAGAGTGAAGCTGGAAGGTTGCTACTCACAGATTGGGCAAATGTGCTGCGAGGTGTCCCCCAAGGTTCTATCCTTGCCCCCCTCCCGTTTCTCCTCTATGTGAATGATCTCCCTGATGTAGTCACAAAGTGCACCGTGAACATGTATGCTGACGATGTGGCCATCTATTTTGCCAGCAAAGATGTGAACGAAGTAGCAGACTCACTCAATGAAGATCTGTCTCACATTGCTACATGGATTGACATGAACCGATTAAAGACAAACATTGGCAAGACCCAATTGATGACCCTTGGTGGGCAGTCCTTTAAATCAAAATGGCAACAGTTTGATGTACAACTACATGGCACCCCTTTCCCGCAGAGAGACTCAGTCAGATACCTTGGTTTAACAATTGACAAAGACCTCAGTTGGAAGACACATGTGTCCAATGTCCGAAAGAAAGCCTTTGCTGCTATAGGTTGCATACGTAGAGCCAGCCAATATCTTCCAGTGAAGATTCGTAAGATGTTGTACAACTCCCTTGTGCTCCCCCACTTAGATTACTGTTCAACAGTGTGGCACTCTTGCAACCAGACACTCTCCCAGAGCCTAGAGCGTACACAAAACTATGCAATGAGAGTCATTCTCAGCCAGCCCCCGCGTACGCGAAGTGCCCCCCTCAGAGACCAGCTTCACTGGACTACCCTCCACCGACGACGTCACAACCAAATGCTGTGCCAGGTGCACCGGTGTTTGCTTCAGCAGGCTCCTGTCTACCTGACCAGGAAATTTGCCAAGAACTCACAATTCTACTCATCCACCCGAGGAGCAAACAAGCTACACATCCCCACCCCCGCACAAACAAGTTCAGACTGTCCTTCGAGTACCAGGGTGCTTACCACTACAACCAGCTGCCACAAGATGTCAGATCAAAGCAAAGCCTATCATCTTTCAGGCATGCACTAATGACTTTATAATTCAGCATTAATAAATACAATTTCATTGAATTACTCAAGCTATTATTATTATCTCATGCAGTACTATGTGTCTGTCTGTACCTTATTCCCAGGACCTGCATGAAAACCCACCCTGGTGGATGCAGCATTCCTGTTGTCAAATAATTATCTATATATCTATCTATCTATCTAATTAGGGACACCTCTCTACACTGGGCAGCTAGCTGGGTCTCAATGGTGCCCTCTATAGAGAGGTTCCACTGTACTCAAAAATTGTACAGATACGTACATCATGTTCTACATCCATTCGCCTTTTTTGTCAATACCCTCTCATCTGATCAATACTACATTCTGTGAAACATAATTCATACATTTCTACGAAAAAGGGGTGACATACGTAATTGAAAGGACAGCAATGCAGTGAAAGCGAAAAGATACAGATGATAATGATAAATGAATGCTACATTTTAGGTTCATGAAGCTACAGTCAATTTCTAGTTTACTCTCAGTTAACTAATGATGGTCTTATACATGCAAGTCATCAGTTGTCACTTCCGTGGCCTTCCTCAGCAGCGGAGAGGTCAAACTACTGCTCAGTGACACTTGGCCAGGCTGATAATCCTTCTCAACATACACCTGCTCTGTCTGAATCTTGTCACATCCTTCCCGGTTACCACATGTCTCCCTTACATTGTCATCGTCACTCTCACTTTCATCTTCATAATCGCTGTCTGTACAATCTGATGCCCTCAGAACAAGATCAAATTGCTCATCAAAAGGTCTTCTCCCATCCTCACTGTGCCTTGCCCTGGCCAGTGTTGCCTCTCTCCTGTTCTCCCTCCACCTGCTATACTTCCTTTGGAGTTTAAACCAAGTGTCAAAGACAAATGGACCCACTGGGGAGTACTCCATCATGTGGTACACCAGAATGCCAGCAAACTCCACGTAGGCAATCACTCTTGAAACAATTAGCACAATGGTGACATTCTGTACATCGTGTGGCAGTGCCATGAACACAGCTATGAGGTGGACGAGAAAGGAGTGGTCAATGCTGTGTATTAGCGGACGTTGCAGAGGCTCTGAGAAGTGCTTCTCCTTGATCTTCTTGCTAACACATTCTCTGACCCTAATGCCTCGAAATGGTCGTATGAGGATCTGAAGAAACAGCAGTGTCATGATGGTGTAAACAATAACCAAGAACAGCTTGTCCACAGGAAGAACTATCTTCAAGACAATGAACAGAATGCGTAGTAGGATTCGAATCCCAATCCAAAAGCCAAAGCGGAAACGAAATGCTCCATGGAAAGAATCCAAGAAGTTCATGTACCAAGGTCCTCTGGAGAATCTCCTGAACAGATCACCAAATATGGCAACCACTGTGATAGGTAGTAGAAAGCACATCAATACAAGGAGAGCCAGACATGCGAGAACAATGTGTTTGGGATTGTGGAAGTATTCCAAGCTTCCATCAAACATCCACACCAGTCTGGAGGTGGTGGTGTTGCCGTCAGTGATGTGCACCTTCACAAAGAGAAGACTGCGGACAACACTCTCAGCCAGCTGTGTGTAAGAGAGTAGAATGACAGTGGACAGCACTGGAGTAATCCGTGGCCCAATTCTCCTGTTGATCTTGTGCATGTTGACCCACTTGCACTTGGGCAGGAGGCAGATGAGTCCCACCAAGGTCAAGAGGTAGACAGGGAACAGATACGTGAGCAGTGTGCTAGCAAACTCATCCATACCATCATAGAAACAAACTCCAACGAACGGAAGCATTGCAAGGGTTTGTATCCCAAGTGTGCTGTCTCCTGTACTAATTGTTAGGACTTCCCTATTAATGGAAATGATGTTCAAGTAGAACAGAAAGCCGTTTATACTACCAACAGAGATCGTGAGGTTGAGGCAACAGATAAGGGTAATAAGTACAGGGCCTGCAATCAGGAGTGGAATCAGCAGAAGAATACTCCAGTTAGTGCAGTGTTTGCAAGCGTACGAATTATATACAACACTTTTCCCTTTGGGGCACTGTCCACATAGCACTCCAGTGCGACCATGCTTGCATTGTTTGTCGGGCTTGCTCAGTGACACGTTTAGCTCTTCGGTGGCTGTAGCACAGTAAATCTGAGGACAGTTATTCGAGAGAAGGACTTTGGCAGTTACATTTTCTTCTTGCTTTTCATCAGGGCCAATCCAGTAGTGTTTCGGGAGTGTAAATTGCTGGATTTCAAGCAAACATTTTACATTTTCCTGCAAAAGTTCATAGCATGTACAGGAAACCAAATGGTTGGTTTCGACACGATGGTAAGCTATTGGGCAATCTGCTGTCTTAGTTTCTACATGTTCAAACAAGAAAATGTTGTGGTTTCTGTCCAGAAATAAAGGGACCATTAGTTGAAGTACCCAGGTATGGTCCTTTTTGGAGGGAAGTGGAGGTATAGTTAGTCTATTACAACCACGATTCAATAAATGTGTCGAGTGTAGAAGCAGAGGAACGTAAACCTTAGTATCATTTGCGAATCTGCTAGTCTCAAGTTGGATGTACATCACATTGTCAAGCGAGATTCCCATGTCTCCCATCAGCTTAACACTAAGGATTATTGTCTGACCAGGATAAACCACAAGGTTCCCCCATGCTGTACAATTGGAGGCTTCACCATCATCATTAGAGCAATTGCAGATACGACGTCCAATGGAGGAGATTTCATCCTGTGTAGGTTTGTCTGGAATGCCAAACACTCGGTGAAATAGTTTATTCCTGGTGGAGTCTTCAAATGATCCTTGCAAAGTACAGTGATCAATATGGGGGTTGAATATCATTGTAGCACGAGCACTGTTAGCTATACGCACACTATTTTCATGAAGTGTCACAGAGGCATTGAAGGTATCAATGGATGTATTCCTGAGAGGCTGTCCATCACTTCCAATGAACTCAAAGAAGCATGGGCACTTTCCAGAGTGCACTGTGGTGCAATTGTCAGAAATGAAGATGCCACCTCCACGCACAAATGCATGGTTATCTGAGACATTCAGTGTGGAGCCATTTCTGATCCACAGCTGTGAGTTGTCATGCATTGCTATTCCACCTCCATAATGGTCTCGATTGTGGTGAATGTGATTTGTACCCTCCAGTTCAAGCACAGAACCAACTAGGGTGAGCCCTTGTGCTTTATTGCATTCAACAGTGTTTCCTGTGAACAGGACTCTGCTGTGATGCCAGAAACCATTGATGAAGTACACACCTTGCCAAATGCAGTTTTCCTGACAGGTGTTCGTATAGGTTTGACTCCCAGGTCGTATCAAGAACTGTGGGTTTCCTTCTGGAAGTCGTTCAAACACTATGCAACTTCTGTCTAGTCTATTCTTATGAAAATTGTTCGTAATTGTATTTGAGTCAATTACTAATCGATATTCACCATGTTTAGTTTGTCTCTGATTAGCTGTTTGGTCATCCACTACAGACTGATGAACATGAACAGCACTCCTGAACCTCTGTGAAGAGCATTTTTTGAATGTGTTCTTTTTAAGGACTATTCTTTGCCCTTTGGGGCAGCTTGCTGCAATGCGACCTTCAAAATGAATAATGCACCCTCTGTCACTCGTGTAACCTAACATCTTACTTGATACAACTGTTATGTTGGAAAGCTGAGTGGAATGATTTAAGACACACTGATATTGGCTCCAGTGTGAATTGTTAATTTGGTCCATCTTTGGTGTGTGCCAGTTGGTAACAAGTATCCGAATTGCAGATCCCAAGAAAGGGTTTGTGTGGTTTTCCCACCACCTTTGGAAGTATGTCCTGGCGTTTAGGTCTTGTAAAGTCACCGTAAGTCCTGGGTCTTCAACTGCTGTCAACTGGAGAGGAGAGCATTTGCGGAAACGGCCTTTGTGAACGGTAATGTTGGCCTTCCATCCATTTAGTGGTTCATCAGAAATGATGTGCACTACAGGATAGGCCATTACGTCTAGTTCATTGGTGGTACCTTTGGATTCGTTCTTCCATTTGTTGAGGAGGGATTCAGTGGGCATGTAAGTGCTGGATGAAAAGCGACTGTTTGCAATTAGGAATGTTAATGCATTTGCATTTGTGTGAGACTTTCTGAGTACAACTGTCAGGTAGTGCTGGGGATCACCTGACACTGAGGACTGCGCCAAGGAGAGATAATAAAACTTGCATTTCATAATGCTGTAGTTCCCATTTGGTCTCACTACAGCCCAGTAGCTGTTCCTACCTCCGAAATTCACTTTGTTCACAGTGACATGAACAACATCAACAAACACCCAACTCCTATGATGAAGACAGTTATTGAAGTGAGCATATGTCATTGATGATGGAAAGCCAAGCGTGTGGTTGTAACACAGAAGTTCTTTATTTGGAAGATATTGCTGCAGAGTGGTTGCATTGACAGGATCTAGGTCAAGAGCATCTTGGAAGATAAAACGCAAGTTACTGATGGTGATGTTGCTGGATGCAACAAACAGGAACATGCATGCTTGCTTCCCTTCACAGTGTATGGTGCATTTGCTAATGCTCTGTTTACACGAGCTACTACCTGTCAGGGTGACATTGTGCACTTTAGAAAATACAACTATAGTGCTGTTCAGAGTGTGCTTGCCTTCTTCAAAAATCCACACCACATTCGACCGACTGAAAGCTCCTGTCCTTGCGTACTCTTCCAGAGTAGTGCAGTTCTTCCTAGCGTGACATTCCTCGCCAGATGGTGCAACCCAGTACTGGCTCTGTTCGGCTGTAGTGAGTCCAATGCAGTAGGAAAGGAGCTGAAGACCAAGAAAGAGAGTGCCTGGTTTGCCCATTGCTGCTGTCAGACTGCCCAACGTGACTGCTGAACACTATTTATTGATGTTAGCCTCGATCATCACCATTCCAACTCACTGTGTATAAATCTGAAAGCTGTGTGAATAGGAATCACACCTGTCATTTTAGAATGTTTGGAAGAAAGTTTTTCAAGTGTGTGAAATACGTGGTGTAAATGTTCATTAGATTAAGACATTTCATCCCTTTTTGCAAATGCACCACTTATTAATTAGGATTGTGTTTTCATCGATATTTGATCATTTTTTCATTTAATTTCCTTTCTCATAGCATGGTACCCACTAGTTAACTACTGTACGTAGCACTAACTGCTTGCTCATGCCTTGTCGAAATGACTGTGATACTGGTCATTTCACCAACATGAGCAATGAGTCAATGAGTCAGTCACAGTTTTGAAGAGACATTTAGCTTGAACTTATGAACTATGTATGAATTTACCCTTATCATCCGGCATCCACCAGCTCAGCACCAGTTAAAGCAATAACGGTTTGAAAGATGGTATATTAAATGAAGAAAGTTTATATGGCAAAGACATTCTGACAGTAGGCATGTACATGCAGGCATACGTACACGCGTTCATTATGAGCCAGATGGATACACTCCAACTATACATTTGAAGATCAAAGCAACATTCTTGCATGTGCATGCCTCCAGCGTGTTATGTAGCCGCATTCTCAAGTGACAAAATAAGCGAAACATAAGCATCGCGCATGTAACGGACAATGAAGTACGTTCGTACATCCGGTGAAATTGTACATATTACATAGCACATGCCTCTCTACAGAGAAGACTGTACATGCTGTAACTACAGTATGCCATTTAAGACCCTGGCTAGTTGGTCCATGTGAAAGGGGTATAGGAGCTGACAACTGAAGTGTCACTAACACTAGAACAGTGACATCTACTGAATACGCAATTGGTTTTGCAGCTAGTGCTGCTGATGTGCTGTACGACTACATAGTTGACATCGGATGATCTGATGACCTTTCATAAAGCTGCCTTCAACAATAATGGATTAACTTCACTCAGAACAAGAGATGGGTATGTACATACATACGTACGTATGGACTTCGCTGTACACTCTGGACTTTACCAAAACCATCCATTCACTGCAGGGGTGTGCAAGTGCTCTATTGACAACTTTTCATTTCACCTTCCACTTCATGCAAAGGACAGTGAAGTAGAAATCTCAAATGAATCTCAAATGAAAGTTGAATAGATGTTGAATAGTCATTTTCAGCACAGATAAACTATTGGGACTAAGCAACTATGTATTGGCTAAATAATAAATATATCTCGTTACCATGGTAAACGTGGGATATCACTGTGGGTTATCCGCTACGTATATACCACAGTTTGAATAAGCAGTGAGACACCTTGGGATTAATCACTATTGCTCACTGTCACACCTTGGGATTAATCACTATTGCTCACTATCAAACAGGGGCTAGTTTGGGAACTGTTCGGTTGGGACGGGATATATATTATTAGTTGATACCACACTTGAGAGTGGTATAACTAATACCTATCCCATTTATCTGCACAATACTGTACAGTGGAGACATAGGCTAACCACAGAACCACTAGCATCAAGTACAGATCCATATGCACAACCTACCTATTAGCAGGGCAAATTTCCAGAGCACCCCATCTCACGCACTGTATATACGTATTACAAGTGTGTGTGCACATTACACGCATCACTAGTCCCTCACCCAGCCAGTCGCGTCAGCTCCCTGCCTGCTAAGACCAGTCTCCCGATTGCCTCCGCCATTCGCACCAACATTCGGCCACACTTGTAGTAGTGCTACAGTGCATGTGGTTTAGAGATGGGGTGATGATGAAGTTGAAGAAAAGTGTGGAGAGGCAGATGAGAGAGGAAGGTGACTCAACAAAAGAGATTGAAACGTAAGGAAATGGTGAAAGAAGTGTGGCGAGGTATTAAGGAAAGATACCATGTTCAAGGAGGTGGGATGAGCCAATGGGATTGCACATAGTCACACACAAGCAGAAGACATGCAGAAATGCAACACAACAGTAAACAATCGATAAGTACACGTACATACATACGGCTTCAGAGCTTCAGAACAATCTTTAAGAACATTGGAATCCTCACCATGACAAGGTCATGATGGGTGGCACCGAGGAGTGCCGGATGGTTTGGGCTGAAGAAGGGACGGCTGACAACATAGTACCCAACAACAGTGGCAAGGTCTGCATATTGAAGGAAGGGTAAGAAGGGTGTGCACATGAGGGAGGCAGTGAGGAGAGCCACATTCATAAATACATATGTACACATGCATATGTAGGCAGCTGAGATGTCCCACCACATCTCAGCACCAAACCCACACTTGGCTACAATGTTGTCCAAGAAACCCATCGATGATCTGAACTTAATAAACTTCTGCAGGTGGCTTATCTGGGCAAGGACAAGATGGTAGATGGCTGTTATTAACAGATTCAGATAAACAATTACAATTATTATTACATAATCACATATATCCATGTACAGTATGCGCAGCAGAAAAGTTAACAGTCTTATGCTGTTACGACTGCTACGGTCGTACTACGCCTACGGATACCGGCGTGCTACAGCTACGGCTACGGGCATACTACTGCTACGACTACAGGCGTGCTATGCCTATGGCTACGGGCACAAGGTTAGGGATGATATGGCTGCGGCTACGTATGAGCGTACGTACTACAGCTACCATTGGCTACTACAGCTACAGAGGTGGGTCTAAGTAAGGCGGGAATGTAGTGCCAAAATT
The DNA here is from genome assembly GCA_949841015.1 of Aplysina aerophoba. Classification (NCBI taxonomy): domain Eukaryota; kingdom Metazoa; phylum Porifera; class Demospongiae; order Verongiida; family Aplysinidae; genus Aplysina; species Aplysina aerophoba. The sequence goes on from OX465044.1 coordinate 1,501,687, forward strand.
AAGACTGTCTCCTGCCCTAGCTAGTGACTTCTTTGCAAATACTAGCTACAGTGTCAGGCGATGTTCGTTTCAGAAAGCACGATCAGTAACAGGTAACAGGCTGCGACTACGTACATGCGCGGTCACTTACTACTGGCACACTATGGGCATACTACGGCTACTGCTACATCCATACATATGGGTGTAGAAAGTTAATTTGACCAACGGGGGCACGCAGGCTAAAGGAACAGTGGCAATGACAGTGGGACTCATGACAGCTAGTCAGTATGCAACACTACAACACACGTAGACGTACGTACGTATGTACTGTTCATACCCACATACGTACAGCAGCAAATACAAACAATATGGGCTGTTAAAATTACCTTGTCAAAACCACTCCTGAAACTGCCAAATACAGTACCATTGAGGCAGGGCCCTGAAGTACGCAAGTGGAAGACACAAAAACAGAGCTCTCTAAAATATCCACTAATGCACTGCTAATACATTCTCTACCGTATCGAGCATCAAGTACGTAGTAACTACTTTCTTCTGCTGCTGCCTTCTCTTCCAGCAATTGAATTCCCTTTAGAATATTTGTCCCACACAGGTAGAGTGCAGGGTAGGGATGCCCGCACATTGAGGCTCTCACAGATTATGGCACTACACAGCATTGTACTTGTCTACCCTTCTCTCCTCCTCCACTCGTACATACCGTTGGTCCAATACTGGAAGTGAGCTGGTACACGTAGAGGCAGATGTCCAAGACAGGCTGCAGGGGAAGAGAAATGCTCAGTAATCCTGCCTCGCTCATATACGTACTACACCAATATACGTATATATAACATAACACATAACACATAACACATACAAATACTGCATTTAACATGCATTGACCTTGCACAAGGGTTAGCTGCACAGAACATAGCCATACATGCACGCACGCACACACACGCACACACGCACGCACACACACACACGCATACACACATACACGTGCGTACATGCATGTGTGTGTACGTACATGCGCATACGCATACACATGTACAAGCAATTACATGCACCCACCTTGCTGAGGTTGGAGTACAGATCCGTAAGAGTGCTACAAAACTTCTCCACATCCTGAGTCAAAAGTTGGTCTGCATTTGAAATCCTATTGTCAAGGTTACTCATCTTGTAGAACGTGAAGTTGCTGTCAAAAGACATAACAATGTCAACAAAGTTGCTTAATATTTCGGTTGAGCTTCTGAAAGACAATAACAGCAAATTGGTGCAGCTCACTTCATGTATTTGCCATACAAGTAGACAGAGAGCCTGGCCCTGAATCTCAATTCCAGTGAATTCAGTCCATACTGGAAGTTGGAAAATAACCACATCATAAAACGGCCAAAACAATAGAAATCAAACCCATGCTCTGAAACATGACACCAAAGCAAACAGCTGAGTCAGCATACACAAATACACATGTAACAAAACTCAGCATACCTTCAGTATATTGTTGACTGTTGATATCTGTGTGTGGGTGAGTCAACACTAGCTTCTAACAGCAAAACAAGCATTACAGCTAGTTACACCTTTCTCGTCCACCTCATAGCTGTGTTCATGGCACTGCCACACGATGTACAGAATGTCACCCCTGTGCTAATTGTTTCAAGAGTGATTGCCTATGTGGAGTTTGCTGGCATTCTGGTGTACCACATGATGGAGTATTCCCCAGTGGGTCCATTTGTCTTTGACACTTGGTTTAAATTCCGAAGGAGGTACAGGAGTTGGAGAGAGAACAGGAGAGAGGCAACACTGGCTAGGGCTAGGCACAATGAGGATGGGAGGAGACCTTTCGAGGAGCAATTTGATCTTGTTCTGAGGGCATCAGATTGTACAGCCAGCGATTTACAAAGATGAAAGTGAGAGTGACGATGACACTGTAAAAGAGATTCGAGGGAAGGTAGACAGCATGGCAAAGCAAGTGGCTGATGAGAGAGACGATCGGAGCATCTCCACAGACATGTCATTGAAGAGTCAACTAATGACTACTCCATTGCTAAAGAAGAACCAGGGAAACATTGAATAATTACTTGCCAAAAACCCCTAAACCTTTAACAGTGATAAATTGTCTGTCATTTCAATTTGTAACATTATAAATACACACTTCTCTTCAATTGTTGCTCATACACATGTATCATATGTACAGTAAACTGAACATTAGAGCTGATACTGATTTTGTGCATGGTGATTGTGTTTGAAATTGAAGTTGCAGTTGCAGTTAACATATAAACACTTTGTTGCATGCAATATAATAGTCTCGTCCCCAGTCCACTTCCGGCCGCCATTTTTAATGGGGCTCGAAAGGTGGTCTGGCACATTTAGTCGAAAAGCTTGGCACTGCAGAACGCTACCGTTCTGCCCAATCAGATTGCCAGAAAATGACGCGTCACTCCACGTAATAACGAGCGGCGTTCTACGAGCATCAATCATGGATATACCGAGGCTTGACGTTAAGGGAGTCGCAGTAGAGCTTGTGAACGATGCCATCAAGCATGCTTTCCTTACTCTTGGATACGCTGCAGCAACGAGCGACCAAGATAAGGCGGTTCGGGAGTTCCTACAGGGCAAGGATGTTTTCGTTTCCTTACCAACAGGCGAAGGCAAATCCCTGTGCTTCACCACCTTACTAGCTGTGTTTGACTTCCTTAAACAGCATCTCACAGTCTGTACTGGCAGCCGGACGGGACGGTACCGGGTTCGTAGTGCGGGCACGTCACTAGTCGTCTTGCCACGTGATGTCTCTGACGTACCTTACTAATGCCAAGCTTTTCGACTAAATGTGCCAGACCACCTTTCGAGCCCCATTAAAAATGGCGGCCGGAAGTGGACTGGGGACGAGACTAGCAATATAACATCATTGAGTATTGCGACATTCAATGGCCAGTTTGGGTTTCAATTTGTGTTCATGAGACAAGCAGTTTGAATTTGACTGTGTACACAAACACACACAGTGAGATAAATTCACATTACACACCATGGGATTACATACAGTATGGGGGCCGTACTGTTCTGACACTGTTACAGTTGGAAGTCCTTTAAGAGGAATTCACAGATGGCTACAAAGCCTATATACGTACAGGTGCTGTTTAATCAGTGGTCACTCTCCTATGTGCGCGCAGTCTGTCCGAAGCAGTGCGTTGAGTGCTGACTCCACTAGGATTGAGGGTCTCTTTCCGCCCCAACACCACCCTCAAACAACTACTAGTAAGACCAAAGGATCAGACCCCCACAGAAGAGCTGGCAGGAGTTGTGTACCAGGTCCCATGTGCAAGTTGCCCAGCTTTTTATGTAGGCCAGACAGGATGGTACCTGGGTAAGTGGATGAAGGAGCACCGGAAGGCTGTGGAGTCTGGAGATCGTACAAATTCAGCACTGACGGAGCACACATGGAGCCACCACCATCTTGTGGACTGGGATAAAGTCCGAGTTCTGGAGCATCAACCCTGCCTCTACCATCAATTCACATTAGGTCTCACCCTCACCTTAAACAGAAATGATGGCACATTGTCCCCAGTTCATAACTCCTTGTTTTCTTGTTAGACGTCACTTCTGTACCCTACACATTGCCTCATCCCACCATCCCAGCCCCCTTAAGTTTATTCATCACCCGCCACCTCACCTGCTGTCACTCACACCTACATGTAGCGCCTTTTTCCATGCATTGTAGCCTATATGCGAGTCACCCTCTGTTTTCGTACCGCCACTGATGAAGACAACCGCATGGTTGTTGAAATGTTTGGCAATCATCAATCAGTTTTGGCTAGTGAAGTCCGGTAATAGATTTAACATGTCTACCCCTAGCCACAAAGGATTCCTTTTCACGTACCTGGGTACTGTAAGCATGGGATATTGCAGTTGCAATTAAGATATAAACACTTTGTTGCATGCAACAAAGTGTTTATGTAGGCCGGACAGGATGGTACCTGGGTACTGTAAGCATGGGATATACGTATCTCTTGTTGCAGGGATGTATCTTATTTAACAGATTTAGGCTGTTGTCACCTGAGGCATCCAGTGCACAGCCAAGCACCACACTTCCATGCCCTTGTCGCTCAGGTTTCTAATCCACTCCCAATCACACTATCCTCGCACCACGACTTTTGACACCAGTTCATGGTCTTCAGAGTGCTATTGGGAGTACGCTGGTCAAGAACTGTGCAAATCTACTGGTTCCTATACAATGCGAAGGCTGAAGTGTTGCACTGGCACAGGAATCTATGACCCACTATATCCCGCAAATGCTGTAACCTGATTGGTATAAATACACCAGAATAGCCTAATTACGGTATAAAAAACTATATACATTGCTAAGAAGTAGACCAAGGGTATGAATAACATGTGGACACTGTAACACTACATCGTGCTACAAACCACATATGAAAAGCCTGCACACCAAAGATGACAGACCACAGCACAAAGTTGAGCTGGGGTGTCTAGGTTAGCCACTACCATCAGAACAGACACATGCGACCATGTACGTACGTATCTATTACTGTACGTATGTGCTCTTCCACACTCCACACATGCACAGTTGTGAATGCGCACGTGCTGTATTATTAATTAATACAGCACTAATAACCATGTCACTATTAGTAATAAAACATAATCTTATTAAGTGAGCCAAGTAATTTACTATACAGAATTAGCATTAATTTATGGTTATTGCTATGCAGCATAATTAGAATCCGCAGACAAACTCATCCTCTGAATCAAGACCCAAACTCTTCAACTCCTTCTTCAATCTTCCTGTATTCATATCCGCCCCTCCCATCAAACTGAAGGACGAACTACACGAGGGACAACAGACGGTGCTATAAACAACTGGGCACAGTGCTATTAATGACCGTGTGCAAGAGGGTGGCAGTGGCGGGAAGTGAGGAGGTCCACTCACTGCCTACGTAACTGCAGCAAATAATTAAGGCCAACACCATTAAGTAGCTAAAGTGATGCTGGGTGTGAACTATCCCACCCTAACTCATTCCTACACAAGGTTACATTCAGAGCATAGTCAAGCACCACTTTTCCATGCATGCCATGCTACTGCCACACGTCTCACCTCATGGTGCACCCATAATGACTTTCTATGTGACACAGTGAACAGTGTGATTCCACGCTACAGAAAGTGAGAGAGCAAGAAAATGCAGACTACAGAATGAGACAACAGGAGAAACTGGAGCTGAGTCATAATATTTATGTATATTACCTTCTGCGTTATAGGGTGTGGCATCAGTTTTCAGACACTATCAATAATCGGAACCTCAATCTTGGTTGTAACGCCTTCGCTCCTTATGATTCTTGGTCCACATTTTGAGCACTGCCATGCAAGGTTGTGTAGAGCGCCAGACTCGGTAATACTGTTCCTTTCAGAAGCTATCGCAAAACATTCGATGTGACCGAAGTAACATGAATTTGGACAGAGGTCATCAAAAATCGGACCGTGGCTCGTATATCTCAAAGCACAAGGATCTGTTCTTCTTTTCCTATAAGGCACACTCCTGTTAGTCACAGCATTCGATTCTGCTGAAATTGTTCTACGGTATCATGTAGCGGTGCGTACAACAGGCAGTGTTGGGGTCATCAATAATTGGACGGTCAAAATGGCGAAATAGCAAGGGGGAGGCCTGCTCGGGTCCAAGAACAAAAAAGACGCCTGTGTGAGCATGTTAAAGGAGCTCTACACAGCCCAACATGTGCACCAAGAGTAGGGAGATGTGAAGGCGTTAGGACCGAGATTGAGGTTACGATTATTGATGGTGTCTGAAAACTGATGCCACACCCTGATGAGCACAGTATACAAGTCTTACATACATCAATACAATGAACCTTGCAAGACTTTCAATGAAGCAAATCACATGATAATCTGCTGCTGTTCCAAAACTGGACCACATGATTGATTGCACACACCCACACACCCACACACGCACACGCACACGCACACACACACGCACACGCACACACACACGCATACACGCACACACGTACTCGCACTCGCACACGCACACGCACACGCACACACACACACACACACACACATACACATACACACACACACACACACACACACAGACATGCATGCACACACATACACACACAAGATACGCATACACACACACAGTACCTCTTTGCAATGCGAGTAGATGATGCTTTCCACATCCACACTGACTGCACTGGTGCACTCATCGAGAATAGCAAACTGAGGCTCGTGGTAGAACAGTCTTGCCATCTGTGGGGAAGCCAGTGGGGCAGGTGGGTGGAGAGAATGAAAACAATGAGACAATCAAGAAGGACAGGCTACAGAGAGCTGGGGAGAGAGCATTCAGAAATTTCAGTGAAACATAGCAAATCAATTCATGGCTGTGGTTGATCAGTCAGAGGTAGAGCTGTCCCATACAGCATGACCCATGCAGTTTAGAAAGCACCACATTTCCACAGAATGTGCTCACAGCAATCCTCTGCTTCTCCCCACCACTCAGCACATCCATCCAGTCCTGCAAGCAGAGAAGTAATGGGACACAGCTCTGCATTGAGGATACAGCCAAAACGCACAATGCTGTGCACTCACCTGCACTGCATCCCAGGAGCCCTCCCTCTCAAGGAGATATGAAAGCTGAACCTAAACAGGCGAGAACCAAATATAGTGAGAGAGTGTCACGTGCATGTGCATCTGTGTTTACCTTCCGACAAGGATTTGTCTGTGTGCATCCATACACCTACCTATGTGGTGTGTGCGTGTGTACATGTACACGCACATGTAGACGTTACATGCATGGTACTGTATTACAGACACAGTACGTACCAGAGGAGCCACTCAGGCTATTAAACAACACATTGAAATAGCTGAATCTAATTCCATACGTATGAACCTTGTTCATGATTCGCTGCAACATATCATCAGAGAGTCCCTTCTGTGCCATGTCATCAACTGAGTCTGGGTAGATGACCTGGTCCCTCAGGGTACCAATGGCCATGTATGGACGCTGCGTGTACACAGAGACAGACAGACACACATATGTATACAGTTTGTAGCAAGATGTACACACACAAGGGAGCAAGTAGTACTGTAGTTTGACTAAGAGACATGTCCGCCAAATGTTCACAGATTCATTGAGAACTTCCATAAAAATTACCTTCATTCGTTAATGCCAATGTTCCTCTGTCTCTTTCCACTTCTACTAAATGTTTTCAGCCATTATTGTTTTATTATGGTTTTCAATAGTTCACTCCCGACCACCATAATGACCAATTTGTACGTAACTCTGTGTTGTCAAAGAAGTTAAGTTAAGAGCATCTAGGAATTTGCTTGCTCATTTTGTCAAAGTGGCATGCTCTGACACATATTGCTGTAACTAACAGGGCGTGTCAGAGTACTCCAGTGTTTTCGCAAAAGTGAAAATCCGTGCGTCACATTTCTCGGTCGCAACGAATCGTCTTCCGCCTACCCCCTTATGACACTCCCAGTGCAGTGCTCTGTGATAAGGCCGAGTTTTGCGTTCATCACAGACATGCTGCAGGAGAAGTTTGTGAACAAAGGATGACGGCTCTACAAGATAATATATATGTATATAGATGAAAAGTAAGAATGGTGATATAGATAAAAAGTAAGAATGGTGTAACCATTGCCACTTAGAGTGTACAGATCCAACTACTACATGCAACAGCTGTTAGTCTGGATGTGTGTAACTAACAGAGGATGCCACTGGGCCACCTACAGAATGCATAGCAGTCCCTCCCAAGTCAACCTCCATCCCAATCACCAACAACACACCTGAGGAATGTAAAACAGCTTGCTCTTTCGTGGCTTTACCATTCTCCCTCCAAACAAGGGCCAGAGCTGAGGCAGGGAGACAGGGGGAATGGGCAGTAAAGGGAGCATGGCATTCTTGGGAGTGGAGAAAATGCATTGTCTTTATCCTTTAGCGACGCACTGTGCACTAGCAGTGAGTGAGTACATGTACGTACGTACATATGTATACAGCCATACAGATATGTATGAACAGCAGGAAATCAGTCATACACCGTAATACAATACACTGCTAATAGGTACTAGTACTTATGTTTGTTAACTGAATTACACACTCTTGTACATTTGTGAACATCTTGCTACATGTGTGCCTGTCTGTCTGTCGGTCGGTTTGTCTGCGCACGCAATGTCAATACATGATCATTGGGACTACAAATTCTGTACGCACCTCTCCCAGAATGCGAAACAGGGAGCTCTTTCCACATCCATTGGGCCCACACACCAGCACATTCATTCCAGATTTCACCTGAAAGTGTGTCAGAACACTGAAACAGCAGCACATGCCTATCCTCGCACTTACACAGCCTCTCCCTTCCTTTTGTAGGCCTCCCCAACCCACCCACTCACTTCAAAGTTCAGCTCTTTGACGAGGACATCCCCATTTGGTGTTACAAGAGGAACATGCTCAAACCTGGGAAGGGAGAAGCACCAAAGGGAATTCAGTTGTCAAGAGAAAAGACCAAATTGGGAGGAACTATTCACTGTTATCATCTACACACACACCTACAACATGTATCACACCACGCACACACCTAATAAGGCGATCTGCCTCCACCACCTCCCCTGCCCCGGGAACAAGGGGCACTGCTGGTACGAGATCTGGGGAGGAAGCAACACACAGCATCATTCTGGCAGACATAATAAACACGCTTCAACAAGAGAGTGCACATACATACATGCAGCTGAAACAGTAATTCAGACGTTTCGGCATCCTATGACTGCCTTCATCAGTGAATAATTGACACTTACAGGGATGCATGTATAAATACAATAGGGCTTTAGGCTTTTAGGGGCTGCCTGTAATTATTGTTTTCATTTTGTGCCTATCGTATGGCTTCATGTTACGGATATATATACATATACTCGAAAAGAATAAAAATTTTCTAGAAAAATGGTAAGAATGTAGGGATGGCACGAAAAGGACAGAAACAAGAGGGGATGCCATGTGGTGAAGTACGTGCTGTGTGTGGTTTGCAGGAGTTAACGCCAAGTGAGGTTTTGCTAGCTGTGTTTCACTTAGGAAAGCTTAGCATGTATAAAGCAGTGAAAAAGTATAACAATTGTCTCCAGCAGCACACGCTGTTTGTACTGGAATGAATTCTCTTCTACCTTCTACTAAACACCTGCTACTGTGTCCCTGCGACCTGTCTGTGTGCGTGTCACTGCTTTCTGTTAATGTCTTGAAACACAATGTACGTAGCTAGTCAATATAACGCGCATGACTAGCCAGATTGTTTGGTACAACTCCAAATGAGGAAGGATTCAAATAAGGAAAATGTATGCACAGTCTATCTGTGTTCGTGTGCCCATGCCTGAGTGTAACTGTGTGTGCTCTTTTCTGTATGTGGTTGCATTGTTTTGACATGTTGTCATGTCCTGACTTGCAAATGAAGACAGCAAGTAGTTCGAGTTGGGGCAGTAGCCCCACGAGTTTTTAACTTTCTTTTAATTAGTTTAGTAAAATTCAAGTTGACTAAACAAATGCCATATATAACACACATGTACGCAGCTGAAAATGTGTCATTAATGCACACAGCACCAACACCACTAGAACAGGCCAGTGCTAAACACTGGTAGTAAAACTTTGTACAGACAATGTAGTTATGCTGCATTGGAGGCAGAGCACACACACCATTGTCCTGTTCCTCCACAGGTTTGCTGCTGACCATGGTTCGCTGGTACCGCCCCACTTGGAGGTCCTTCAGAACTCGAAGCAGCTCATCCACTCGTGCAGTGAATCTACAGGAGGGAGAACATATAGAATATGGTCCTACATGATGGAGTAAAACATTGTATACAAAAGTGGTTAGTTACTGGACAGTGAATCCAAAGTTAACTCTTGTGCTATCAAGTAACAATTTTGATGAGATCTATACTGTTGGTGTTGATCCCACTGTAGTGACAGACACCACTCATTGAGTTTCCTTCACTGCTCCTACACACACACGTACACCTTTCCACAGAATTTGAGCATAGCAACACTTTCATCTAGCTCAGGTTTGGAGAAGTGATGATTAGACAGTATGGGCACATTACCCAAGGAGTATTACAAATCAATGGGTGCTAGATGCCACATAAATGCTGACAGCTCTTGTCTATCAATCTCATTCTATCCTTGACTACTACTACAGTACATACGTCAAACAATGCACATCTTATTGCTTCAGTACAGAGTAAACAAATTGTGTGAATCTCTTCCTAGCACTCAACAGATATAACATTCCCAAAGTTTTCATATTCAGTTCATATTTGTATTCAGCTAAAGAGTACACTTTCATTTGGTTAAGATCAGCATTCAATAAATAATAGTACAGTCATACAGTCCATCAGTGTGACAACAGAGATGGAAAGAGGTTCACTCTGTGTGTGGCTCGGGTTCCTTTCCTACTGTATTGGACTCACTACAGCCGAACACAGCACATACTGGGTGGCTCCATCTGGGGAGGAATGTGACACTACGGAGAACTGCACCACTCTGGAAGAGTATGCGAGAAGAGGAGCTTTCAGTCAGTCAAATGTGGTGTGGATCTTCAAGGAAGGCGAGCATGTATTGAAACAAAGTATGTTAGTCATCTCGAATGTTAGTAATGTTACTTTCACTGGAGAGACAGCATGCGAACGTGGCCATCACAGATCATGCATTGTAAAGTGTAGAAGAAATTCAATCTGCATGCTCCTCTTCATTGCCTCAAACAATATTAACATCCAGTATCTCTACTTCAAGTACCATAAAGCTGCACGCAATCCTGTCAGTCTGTACCATCTGCAGCAACACCTTCCCAATGAGAAAAGTCTGTGTTACGATCAAAATCTTCAATTCCCCCTCTCCATAATGCAGTTCAACAACTGTATTCATGACAGGAAGTGGGTGTTTATCGACACCATTCACCTCACTGTAAGAAACATTACCTTTGTAGGCCGCAAGAGCTACTGGGCTGTAGTGAGGCCCAGTGGGCATTATGAAGTGACCAATTGTCAGTTCAATGACCTCCATTTGGCACAAACCTTTCCATCTGAAGACCCACAGCACTACATCATGGTAGTACTAAGAGAAACACAAAGCAGCTTCATGCTATCCTTCACAATGCAACACGTGGAATTTAATGCTGACCACTTTCTGCCCCCTAAATCCTTCTATTTAACAGTGGCTAAAGAAGAGGTAATGATGACATTCCCTGTAGTGCACGTCATTTCTGATAAACCACTAAATGGATGGAAGGCGAACATCACCATTCACAACTGCACATTTTCACAATGCCCTCCATTTCAATTGTCTGCACTTGAAGATCCTGGTCTCTCGGTTACCCTGAACTGTTTACAGGTTGACAGTGGTGTTTCAGACTGGGATGCCATTAATTGGATTTCGAAAAGTAATTACCTAGTGATGGGATCAGCAGTTCGTATTTTCCTCGCTAACCACAAAAAACAGAAGTCAAATTCTCAGTGCTTCAAAGTCGCAGATCCACAGATTTCAAATGTAACAGTTTCCTCCAGCCATTTCAAAAACTTCATAAGTATAATGGGAAGTGCTGTGCTATTTAGAGTACACTGCACTGAGCTCTGTCCTGTTGGCATGAGATTGGTGTTGAAAAATAACACACTCCGAACTAGTCATTCTATAAAGTTCAGAAGTGTTGTTTATGCCTTCCTCAGTACAGAAAATAGAATGTCTGTGAATCTGAGCACGTACCATGAATACAGACTGATTATTGACTCAAACAACATCTGGGATAACTTTCAAGCCCGCAAGATAGACAAAAGTTGTGTGGTATTTGAACGACAAACACTGGCACGATCACGGCACTTGCTTTTACCAAGAATTGGCAATTCGTCACACAGTTCTCCACAGACTTGTGATTGGCAAGGTGCTTTGTACATCAGTGGTTTCGAAGGAAATAGTAGAGTTCTGTTCACAGAGAATAGAGTCATGAACAATCGAGCACAAGGGCTTACCCTTAGCCATTCTGAGGTTGTTTTGATGGGATCAAACACATTTTACCAAAATCAAGGTTACTATGGTGGTGGGATTGCTATGTATCAAAATTCACAGCTACTCTTCATGAATGGATCACATTTAAACATTTCCAGCAATCATGCTTTTGTGCATGGAGGAGCGATATTCATACAAGATTACTGCACTTCCGTGTATATGTCTGACAAGTGTCCCTGTTTCTTTCAGTTCATTGACTCTAATGGGAGATACCTGCAAAATGCCTCAATTGACAGCCTTAACGTGTCAGCATATCTAATTGAAAATCGGGTTCAAAGGAAATGTACTAATGCAGCTGCCATGATATTTAATCCCAACATTGATGATTGCCACCTGTACACTAACTTTCAAAACTCTATCCAAGCTAACATTTTGCAGCAGATCTTTCATCTTCCTGAGAATGTCACTTCACAGCACATATCCTCTGTCCCAAAGCAGATCTGTCAGTGTTCACCTGAACACCCAGTTGTCCCCTGCAGTGGCCTTCAAAGTGAAAAGCCACTCCCACTGTACCCTGGGCAGCAACTGACTCTGAACATAACTCTTATTGGTGATATGGGACTCTCCATGGGCGGAATAGTCCATGTGGAACTGGAAGATGAAGGGTATGCAAACGATACACAAATTTATCTACCTTTGCCTATCCTCTCGTCTCATGTCTTGTACAGTGGCTGTAACACAATACAACTACCCCCACTTCCATTTAGTACCAAGCAGTGGGTCCTACAGCTTATGGTTCCCTTGAGGCATCACCAGACTCCAAGAATTTACTTGACTGACTACCTCCACTTCCAGCATCTTACTCACTGCCCTCTGGCTTACAGCCTGGTCAGTAACACTACTTGCAGCCAGACGGGCTGTGAATGCTACAGCTTTCTCAATGAAAAAGTGAAATGCCTCAAAAATGAATATTTGTTTGAACTTCCAACACGGTACTGGATTGGCACAGAAGAAGGTGAAGGTCACTCTGCTACTAACGTTCTTCTATCATCCGACTGTCCTCAGATTTACTGTGCTACGACCAACAGTGAGATGAAAGTGTCGCTGAGTGAGCCAGATAAGCAATGCAAGTATGGTCGCACTGGAGTGCTATGCGGTCGGTGTCCCAGTGGAAAAAGCTCTGTAGTGTATTCATATACTTGCAAAGACTGCACTAACTGGAGTATTCTCCTGCTTATTCCACTCCTGATTGCAGGCCCTGTGCTTATTGCCCTCATCTGTTGCCTCAACCTAACGGTCTCTGTTGGTTCTGCCAATGGCTTTCTACTCTACTGGAACATCATCGCTATCAATAGTGATGTCCTAACAACAATGGAAGATAGCACAAACATTATGCAGACACTTGGCTTCACACCATTTATTGGAGTTTGCTTCTATGATGGTATGGATGAGTTTGCAAGCATGCTGCTCACGTATCTGTTCCCTGTCTACCTCTTGACCTTGGTGGGACTCATCTGCCTCCTGCCCAAGTGCAAGTGGGTCAACATGCACAAGATCAACAGGAGAATTGGGCCACGAATTACTCCAGTGTTGGCCACCGTCATTCTACTCTCTTACACACAGCTGGCCGAGAGTGTCGTACACAGTCTTCTCTTTGTGGAGGTATACGTCACTGATGGCAACACCACCACCTCCAGACTGGTGTGGATGTTTGATGGAAGCTTGGAGTACTTCCACAGTCCCAAACACATTGTTCTCGCATGTCTGGCTCTCCTTGTACTGATGTGCTTTCTACTACCTATCACAGTGGTTGCCATATTTGGTGATCTGTTCAGGAGATTCTCCAGAGGACCTTGGTACATGAACTTCTTGGATTCCTTCCATGGAGCATTTCGCTTCCGCTTTGGCTTTTGGATTGGGATCCGAATCCTACTACGCACTCTGTTCATAGTCTTGAAGATATTTCTTCCAGTCGACAAGTTATTCTTGGTAATTGCATATACCATCATGACACTGCTGTTCCTTCAGATCCTCATACGACCATTTCGAGGCATTAGGGTCAGAGAATGTGTTAGCAAGAAGATCAAGGAGAAGCACTTCTCAGAGCCTCTGCAACGTCAGCTAGTACACAGCATTGACCACTCCTTTCTCGTTCACCTCATAGCTGTGTTCATGGCACTGCCACATGATGTGAAGAACACAGCCACTGTGTTAATTGTTTCTACAGTGATTGCCTATGTGGAGTTTGCTGGCATTCTGGTGTACCACATGATGGAGTATTCCCCAGTGGGTCCATTTGTCTTTGAGACTTGGTTTAAACTCCAAAGGAGGTACAGGAGGTGGAGAGAGAACAGGAGAGAGGCAACACTGGCCAGGGTAACACATAATATGGATGGGAGGGTACCTTTTGTGGAGCAATTTGATCTTGTTCTGAGAGCATCAGATTGTACAGACAGCGATTATGAAGATGAAAGTGAGAGTGATGACGACAACATAAAGGAGACATGTGGATACCAGAAGGGATGTGACAAGACTACGACCAAACAGGTGTCTGTTAAGAAAGCTCATCAGACTGGCCCTATAGACGTGTCACTGAGCAGTAGTTTGACCTCTCCGCTGCTGAAGAAGGCCCAGGGAAGTGCCCTGTAGACACCTGATGACTTGCAAGACCATAACATCATTAGTTAACTAAGAATAAAACTAGAAATACACTGTAGCTTCATGAACCTATAATGTAGCATGCATTTATTATTATCATTTGTATCTCCTCACTTTCATTGCATTACTGGCCTTTCAATAATGCCGCTACATATCACCCCTTTTCTTAACAGAAGTGTATACGTTTCACAGAATTGATCTATTGATCATAATTGACTTATTGATCAGATGAGAGCGTATTAACTAAAATCAAGCATGCATGCAGAACATGGTGTACTTATGGTATGTGACAATATAACATTATCGGTTCATTTCGTTCTGGTTTCGTTTATATGAAAAGGTCGAATTGTTTGTACGGACGGTCCGTTTCGTCTGTTTGTTTAAGCCCTCTGGCAGAATGGAAGAGAAACGATTGGGTAGAAAACCAAATGATCATGCGGTCTGCGTATACAATTAGGTGCGCTGTTTAAAATGGTAGCTTTTGGGAGGATTCATTGTTTCTGCCTTTCACAAGGGATGTACGTACAGCAGATAAAGAGACAATGAATTTTCCACTTCACGCTAATGGGCTACAAGCCACCAACTATCTGCCACATGTTACGAGAGGAGGGCTTGATAGCTAACCAAATGGGAATACACAAGTTTCTACAGAAGCACAGGGAGACGAATAACATCGTTAGTACTGGAATGGCAGAGTTTCATGTCAATTTCAGCATTGCTCAAGTTTGAGAACTGAGCAATGCTCAGACTTAATATTGCATCATCCTTGTCACAATGTACAGTATGCAGCATAGACTCAACTAGTTTGACATCACCATAGTAATAGCTTTCATGCTGAATCACCTAACTCAGAAGGATTAGTGTTACTAAGGGCATTTGAGCAATGTAGGCATTGACCAGCTTAGCACTAGCTTAATGATAATGGTCTGAAAGACGGTTTATCAACTGATGAAAGCTAATGTGGTAAACACATTGCTACAGTGGGCATGTACATGTAGGCATACGTACACATGTTCATATGAGTCAGATGCATACACTCCAACTATACGGTTTCTGACACAAATTACTTACGTGGCTCCAAAGTTTTCCACAGTTACGTATCTCGCGCAATTTTCTGTGAAAGTCGGTGAAGAAATCTGCAGCGCCACCGCACCCCTTCCGTGTACTACCCGCTTGGATTCCACAGAAGGCTTTGTGATGGGTTTATGCGCGTACGTAAGTACAATTACACAATCCTTAGAATTGATAGGGATTTCAGACTGCATTGATTCCAGATGATGGGAAATCCTTTGGAATTTTAAGCGTTAAGAGATGCAGTTTGTCAAAGACGATTCTTCATCTCGGACGTTTGAGATGAAGAATCGTCTTAACGCTCACAAATCCGAAAGAATTTCCCAACATTAAACCTTTGAACGTGGAGGCAGGCAAGACTACCACAATGAACACGTAGCTACATACGCAATCATTCAAGCTGGAAGTACTATGTTAGAGCGTAATACATACATGCGATCTGCAGCGCAGAATGTGGCGCAGAAGTCCATGGGAAGCCTTCGAGCACCCCGCGGTTGGCTATTGAAAATCCCCATTATATCACGCAGTATTCTGCGGAAAATCTACTTAGCAATTCCACATAAAATCGCAACTAACTTGCAACAGGTACAGTACATTTGATGATCAAAGCAACGTTCTTGCATGTGTCTGCGGCAAGTGTGTTATGTATCGGCATTCTCAAGTGACAAAATAAGTGAAACATAAGCATGTAACAGACAATGAAGTACAACCGGTGAAATTACACATACACATTACATTACATAGCACATGCTTCTCTACAGAGAACACTATACAGGCTGTCACTAAAGTAAGCCATTAACAGGGCTAGTTGGTCCATGTGAAAGAGGTATAGGAGCTGGCAACTGTCACTAACACTAGAACATTCACATCTACTGATTACGCAATTGGTTTTGTAACTAGTCCTGCTAATGCTGTGTTACATAGCTGACATCGGATGATCTGATGACCTTTCATAAAGCTGCCTTCAACAATAATGGATTAACTTCACTCAGAACAAGAGATGGGTATACATACATACGTACGTATGGACTTCGCTATACACTCTGGACTTTACCAAAACCATCCATTCACTGCAGGTGTGTGCAAGTGCTCTATTGACAACTTTTCATTTCACATTCCACTTCATGCAAAGGACAGTGAAGTAGAAATCTCAATTGAATGTTGAATAGATGTTGAATAGTCATTTTCAGCACAGATAAACTATTGGGACTAAACAACTACGTATTGGCTACATAACAACTATCCCATTCATCTGCACAATACTGTACAGTGGAGACATAGGCTAATCACAGAACCATTAGCATCAAGTACAGATCCATATGCACAACCTACCCTCCATCTATTAGCAGGGCCAATTTACAGAGCACCCCATCTCACATGCATATGTATTACAAGTGTGTGTGCACATTACACACTGCACTACTCCCTCACCCAGCCAGTCGCGTCAGCTCCCTGCCTGCTAAGACCAGTCTCCCAATTGCCTCCGCCATTCGCACCAACATTCGGCCACTCTTGTAGTAGTGCTACAGTGCATGTGGTTTAGAGATCGGGTGATGATGAGGTTGAAGAAAAGTGTGGAGAGGCAGATGAGAGAGGAAGGTGATTCAACAAAAGAGATTGAAACGTAAGGAAATGGTGAAAGAGATGGAGAGGTATTAAGGAAAGATACCATGTTCAAGGAGGTGGGATGAGCCAATGGGATTGCACTTAGTCACACACAAGCAGAAGACATGCAGAAATGCAACACAACAGTAAACAATCGATAAGTACACGTACATACATACGGCTTCAGAGCTTCAGAACAATCTTTAAGAACATTGGAATCCTCACCATGACAAGGTCATGATGGGTGGCACCGAGGAGTGCCGGATGGTTTGGGCTGAAGAAGGGACGGCTGACAACATAGTACCCAACAACAGTGGCAAGGTCTGCATATTGAAGGAAGGGTAAGAAGGGTGTGCACATGAGGGAGGCAGTGAGACGAGTCACATGTAAAATTATACAATATATTAATATGTAAATAAAACCATAAAATTATAAATATATAATGTCACATTTACTGTTGTAACAACAAACCAAATGTGTAAGCTACTACAAAGTTAACAACATAGATATAAAACTGACCGTATTCTAAAACGGTCCAATAGTGGGGAGGTTAGCACACACTATGTCTAGCCAAAAGAGCAGACTAATTCAAACTGTATCAGTACATACATACGTACCTACGTATGATGCACATGCATAGGCAGCTCAGACGTCCCACCACACCTCAGCACCAAACCCACACTTGGCTACAATGTTGTCCAAGAAACCCATCGATGATCTGAACTTAATAAACTTCTGCAAGTGGCTTATCTGGGCAAGGACAAGATGGTAGATGGCTGTTATTAACAGATTCAGATAAACAATTACAATTATTACTACGTACATAATCACATATATCCATGTACAGTATGCGCAGCAGAAAAGTTAACAGTCTATGCTGTTACTACGCCTACGGATACCGGCGTGCTACAGCTACGGCTACGGGCATACTACTGCTACGACTACAGGCGTGCTATGCCTATGGCTATGGGCACAAGGTTAGGGATGATATGGCTGCGGCTACGTATGAGCGTACGTACTACAGCTACCATTGGCTACTACAGCTACAGAGGTGGGTCTAAGTAAGGCGGGAATGTAGTGCCAAAATTAAGACTGTCTCCTGCCCTAGCTAGTGACTTCTTGCAAATACTAGTTACAGTGTCAGGCGACGTTTGTTTCGGAAAGTGCAATCTGTGTAAAGCATCAGCCTTTTCAGTTCTCTTGAGAGACTATGAGCGCCCGACAGGCACAGGCACAGCTCAGTAAGAGGTAACAGGCTGCGACTATATACGTACATGCGGCAATCACTTACTACTTGCGCACTACAGGCATGCTTCGGCTACGGCTACGGGCGTACTACGGCTACCACTACATCTGTACATATGGGTGTAGAAAGTTAATTTTTTTGCTGCGTATACCGTATGCACAATGCATTGAGTCACTTGGATAATATGTGTACATGCATGTCCAAGTGGCCTACCAGCCTCCTGAAGGTGTCCATTAGGGTCAGCTTCTCCCTTTCGGTGCCCTCATAGAAGGCAATCTCCTCGCTGTTGGTGATGATGCGAGAGTTGACGTAGCGTAGCTCCCCTTCTAAGTGCTGCTCCTTCACAGTCATTTGACCAACGGGGGCACGCAGGCTAAAGGAACAGTGGCAATGGCAGTGGGACTCAAGACAGCTAGTCCGTACACAACACTACAACACACGTAGACGTACGTATGTACTGTATGGTACGGTGCATAGAAAACACGACAATAATTCTGTTTGCCAGTTAGTGCTTTTCGTCGTTATCGCTCCATTAACTGTGAATATTTTCGATTACCTGTTAGCGTTTAACCAGTAAAGGTTAACAGAAAACTGGAAACCGTTATCGGTTGACCTTTTCGTACCTATACTCGGCTCAGATCAGAAAACACTGAATTTGGGGACGCTGTGAGACGCTGCTCTTTCGAGACACTGTTACGCTGCCATATGTGGAGTGCACACCTGTGAACACGCTACTATTTGGAGCCATTTGAAAAGGCTTGGAGATGCTTGGATCAGCACCTGACCTTTCGGAGAGACTTACTATTCAGAGCCGAATAAAGCGATATGGACATTATCATCATCGACATACGAAGACAGCGGCTCAGTGCGCTACGACGGGAAGGAGTACGTAGAAAGTCTCTCCAAGGTACGCAGAGAAAAGAGCGCGACCGGAGTGATACAGATCGATGAGAGTGTCACGGTGAAGACGAAGTCACGCGTACAGTTGCACAATCCGCTGCATGCAATACATTGATAAGACCATTCTCTTTCGCGAACACTGAAAACTGCTCCTATGCAACTCACTATTAAACGTTACTAGCTACCGATTAACGGTTCACCGTTCACCAGTTTTCGGGTAACGTAATGTTTTCTATGCACCGTATCGTACACACCCACATACGTACAGCAGCAAATACAAACAATATGGGCTGTTAAAATTACCTTGTCAAAACCACTCCTGAAACTGCCAAATACAGTACCATTGAGGCAGGGCCCTGAAGTACGTAAGTGGAAGACACAAAAACAGAGCTCTCTAAAATATCCACTAAAGCACTGCTAACACATTCTCTACAGTATCGAGCATCAAGTACGTAGTAACTACTTTCTTCTGCTGCCTTCTCTTCCAGCAATTGAATTCCCTTCAGAATATTTGTCCCACACAGGTAGAGTGCAGGGTAGGGATGCCCGCATATTGAGGCTCTCACAGATTATGGCACTACACAGCATTGTACTTGTCTACCTTCTCTCCTCCTTCACTCGTACATACCGTTGGTCCAATACTGGAAGTGAGCTGGTACACGTAGAGGCAGATGTCCAAGACAGGCTGCAGGGAAAGAGAAATGCTCAGTAATTCTGCCTCACTCATATACTGTACCTCACCAATATACATACGTACATATGTATACCACATCACGTAACACATAACGCAAACAAATACAAGCATTGACCTCGCTGAAGGGCTAGCTGCACAGAACATGGCCATACACACACACACGCACACACACACGCATACACACATACACGTGCGTACATGCATGTGTGTGTACGTACATGCGCATACGCATACGCATACACATGTACAAGCAATTACATGCACCTTGCTGAGGTTGGAGTACAGATCCGTAAGAGTGCTACAAAACTTCTCCACATCCTGAGTCAAAAGTTGGTCTGCATTTGAAATCCTATTGTCAAGGTTACTCATCTTGTAGAACGTGAAGTTGCTGTCAAAGAGATAACAATGTCAACAAAGTTGCTTAATATTCGGTTGAGCTTCTGAAAGACAATAATAGCAAATTGGTGCAGCTCACTTCATGTATTTGCCATACAAGTAGACAGAGAGCCTGGTCCTGAATCTCAATTCCAGAGAAGTCAATCCATACTGGAAGTTGCAAAATAACCACATCATAAAACGGCCAAAACAATAGAAATCAAACCCATGCTCTGAAACATGATACCAAAGCAAACAGCTGAGTCAGCATACACAAATACACATGTAACAAAACTCAGCATACCTTCAGTATATTGTTGACTGTTGATATCTGTGTGTGGGTGAGACAACACTAGCTTCTAACACCAAAACAAGCATTTACTAATTATAGGCATTTTAGATATAAAACGCCATAGCACCGTACATTTTATACGTTTTATATTGTACATGAGTTCTGTTGAAATTAACAATTTTGTAAGTAAAATAAAGTACATATATGTAAGTATTAGAACATTACTTGCCATAATTATATGAATGGCATACCCACATCATCTACTTACAACATACATGTACCCACAGCATACGTACTTCTGTGTGAAAAGATGTGTGCAAACAGTGTTGATGCCAATTGTCCTGCAATTGTACTGCTAGCCCAAAACCATTTAGCAGTTTGCACTGCATAAATGGGCACACATCAACATACCAAAGGCATGGCCATGATGAACTGTCCCACATTCTGTTTGAAACCCTCTGCACTTCGACTAATAATAGAGCTGAAATGGAAAGACCAATTAACACTCAATTCAAACTCTCCCTATAGCCAGCTTCACAAAATAGACAAAGTTTGATTGGGGATTGAGAACTTTGCTAGCCGAAATTGGAGACCGATGTCGTGAGTCAAAGGATTACCAGACATTACGGTCCAATCTACGTAGTGGCTTTACCAATGGTAGATCAAATACATACAGAGATATAGGCATGGAGACGTATATACACAGACACAGAGAGAAAAGGTGTGCGGGAAAGTACGTAATTGTGTGCGGAAAAGTACTTTGTGTCTATATATTGTGTATGTATTAGATGTACCATTGATGAAGGCCGTAGATTCGGCCTAAATGTCAGGTAATCTTTTGATGCTCGAAATTGATCCCCAATTTTAGCTAGTGAAATTCTCATATTCAATCATGTCTACACCTAGCCACACAGGGATTTTCAGAGAAAGACAAACTTCCCTTCTGTATCAACAATCAAGTACCTATTAAACACGTTCTCACTTCCAGACATCCACATTATTACATGTTACAGTATGTATAATTATAATGCATACTACATAGTACGTAGGTCGGAATATAGGTACGTATGAACGTAGGTCCAATGTTACACATAAATAGGGTCTTTTTCTGCCAAAAGGGATATTATTATATCCTGCACGTACATCATGTACAGCAAACCATTGGGAACCCTTGGGAGAGACAGTGCCCCTGTGAAGCCTCGGCACTTCTTGGACTCATCTTTCAGGGTACAATGGGTCTTTAATTCAACTAGGCACGGATATCCTACACTAATTTTACTCACTTCAAAGCACCGCAAACACGTACATTTGACACTATACACACAGTCCCTATACACAGTCCCTATACATACAGTCCTTATACACACAGTCCCTATACATACAGTCCTTATACACACAGTCCTTATACACACAGTCCTTATACACACAGTCCCTATACATACAGTCCTTATACACACAGTCCTTATACACACAGTCCCTATACATACAGTCCTTATACACACAGTCCTTATACACACAGTCCCTATACATACAGTCCTTATACACACAGTCCCTATACATACAGTTTCTATACACAAAGTCCCTATACGCAGTCCCTTATATGCACAGTCCTTATATACACAGTCCCTATACATACAGTCCCTATACAGTATATACACAAGTCCCCACTGTTATATATATGTTACGCTATACGCATAGCAGTCAGGGAGCACACACATGTCCGCTCCAGTGACTCACGCCTCCACTGCTGTTCCATTCTGTATCATCCACACATCACAGTAGGTCCTCAACACTAACATGACGGCCACGAGGACCATGTACGCCACCTCGGGGCTGAAGACACTGGGAATGAGGATCCTGAGAATCTTGATCAGTCTCCTGCAAGGAGGTGAGCAGGGATAGACAACAGCAATAACAACTGTTAAGGTACAGCACTGCAATGCAAGAATTTAGGGTACTATAACATACGTATTACGTATACTTTATTGCACATACGTATACAGTACGTATGTATGCATACATAAGCTACACCATTTCCTGTGATGTGACGTGATTAAGCTGTGCCATAAAAACTTTGGCATACATCACCAAAGGTCACTTGTGTCGTTTGTGGCCTCATTGTGTGTGCACACAATGTCAGCTGTCAGCCACACCTGATAAACAGCCCATTGACAGCTGCTTTCTCAGACTTCACTATGCCCTCCTTCTGAACAGGTAGAAGAGGGAGTGCCAATAGAACAGAAAAGGCAATAAACACAGGTCCTCCCAAAATGATTCATTCAGCTAGTACTATGTGGTCAGGGCTACCATATGACCAGTGGAACAAGATACAGTCTGTGGTTTAGATGAAGCAATTAATTTATACCTGAACACTGCTATTCATGTCCTAGGATGTCATTAATAGATTGATAAACAAGCACACACACCTGCAAGCACACACAAGTACACACGCACTTCTCAGCACATTCACACCCATGCAGACACACATATTTACATGTACTGTGCACATGCATGCAAACAGACACACATGCAAGCACACATGCATGTCATATGGTTTGTCATCACACTGTGAGTACAATGGTCTACCGTGCTATGCAGTGCACTTGCCTTATCATGCAACATAGAAGCCAGCACTGCATCTTTCTCCAACCTGCAAGGCAGACAAACAGCTATACTTCACCCCTTCTGCACTTTCTCTTCACCTATCAAGGCTGTCATGAGGTAGTCAGTGCACAATACAGGTGCCCACATTACACTATCAATGCCCGTCTGTAAATCAAGTCACAGAATGTTCGTGAGTTTTGCTCTTACAAATCTCTCATATATATGTACGTGCGTACATACATATGAGTTAAGTGTGCAAGCAGTTGCTACATTACCACACCACACCTGGTGTCATGCACTGGCCCATCTCCATGGGCTGGTGAGATGAGATGCACATTTAACAGTTGTCACCAATGAAATTTGACAGCATCATGAAACATTGTGCAAGACTGTCACCACATTGCACAATCACAATCCAACTCATTCCAGCAGTACAGCAGGCTAATGCTACTTCCACAATCCACACCCTTCCAAGGAGGCAGGGCTGGCAGGCAAGACTACCTACCACCTTTCAATAGCTGTAGTTAGTCAACCAGTGTCTGTACACAGAATACGTAACTGATGTGTGCAACTACTGCAACACACTAGCAAACGCACATACAGTGAACGGTTTAAACGCGTATGAAGTCAGAACCAACATACTACACCAGGTATACAACGGGAGAACAGTGTATGCAGTGATCGCAGCATTAAACCGTGCAATAGCTAGGTACATCTGCGGAGCACGTGTGCGCCCTTGGCACTGCCTTTGTGCTGCGGCCTTCTTTGAGCTCCTCCACATAAGGTAGGCCACCAAACTGGAGGACACGGCAACGACCACTGCAGCGCCTCGTGGGTTCGCCTGTGCGCTAGCTAAGAACTTGGACAGTTGACCAGGCATACTTATAGTCGACTTTGCTTAGACGGCCATTTTAAGAAACCACGTGACTCAACGCGCCAACCAGCTACATTTCGGCGGTCCTATTATTGCGCAATCGCAAGGTGGCGCTCGTCAGCATAATGCATGTAGTATGCTGCGAGCCGCCATCCATACACTGCCCTGTACGTACGTACACAAAATGCCAACACAGGATTACAACAAGTACATGCCGCCGAGTGCATAGCAGGCAACACATAGTTCAGAGCTTGTGATTCTGTATCCACTCATCAAGCCACTGCTTCTCCTCTGGCAGTAACTCCAGCACCTGTACAAACAACAACAGGCTCTTAGGGACATGCACCTTGGCTCAATTGTGCAAGACAGCTCATAACTACAACCTGCACACAGATGAACACACACACACAAGTACACACACACTCCCAACCACTGAATGCACACACATACACATATTCTTACATGCATGCACACACAAGCACACTTGGACAGGCAAACACAAAGATGTATGCAAAAGCCTGAAGAGATGTAGAGATGATCCTTTGTCTCTTGACACACACAGTTTGAACTTGGTAAACACCTGAGCAACACAGGTAGTTACAGTGTTTATAAAACCCGTGACTTTCACAACCACTTACATACTGGTGTAAAATAGCAAGGATAGCATATACTTATCAATGCCACAAGGGATGCAAGTTTGATCCGGCAATTCTTGTGTTTTAGGGTTTTCCATTTCCTGTAAGTACTCCTTCCTCTCACGCGCATACACACACACACACACACACACACTGTGCTCCCCTCCCCACCTCCACCCCCACTGCACGTTCTTTTCAATGTTCCAGTGTAGCATCCCCCTCCCCACAAGCACATGTTTACTGGTTCAACCATGTGGACTAACGTGAGGGGGTGGTGGCATGTTCCTCTCCCACTTGCTGCCCTCCGGTGCCTCAGGAGCTGTGGAGCATGGACAGGAGAACACATAACAATAGCCATAACCAAGAGTATGCTTCCTCTTCAAATGATGCAGCTTCCATCACCTAGGCTTACATACGTTCACTTGCACACAAACTCGTTCAACACACTTTGTCTTGCACAGCCACACTAATGTCTCCATTCCTGTAATGATCATCACAGTATTAGCCAACAGAAAAGGTCCTAGTACAATTGGATATCAGTTTCTGTTCTGCTGCCTCACGATCCTTGAACCCACGTCACAAGCTTGAACACACTCACATATGCACATACCACACATGCACACACTCTCACACAAACACACACATGCGCCCACACAAACCTTACTTATCCTGCAGTATACTTAAACATAAATCCTAACTTTCCGTAACTTACAAATGTAAGGGTCAGGGTGCTTGTAAAACTGAAACTCGGCTTCGCCATCTTCCAGCAGTTTTCTTGCCTTTCCCATGTCCTTTAGGTCCTTGTTCGCATCAAAGCGGGCCCTTAACACCACCGCCTCCTCGCGCCACACACCTCGGTCGATAGCCCATGACAGAAGGTGCTTCAAAGAGTTTCTGTACAGCCTAATTACTCGTTGACTGTGGGACAGCAGTTCACTAGAGGCCATTTTGTTTCATAATACAACAAATTTATATTGCTTAGATACTTGTTACTACATATTGTTTTTACTACATATACCACGCCTTCTTAATATATTATTTTGCCCTTGCCCTTTGTCAAAAATTTAGCGCGCCAAATTGTGTTGGCGATGGCTCGTGTTCAAGTCACAAATGTTACCGTTCTGGACAATCCGACACACTTTCTTAACCCCTTTCAGTTCGAGGTCACTTTTGAGTGCTTCGAAGATCTCCCAGAAGGTATGAATGGCCATGTATGTAAGGCACCCCCACGATATAGAAACAGTCCTGTCTTCTACGGCAAATGCAAGCTGTTACAGTGATGCCTGCTTCCATCCTTTGTCTCACTGTACAGATTTAGAATGGAAGATTATCTATGTGGGTTCTGCCGCGACGGAGGACTACGATCAAGTCCTAGACTCTATCCTAGTGGGCCCCGTGCCAGCAGGCAGACACATGTTCGTGTTCCAGGTGCGTCACCACTACCACCACGGTCGTCTCTTGAATGTCACAGTCTGCTTCCATTGTGCGGCACGGGGAGTGCTGCATGACCCTCTCTAACAAGCACCCTTGAGTACAGTGGCTAGAGGAGTGTCTTTTCAGTTTACACTAGCCTTCTTTATGCCGATAGAGATTTGATGAGCACAACACAACTGTTAATAAGACTCGTTAGCAGGATGTTTCAACTCGGAGGACTTTTGTCATCTTGTAAGCGTTTAACAAAGACCTCCAGGTCAAAACGTCCAGCTAGTGAGTATTACCAACACTTGTGCTGTTGCTCATCAATTCGCTATCAGTACCAGTTCAATTCAGCCTCTACAGTATAATTAACTGCCTTAATTCATACTAGCCAAAGAAACTTTAAATTCTAGTGTGATTTAACGCTGCTACTCTACCAGCCACTCAGGCCTCTTCCATTTTTGCTAACTGTGTTTGAGAGATAAGTATGTACGGGATTTCACAGCTAAATAGTCCCACTTTCATTCCAAGTATGAAAGTAT
Organism: Aplysina aerophoba; assembly: GCA_949841015.1. Taxonomy (NCBI): domain Eukaryota; kingdom Metazoa; phylum Porifera; class Demospongiae; order Verongiida; family Aplysinidae; genus Aplysina; species Aplysina aerophoba. The sequence goes on from OX465044.1 coordinate 1,528,574, forward strand.
AGACTGATGCAGGGAATTTCCGCATGCTTTCCACTTGCATAGAAAACAGCAAACCATTGACCATGTGATTCATAGTCACATGGACCAATCACACTGTGTTAACCTGCTGTGCAGTGACAATGACAGACCCTCATCATCCTCAGTGTGACTATTACATGGTCAATTGCGTGCGGTATACCTTGCATTATTGCGGGGTGATGTAGCTTGTCCCACTGACTGGACAGAGTTGAAAATGACTGGCTGTACAAGGCTAATAATGATTGGTTTGGCTCAAGAATTAATGTAGCATGTCCTCGCTCGTGTTTAGTACTTATAATTTATATTGTACATTACCGCATGAATGTAAACACGCGCACGCACACACAAACACAAACACATACACGCACACGCACACACACCTCACTATTCCCAAAACCCTCCTCCATTTAAGGCGGACTGTCCAGACATTGCTCGACTCCCTTGTGAAGACATCCTTGGTGTAACAGTGGTCCTGTTAACATGTTCGTACAAAAGCCAGGAGTTTGTCAGGGTTGGCTACTATGTCAACAATGAGTACGACAACCCAGAAATGAATGAGAACCCTCCAGACCAACCTCAGTACGACAAGGTGTGTGAGTTTGTATCAATTTGTAGCCTGGTGAATGCGCACACACACACACACTCACCACACACACACACACACACACACACACACACACACACACACACACACACACACACACACACACACACACACACACACACACACGATTTCTGACATCACTTGTGCTCTCCTTTGACCTGCAGTTACTTAGGAACATACTGGCTACAAATCCTCGAGTGACAAAGTTCAAGGTGGACTGGAGCTGAGCATGCCCAGCAGTGCCTGCATCATGGCTACAATCACATTGACAGTCTGTGTTGTGTGTACGTACCATATGTTTGTGTGCATGGCCCTGTGCTTTAATTGTGTAATGTGTACTGTGTTCCACTTGTACTGTAAAATCACACTTGTCTGCTCCTTGCCACACCAGTGTACCTTGCAGTCTCTTGAATGCACTGAAGGAACCTATGTATATTTGTCAGTTTCCATGTTGCACCACCTCATACACCAGCAACTACCAGTGTTACCAGGTATATACTGTACCAGGTGTACACTGTATGTGGTGAATATACGTAGCAGTGTTACATGGGAAGAGGTGAATCAGCAGCATCCTTTTGTAGGTAAATATGTGGTTAGTAATAGCTGAAATTTAAGGCTTCATGCTCATTTAACAAATAGCAGTTGCACACATGCTTAGCAAGGAGATTCCAGGGACTTAGTAGCAAGTGATGCTTCATGCACAACTGGGAAACATTTGTGGCACGTACTGTATGTCATGCAGAAAGAAAATCAGTAACAAGTACTGTACGCATAGTCTACAGGTGCGCACATATTATATTGTTGGCCAGTGCATGGACCGCTGCAGTGTATTATAACCCGTTGCAATATGGGATACCATATTCAGGGTCTCACGTGACTAAGGGCAGTATGTGTGCAGTGTGCTTATGTACTTTCCCAGCCAATCATTGCACGTATGCAGAACTAATAACCCTGACAGACCTGCCTATGTACATGTTCGCACATACCTGATCAGGACACTCAATTGGGTCAGCTAGCCCTACGTACAATGTTGACCCTGAATGTCCCATGTACTGTGAATACCCACTGGCCCTTTGTTGGGTTAATGGCCTCAGCTGCTTCTACGTACGTATATACGAGGATACACCAATTACTAAAAATGGCATACAACACACATCCAGTGCATATACATTGGAATGAGTTCAGTTTTTAAAACATTTTGTATGTGCAGAACACTACTACTGTGAGTACAAGGAGTAGGTCTCTGCTCGTTAGACTGGATCTTCTTCTTGGGGTGGATCCTTGATCCTGAGTCCCAGCTCAATCAGAAGCTGGTTCTCCAGATCCAAGTACCCAAGATATTCCTGCAATGGCAAAGAGATGACGTACGTGTGCTAGGGCGGTTGAGGCAGTATGTTTGGGTGCACATGCCCCCTCCCCCCCCCATTCAGTATGGTGCAGATCACCATTAATTAACTTGTACATTTGTGCATGTGTGTATGTTGTACCTTCTCTGCAGCATCCTCTGCCTTCTCTGTTAGACCTTTCTCTTTCTCAGCCTGGAATGACACCATACCATAGACCCCATTTCACACACAGCATTTCAACTAGTTTAGAAACACTCACATCCCTCAACGAAAGGTGTTTAGTAATGGTAATTGAGACTAGTGACAGCATGCACCTACAAATTAACAACCCTCCTACCCTCACATATATTGTAATAATTTATATAAATATGACACATATATACGTATAGCATTCCAAGATCAAATTTCCAATCAAAACAGTGAGGCAGGCTACTGAGTTTGATCTTATTTGTTCACAAAAGAATGGAGCATCTGTTGATGGGTGTGTTCTCTCAGGATTGCCAAATAGAAGGGTTTTAATGTATACTATGATTTTGTTGAAGAAGCTATGATGATGATACTATGATTTCTACACAGAAGTAGCTTTCAATTGGATTGTAGGTGAAACACTCGGGATTACACTACACAAATTATTGAATGTACATATACGTATTAGAGTGGTTCTACTGTGTGTATATACGTACGTACATAGCTCACCTGCTGCTTATGAGAGGCTTCCCTTTCATCTTTCTCTTTCTTCTCTTGAGCTCTCATGCGAACACGCCCGTCAACATACACAACACGCTTTGCTTCACGCTCAAACAGGCTCTCTACAACAGGGTACTGAGGAGGAGGGAGGGCGTCGGTGTGCAGCTGCACATTACATACGTACGTAGCACAGCAGTAAAACATACAGTATGTTCATATCTATGCACTTACAAATATACAGTGGCACACATTGGAGCGAGATGATCTTCCAATGAAGATGTGTGGTGTTGATTCAATTAAATGATGTACTGTACTTACATGCACAAATACCATTAAATGCATACGTGTTATATACATGATATAGGACTTTTGTCAAGAAATGGTTCAAACAAGAAACAAGAGCAGTGGCTTGAATCGAGGACAAGGGTGAGGGGAGTCAGGTAGTGTACCTGCCAACCATGCACATCATGGGGGTGACCTTAGCAGATGGCACAGAAATCACAGTAAAGTGAAGTACTTGCCACTACATGAAGTTACAAGTGATGATTACATAATATATGTCTGTACGTATGTATATTTGGACTGGTAAGTCCCAATAAAGTGAGGCAAGACCAATTATGGCATGCCAACAAATGAGCCAGTATTGCACAATAACACAAGGTAGGGTACAGATATGTATGTATGTACTTAAGTGCTGCGTGTGAAGGAGAAAGGTGCATGCGGTTGGACTGAGTGCACCGCTCACCTCACCACTGGATGGGTGCCTCAAGGTCCAGGGCACCTCCAGAATGTGCAACGTGCCAGTTTGGTCCCCAACAGCCAGCAAGTGCTGCTTATCTGTGCATATAATTATACATACAGTTTACCCTGAGGTCCACTCAGCCCTCAGTGCCCTTGCATGTGTACAGAGCATCCAAAATCACACAGTATATACTGAAGAAACAACCATCCCTGTACTGCACTGCACCGTAGCATGTGCTGTACACACAGTCACACTCACATGAGAAGGCAATGGGTGTGATTGCTGTGAGGCAAGTGGACGAGATGTTTTGACTGTGTGACGGCTCATGAGACCTGAGGTGTAATGCAACAGATGCACACACACATACATACGTACGTACATACATGGAAACATTCTGCAGCCTCTTCTGGTATAGTACTGTATGTACACAATAAGTACATCGGCTCTGAACACTTCTGGGTGTACAGAAAGTCTACCCAATTGCACTGAAAAGGTATGTAGGAGGACACAAAATACATATGTATGTATGTATGTATGTATGTATGTATGTATGTATGTATGTATGTATGTATGTATGTATGTATCTACGTACTTGGGCATAAGAGACTGCACTACTCAGTACTGTATGCACAGTATAGACAATGTGTAGCAGGAGGACCTCCACTTACTTCTCCAGAAGGTCCCACACATCTATGTTTCCATTCCACTTGATGATGTAAAAGACGCCAGGTCTGGTTGGCGACCACGCCCCTCCCGTTAGTCTAACACTGGAGTTTTTGGACTTCATCAGTGCATCGTGCTGAGGAGGAGAATGGCCACATTGGAGTATACCAAGTGACAATTACACTGAGCCAGTTACCAATACAACAACCCATTGGAAAGTCTCTCAAGTGATACTCTATTTGTAGAGGCCTAAGTGGCTTTTAGGCACTGTAAGTCATCTCGAACATTTGCTACACACCTGGCTAGTGTGTACGTAGTGATCAAGACTGATTAAGCCGTTTGCAGGTGGTATGGTCCCTGAATGCTCAAGGATTATGAAGAAGAAGAATTTGCTTAGTTTCAGGTATGTATGTTGTATTCATCAAGGGTGATCACTATCCTGGTTACTGTGTTAAGCTAATACACACAGTACGTACATACAGGAGACAACATCTGTGCACGCACTCCATGCACACAATGTGCGCACAGGCTTCTGTGATGTATCACAGTACATTACAGACCAGTGTGGTTACAAGTCCTACCAGCAGGGCGCCATGGATGAGTCCTACTACAACACATACAACTCATACTGTATGTGTATGTATTAAGAGTGTGCTATAATATTATTAATACATAGTGATTAAAAGAGTGTGTGTGTTGTATAGCATATAGTGGCAGTACACTCACCTCGCATCCCTCCTTCCATACTGCAAATGACCATCCACCCACACTCAACACAATGTCTTTGAAGAAGGGGGACCTCTGCAGACAGAGCACTGGGCCAGAGTGGTGGTTGAAGTGGTACTTTGGACGCTGGGCTGCGGGGGCGGTGTGCAGAGGAGGTAGACAAGGAGAAGGAGGAGGGGAAGCATGTGACATTGTCACTTGGTGAGCATGTGACATTGTCATTTGGTGAGCATGTGACATTGTCATTTGGTGAGCACGTGACATTGTCACTTGGTGAGCATGTGACATTATCATTTGATGAGCATGTGACATTGTCATTTGGTGAGCATGTGACATTGTCATTTGGTGAGGATGTGACTAACTGCTGGTAGCCCCGTCTGTTCCTTGACTCACCAATCATTTTTCCACTCTCAGTGTCCTTCGTTAAAGCCCAAGTAGCATACACAATCTCACCATCCTTGAAACAGAAAAGAATAAAAACTTATATACTTATATTATGTATATGTAACACACACATACATATGTGTATATACATATATAGAACTGTGCAGATGATCAGTGTGTGTGTGTGTGTGTGTGTGTGTGTGTGTGTGTGTGTGTGTGTGTGTGTGTGTGTGTGTGTGTGTGTGTGTGTGTGTGTGTGTGTGTGTGTGTGTGTGTGTGTGTGTGTGTGTGTGTGTGTGTGTGTGTGTGTGTGTGTGTGTGTGTGTGTGTGTGTGTGTGTGTGTGTGTGTGTGTGTGTGTGTGTGTGTGTGTGTGTGTGTGTGTGTGTGTGTCTGTGTGTCACACACTCACATACGCATACACACATGCACACACACACACACACACACACACACCACACCTCAGTCCCAACAAAGAAGTTGGTATCCAAATCTGTTCCTCCATCGTTGCTTGCTTGTTTCTTCCCTTTTCGAGTTATATCAGGTCCTTGCTCTGCAAACAGCATTACACACGACACAGTCAGGGAACAGAAGTTGCTCCTTATCATACACGTATGTAAAGTATGAAAGTTGTATTACGAGAGGCAGTGTCATGTGTGAACAGCAGCACTACTGACTGTGATGTTACTGTGCGAACTACATCACCACTGACTGTGACGTTACTGTGTGAACTGCAGGACTACTGACTGTGACTCTACGTACATGTGCTATGCACACACACACCTTTGAACAAGGGGAGGTCCAGTGCCTCCCTCAGACTGACACGCATGGCAGCAAAGTCACCTGGGTAGTCTGTTCTAGGGAGGTTCACCTACAAGCACACAACCAGACCATGACAGAGAGTGGACAGGACAGGGCTGACTAAACATGCACAAACCTTGCCTAGGAGGAATTAATGTAGCAGATCACAGCAGGAATACATTCAGTGGAACAAGACGATTCGATCCATGAATCTTCATCAGTTGTATATAAAACTGATCCACGGATCGAAACGTCTTGTTCCACTGAATGTATTCCTGCTCTGATCTGCTCCAATAATTCCTCCTATCAACGATACTAAGCAGCAATGAACCTCTACTTTAACAATAATGTTGCACAGTATGTATGTACGTACGTACAGTACAACTGGGACTATACAATACTGTGTGTAATGTACGTATTGTATGTACTGTACAGTATTGTATGCTGTGCAGTGACGATCTCTTTCTAGTGTGTATCTGTCTACGCATGCAGGTAGCTAGGTAGGTATACCTTGATGAAGGGCTTCCATGTGAGGTTGAGGCGTAGATGGGACGGGACACTAGGGTCAGGGGGCTTGGTGCCTGGCTTGGGCGGGGGAGGGCGTAGGTCCCAGAACATGACAGTCCTTCACAGAGGCAGAATCAATATGTACATACATATGTAGTAAACGAGATGGAGTAACATTCTGTAGCATACCCATCTGTACTGGCAGAGACCAACTGCAGGCACTCGGCTTGAGCCTGTTCATTGCTCTTCATAACCTCACCACTCTTTGGATCAATCTGAAGGAAGATCAGACAGACAAGAACAGCATGTCCAGTACTGTGCTTGGCCACAGAGCAATGCACATTGATGTGCAAGCTGTTTGTTTACATACGTATACTGTACGCAGACTAATACGTACCAAGTGCAAGCAGAAGGATGCACGCACACACAAGCTACACGTGCATATATACTGACATAAAATATGCATGAATGTACGTATGTACGTACCCACTGACACACACACACACACACACACACACACACACACACACACACACACACACACACACACACACACACACACACACACACACACACACACACACACACACACACACACACACACACACACACACACACACACACACACACACACACACACACACACACACACACACACACACACACACACACACACACACACACAGAGCTGCTGACCTCCAACTGCGGTGGCATCCACTGTATGTCATAGACTGGTCTCCTGTGACCACTCTCAATGTTGGACAGCACACAACACTGCACCATGGGGGCATGGCTCAGCTTGGGGTCCGTCTCAAAGGCAGCCTGCACATACGAACATTTGAGATAGACTAGGTGCACATGCAAACTATACACCACCACCTGCAGTCTACATCTACCCACTGCCATGTACGTACATATGTACATACGTACGTACATAGATATCACTGTTGTACCTACACAGTACCTAATGTAACACTCCAATCTTCTTCCCTCCCCTCCCTTCCCCTCCCCTCACTTACTTTCTACTTCTCTCCCTCCCCTCCCCTTCCTTACCCTCTACTTCTCTCCCCTCCCCTTCCTTCTCCTTGCTTACCCTCCACTTCTCTCCCCTCCCCTTCCCTCCCCTTCCTTACCCTCCACTTCTCTCCCCTCCCCTCCCCTCGCTTACCCTCCACTTCTCTCCCCTCCCCTTCCTTCTCCTTGCTTACCCTCCACTTCTCTCCCCTCCCCTTCCCTCCCCTTCCTTACCCTCCACTTCTCTCCCCTCCCCTTCCCTCCCCTTCCTTACCCTCCACTTCTCTCCCCTCCCCTCCCCTCGCTTACCCTCCACTTCTCTCCCCTCCCCTCCCCTCCCCTCCCCTCCCCTCCCCTCCCCTCCCCCTGCTTAACCTCTACTTCTCTTCCCTCCCCTCCCCCTGCTTACCCTCCCCTCCCCTCCCCTCCCCTCACCATGGCTGCGGCATTGCTCTTGGTGTCTGATGCCTGGAGGGGCTTGTTGAACTGAAACTTGTCCTCGTGAGCTGAAATGTCCCACAGCACAATCTGCAGCACACAGTTTAAGACACACACAATGGAGCTAATAATGTATGTACCAATGTCACACAACCATCCACCCTACTTTGAAGTACGTACTTACTATACTAAAGTATTATTTACTATTCTACTTATACTATAATAATACTGCATTATTTCATATGCTACGCATAACACCATATATGTACGCACGCTTTAACTTTCGCAGGGTTAAACTTTTGCAGATCACAGATTTTAGCAATTTCGTGTTTTTATTTTCACAGATGCAGGGTCTTTGATTCGTTGATTTGTCGCTTCCTCTGACTCCTTGTCATATTGATGTACGTAATCAATTGCTTCGCTGGAGGTTCTTAGCTGTATATCAAGTTGCCCTATCGAATCGCCGCCATTTTTGCATTTTTGTGATGCAATTGTCTTACAAACACAGACTTGTTGCCAGACTGGTCTAAATATTTGCGGGATGAAACTTTCGCAGATGGCTGCTGATCCGCGAAAACGACGAAAGTAACCCGCAAAAGTTAAAACGTATACAGTAATACTTACAACTATACATACTACGTAAGTACGTACATACGGACGTACGTACTACGTATACAGCCATTTACTATACTTTGCTACGTACGTACGTACATTTGAGTGCCCTGTGGTGTAGGCATGTATAGACCATTGTGTCAACGGTACACTATGACACCAATGACACACGCATACGTGCGTACGTATATACACATGTACGTACGTACATACGTACATATGCTCAACTTATTCTGTGGAAACTACACTGTCAATTCATGTGAGAGAGCCCACATGTGGTTATACGTAAATCTGCACCATCAGGTGTCTATGTTTCACAGTATGAAGTGAGAGAGCCCACACGCATAACTACATACGTATGTACGTATGTATGTACGCACGTATGTGATACATGCAAGTGTCCTTGTACACACGCGTATGTACATAGTCTGCATACTACACAGTACAGTGAGGTGGTAAGTGTGCCAACACAACAGCACAGCGCGTTGCATCCTCACTAGTCCATTGAGGCACCCTCCAGCTATAATGTGTGGTTTGTAGGGATTGAACTTAAAGCACTGGATGTTGTCCGGGGCTTCCAGGAAGAGCTGCAAGTGCGAGATAACAGAGCAGGAGGAGGAGGTGACTGAGCCTGCATGGTGACAGTGACTTGCCTAGATCTGCGCCCGTACAGACTTAAGTACACACACACACATAGTACATGTGTGTATGTGTGTGTGTGTGTGTGTGTGTGTGTGTGTGTGTGTGTGTGTGTGTGTGTGTGTGTGTGTGTGTGTGTGTGTGTGTGTGTGTGTGTGTGTGTGTGTGTGTGTGTGTGTGTGTGTGTGTGTGTGTGTACATACATACGTGAGACACATAACAGGTGTTCTACATGGAAGATCAAATCTGTTTGCGTTTGTACAGTAAGCATTATACAGGAGTACACAGTGAGGTTAGTGATAGCAAAAGTACGTAGATGAGAGATTGTAGGTATAGAACACACACACACATGCACACACACACACACACACACACACACACACACACACACACACACACACACACATGCACACACACACACACACACACACACACACACACACACACACACACACACACACACACACACACACATGCACACAAGTACACACGCACGCACACACACACACATGCACACAAGTACACACGCACGCATGCATGTACGTATGTAACTGTACATACGTACGTACGTACCACAGGGTGGATGGGGTCCGAGAAGCTCCACACGAGGATGAGATGGTGGGAGAGGAGCAGTTTGGAGGATAGGTCCACTCTTTCATTGGCAGAGTAGTTCTCCCCACACGACACAGCAACAATACCTACAGCAGGATACGTTAACAAGAAAGTGAAGGCATGTGTGTGAGGGGAGGGGGGGATAGTACGTATGTTTCAGGTAACGTACATACACACAAAATGCAAGATTTGTACTACGAGAGTACGTACGTACTACACTTTGTGTACGTACAAAATTAATGCTAAATGGGCAGGATATGGTACTGTACTGTACTGTACTGTGTATTACTGTACATATGGGACCAGGAGAAACGTATGTACAGTTACATGCATGAATATAAACATTGCGTGTGAATGCGTGTGAATCTGAACACCAGTGTATCCTGCCTTTCAACGAGGGATGCCAGTCGATCCACGTGATGATCTTGTCCTTGCTGAAGGTGAGATCTGCATAGGACTGGTACTCCTTGATGGCATTGTCCATCCTGTCCACAACAATCCCGTCCGTCTCAGGCAGGGCGGTGTAGTCATTCACAAAGATGTCACAAATGTCATTCTGCTGCAGAGCAAGATCCAACCTGCACATGTTCAGGGCATTAACAGAGTTTGCTTGTGTAACTGCATGCATTCAGATGACTAGCGCTCAATGCTCACCCATACACATGCCAAGCACCTCAACATACCAAAAACACAAACACTCACACACATCACTTTACAAACATGCACCTGCACCCACGCTCACCTCCCTCAGATCCACCCATCCTCACCCACACTCACCCCCCTCAGATCCACCCATCCTCACCCACACTCACCCCCCTCAGATCCACCCATCCTCACCCACACTCACCCCCCTCAGATCCACCCATCCTCACCCACACTCACCCCCCTTAGATCCACCCATCCTCACCCACACTCACCCCCCTCAGATCCACCCATCCTTACCCACACTCATCCCCCTCAGATCCACCCATCCTTACCCACACTCACCCCCTTCAGATTCACCCATCCTCACCCACACTCACCCCCCCTCAGATCCACCCATCCTCACCCACACTCACCCCCCCTCAGATCCACCCATCTTCACCCACACTCACCCCCCATCAGATCCACACCCATCCATTACCTACTCACCATACACACCCACTGCAAAGAAAACACACTCAATAACACAACAAAGGCACCTTCGCGAAGCAGCCGACAGGAACACCTCCATCTCAGCGCTTGCAAGCACCTCTTGTGCCTGCTTCTCCTCCATGCCACGAGGCTCATACTGGATGGCCTTGTTGCGTGGTCTCGCCCACTCCGTCTGCGTGCTGCCATCCTGCAGCACTGGGACAGCCTGCATGCCACGCTCCAGCTCCATGCGCTGCAGCTCAAAGTTCTCGTCCTCCACTGGTGCAATGTGGACCACGCTCTCTGGGAGAGCTCCAGCGTTGCAGTCAGTAAAGTTGCAGGGAGCGTTGAAGAACCTACGCTTTCTCAGGAATGAAAACTTGAGCTGTGGGGATGGGAAGTGAACACACACAAAGGGAGGCACAGTCATTTACTGAGAAAAGGAAGAAATTTTTGCTAGACCACCCTGCAGTTTCATGCAACGATGTAAGTGCAAGTGCGTGGATGTCCACCATAGTCTTAAGAGAGCTGCTGACCAATCAGGAATGGGTGCACATACGTATACAGTACATTCATATATTGCAGTATGCTCAATTTATATACAAACAAACATACGTAGTACACATGTACAGAAAGAGACCTTTGAACTTCCTTGACTACATTCCCTAGATTCAAAGATATTCTGCAAAGACGTTTTGAGGAGTAATGTGTGTGCATGTAGGCTGTTACCAGACAATCTGAATGTAGTGCACACATACACACACATGCACACACGCACGCACGCATGCACACACACACACACAGACTCTGTGGAACATACAATTCAGTCGTATTGGCTGACAGCCCTAGTGGTTGGAAGCTCACACATTAACAACAAAGCAAGTGTATTAAAGTCCCTTGATGCAATGCATGCCTGAAAGACACTAGTAGTGTGAGCTGTAGTCAAGAAGGTGAATGGTAGTGTGATGTGTAAGTGGCTAGGGTGGCTATCCCATGCCAGTGCAGACCAATCCTTGTCAATGCTGTAATTCCCTGATGACTAGGCAGAGGCCCATGCTACGTACGTACGTATGTACAGTGTACATATGGTGCAGTGTAGAGATTTTGTAACTGACAGACCTTCACAGTCGAAATGTCTTCCAAATTGACCTTATTGCTTACATGTTCACTTAAAAGGTGATTACGTAACTCTACACCTCCCACATCACCTCCTCCTCCCGACCCACAATGCTTTGTCTACCTGTTGCCTGGTGTTGGTGACTCGCTGCTCCAGAATCTCCAGGTCACTGCCAAGACACACCCATTCCCGTGGCTCTGGGGTCTGAGGGATCTCCACTGCCTCATCCTCCTCCTCCTCCCCGCCCTTCCCCTCTGCCACTCCTTCTGGCTTTGGAGGCTAAGAACAGGAAGCCATCCATAATACATCAAATTAAGCTCACTCTATGCAATGTCATATTACACACTAAGATTGGGTGTGTTATGTACGTACGTATGAATGTATACAACTACGGGATCACAAAAACTGACATGCCCTACTCTGTCTGCTGGTACGTACAGTAACTACTCAGAGTTGACGATGTTAGCAACACACAGGCACACACAAAGCCTACAGAATTCAGTTGGCATGGAACGTAACTGTTGAATTGGCTTGCAAAAATGTTGCTGTGTTACACGTAAAATGCTCGATCTTCACTACAGACAGCAGCACATGTAGGAGACACATGTACGTACGTAAGTGCATGGCGAGGAGTGTGCGGCATACGTACATTGAGGACCAGCTCCTTGGCCTCCTCTGTGAGACAGATGTAAAAGTTCTCCCCGTACTTGTATTCATGGTCGTACACCAACAGCAGCTCCTCACCAGGATACTCCTGCAAGCAAGCAGCAGCAACATAGGAACTATATACGTACAGTTCTGGGTGCATACTGTAGTGCAAGCGCAGTGGATTCCTCGGTCAGAGGTGCTACATTATTGCCTGCAGTGCTAGGAATACGGACATTGTAACCTCTCTACAGAGGACATCATTGTGACCTAAGTTGGCTGTCCTGTATAGAGAGGTGTCCCTAATTCAGAGGCAGATTTGTACACAACTCAATGTGCTGGGGACTGCAAACAGTGTCCTCATCAGAGAGGTGTTCTTAATTCAAAGTGTCCTTTATAGAGAGGTTCCACTGTACGTACTTCACTTCCATCGCCCCACCACCCCACCACCACCATATTCCTTGGCAATGAAGCTGTGCTTCCCCATTAAGGAAGTTTCTACCAACAGCAATAGCAGTCATTGTAAGAGAGCAGCAGTGTACGACAAGTTACAACATGCAAAGTGTCATGGAAACAATGTTCACCATCAGCAGCATCATCTAATAATTGCTGTCCAAGTTACATACTTATTTTTAATTTACACGTCAATTACATAATCTACGTACGTACTTGCAGTGTTACAACATATACAGGAGAAGCAGATTGCATTTGAATTATCTATGACATGCACCAAAAGAATTCCATTTTAAGCCATCCTAGCACAATGTGATGTGATGTGCTAGACCGGGCTTGTGATGTGTGCTAACTGTATACATGCTCCTTTTCTAGTGTTACATTGTACTTTGGGCTGTTCTAGCACCTTTTGGTGTCCCGCATTGTAATAATGTTTGACTCATTGATTGATATATCATATGGTTGCATGTTGCAGATTAATCTTAACTTGTATGATTTATTAAGGACAAGTAAGTTGATGAGCAGATCTGTCCTTTGAGTGGGGTACGTATCTCGAACTTACCTGCACGACCTTTTTGACAGGGTGAAAATCTGAAATGGCAGCTCTGTTCTTAAAGTCCTCCACTATAGCTGCCTTGGAGATCAATTTGAAAGGGTTCTCCTCTGAGACATCGCTGTCTGTGACGCACTGAAAGAGCTGCTGGGTTGGACCTGAGATGAAAATGGCTTTTAATCCACTTGGAATTTGGTCAGATTGAGGAGGCTCTTCTCCGACTTGCTCTGGCACTGCCTTCTCTGCTGCAGATTGGGACGGTTCGGGCATTTTTCCGCCATTTGCCGGGGAAAGTCTAGGGTTGCTATGACAGCGACTTACAGACGGCAAAAACGCCCAGGGCGTTTGTTATTAGGGCGCTAGCTATATAAATTATACAGAAAATGGCGGATTCCAAGAAGAAGAGCATACTCGACAAACCGCTATCGTCTAGAGGCAAGAACGAGGTATTTCAATCGTAAATGTCTACAAACTTACAGTGTGAAAGTTACTTCTGTTCCTTTTACAAATTGCTTCAGATCAGTCTCAGTACGTACAGTTTCCTGTTTGCTGAGCTGGTGTCGTACAGCAATAATCGATCTTCGTCGGGACAGCAACTTCAGGAAAAGTGAGCCTGGTCAATCGACCTACGAGTAGAGCAATGAGTGTGTGAGTGCTTGCCGTGTCCGCGCCATTCTAGTTACGTCAGTACTTGCCTCAGTGAACTGTGGCAGCTAACACAAGCTCAAGGCGTTGCTCCTCTTCTTCCTGCTCACTCAGGCTGGCAGAGCTGGGCCACCATGTGGGCCATCGAATGGTGGATGTGCTGTGCATGCGCGAGAAGGGAGGAAGGTATCGGGAGACGCGGCTGTTGAACATGCTCCTGTACATCAAAACTACCTTGTGGAAGGTGTGTGTGTAGGGGTGGGGGGTGGGGGGTGCACAAAAGAAGACTCGTGAGTCATAGCCTCTATGTTGCATGCTTATGAGTTGTAGGTAAGAATTAGCCCACATTAATTCGAATGATTAGACATTTCGGCAACCTACATATTTTTTACTGATGAAGGCAACTGTAGGATGCTGAAACGTGTAATTGTTCAAGTTAATTGTGGACTAGTAGTTTTACAAACAACTCTGCACTCTGCTGTAGATTCATGTGGTAGGGAGTACTTCAGGGAGACATATGTAGTATGTACTTCCATACCACTGCGTTGAGGTACACTCGTTGTACATTGATTTAGATGTGGATTGTAAAGCTACTGTGGTGGTATGACAAGGTGTATGTACAGTACGTATGTAATGGCAGAATTATTATTATGCTGTGCTATCTTATCCATGATTCTATGCACCATCAGAGTCTCTTTGGAAAGGAGGCGGATAATTTGGAGCAGTCAACTGAGTCTGAAGGGACCTGTATCTTCAATACCTGTGTTCGTGTGTTACGTACACCTGTGCATGTGTGCATGCATGTGTGTATGTAATTATCATTTGTGTACCTTTACACACACAGTACATGTGTACACATATGCATACATGTACGCAGTGTGGTATCTGATGAGCAGACCTGTCCATGAGCAGTAGTCGTGCTCTGCTAGAGTCGCACTCACTGCTGAATCTGAAGCGATGTCCGTCCCCTTGACTGAAACCCTCAGACTACCTCATTGAGGATGAACCACTGGTGAATAAATTCATATCAGCCAAGGAGGGTCAGTTTCACATGATTGTACGTTTGCATATGTGATGTGCTAGTGCAAGTGTGCGAGCAGGTGCACTGTGTGTTGGTGTGGTCATGAGGCATTAGTCAGCACTACTTTCACTCCATCCTAACACCGTCCCGTCTGTTACACATACGTACGTAGTATGCATAGTATACATGGTGTGTGGTATTGTGTGGTACGTATGTATGTACTGTATGTCTGTATGGTAGTGCATTCTATTGCATGGTGTGGTCTGTAGTGTAGTGTAGTGTATTATATTGTATTGTATTGTATTGTATTGTATTGTATTGTATTGTTGCATATCATTATATATACTGCAGGAGTGAACTGTGCAGCTTTCATTGGTGGAGTAGTGGAGGCCTTCCTCAAGACGACACACTTTGTATGTAATAGGTGCACTGTAACGTGTGCAGGTGCACTGCAACGTGTAGGGTGCACTGTAACGTGTGCAGGTGCACTGTAACGTGTAGGGTGCACTGGGTGTTCCACCAAAGAAGTTTGGTTCTTTAATACAACTTAAGAAAGAAATGGCCTATGTCGTATGTATGTACACACATACGTCACGTACTGTATGCGCTTTAATTTTCACAGGGTTTATATTTCGTGGATTTGCAATTTTTGCGTGGGTCCATATCCTGTGAAGTTACATGCAGGGAGCAGCAGACCAAGCGTCAACTTATTGCCATTTTAGTTACGGCGCATGACGTCATCGATTGGCTGTAGCTGTGTACATGTCCATTTACAGTGACGTTCAAATAATCACGGACAAAATATTCGTGGATGGCTGCTCATCCGCAAAAAACGCGAACATTAAACCCCGCGAAAATTAAAGCACATACGGTACGTATGTGTGTAGATTACTTCCACTTTGCTTGCTAAACTTGAGACATGATTAAACTAGCTCAAGGCACACTCACCACAATGTATGTGTTCTTGCGTCAGAAAAGACTGACTGACTATGTTGCCTGCCTATCACAGATATGCAATGATGGTTAAACCTGTGTTTTCTCCCTCCCTCCGTCTTACTTGTCGGTGCCACTCCTTGAATGACTCAGCCTGCCAAGGTTGAGGTATTTTGGTGGAAAGAGAAGAAGACTGCTCTGAGACTGGCTTTTGACTCTAGTGTGTTGCAACGAGAAAAAGACCTCGGAAAATGAAGATTCACTGTTTTATATATTCAATGTGTGCTTAATCTGTTCCACATGGGTATATTGTGTATGTGTTCCACGCTCAAGGGAACTGTTGAACAATTTATAGTAATGTTGTGTATGCAAACGTGAATGATCAGCATGTGATGTGCATGTATATATAAAAACCAGCAGGCCAGCGCTGGCTGCTGTATAATGAACTACCTATAAAATTTAATATGGTAATATATGCTATAGAATTTGTACGTATGTACGTATATATATACCTGCATATACCCAGGTATATAGCATACATTCTTCCACACCTACGTACGTACATGTACACATATATAATTATATATACATTAATATTGTGTGTTACTGTATAGTACCTAAATACTGTAATGATATGCGTTGCCTAAAAATAAACTAAGAAGCGATTTATGACATGTGCTGACATGACATGATGTTACTCCCACATGGAGTCCGCATGATTTTACATTTTATTACATAAATACGTATACTTAATTGAAAATATATCAAAACTAAGAGTATGACAAAACTGTAGTGTTCCACATTGTACACTGTACAGTGTCAAAAACAATGAAACCTGACTGTTCAAAATATATTATTGTTTTGATACTAATTGTGTACTTCAGAATTCTTATATACACCTGTAGTGTAGTGTACGTACAAAGATTGTTAAAATAGCAACTCTCACAAAATAGATTGTGGATTCAAATTCATATCAGACATTTGAAGCCTGCAAACCTGCATCTACAACATTCTCTCTGAATGGGACTTTCCCATGGTATGAGGTCAGTGAATGAGATTGGGCAATGTTGGAGGCAGTATTGGGAGGGGAAGTACCCAAGGGTGTGGAGGAGACACACATCTGATGACGGAACACCTGTATACACAAGTACAATACAACACATGCAGTTCTAATACACAACCAGTCATTGTCAGTGCCATATACGTACATATCAATTCACCAAGAAGCATAGAGTACATATGTGAGCTGGGGTTTGCTGGAGGACAGGGTCCCTTTGGAAGTGACTGCCGCCTGTCTCTGTGCTTGTGCTCAAGTAACTGACTGAGGTGCTGATCATTAATAGTACTGATTGGCTATTTGGTATGCACACAGATATAATGAATGGAAGTAGAAGTGACGAGTCATTTCTGGCATGCTTGATCGTCCAGAATAATCATCCTACTAACGGAATGTTCTTCTGTGTGAATTGCCAGGTCAGAGGACTAGAGCCAGCAACTCCAGCAACTGCTACACCATTTGTTTCATCTGGTAATAACATTTCATAGCTGACCAATGTGCATGCACTGGTAAAGCTGTGAAATGTTTGTCAACTGCATTGTGGTCTGAACACAGATAACACACCCTCTGTACGTATGTATGTACCGTGGAGGACCAATTACAGCATGTATAACACAATATCCCAAGGGTACGAGAGCCACACAGAGAACACTGTGTGAGGTTGCCAGCAGAGTGACTGCTTGACCTGTTGACACACACACTCTTGCACACTATTCAACCCTGTGCACACACATGCATGCCATCACAGTGTGGACTCACGTCCTCAAAATCACAGCTCCTGAACATCTCCTGCACATATCTCCGGTGGGAGAAGGAGTAGCGGTACTGGGAGAGGAGCTGGAGGGCTTGTGAGTACAGGCAGAGGTCCTGGGCAGCCCAAGGAAACTTCTCAAATAGGCTGCGAATTAGAGGGGGGGGGGGGGGGGAGAGTGTTACGTGAGAAGTTGTTAATAAATTCACCAGTACAGAACACAATAAACACAATGTGTCAATAACAATGTGCAACCTTGATTCTGGTACGTAGCTGTGTGCTACCAAAACAGTGGAAAGACAGTTCCTAACTGACTAGTGTGTGTGTGAACTGTTTGGACAAGTTTGACCAATAAAGACACTCATATTATTTAAAACACGTGAAAGCTGATGCCTTTTGCACCATATGAAATACATCATTGAGCACACTCCACTGTACGTACATTTTCAGTCCTTGCTTGCTGGCCTTGGCAGCAATGTCACCGCTCAATTTGGATATAAGCTTCAGTGCTTCCTTCCTCACTGCCACTCTCTCCTCCGAGGATGGCTGCTTAAGGCTTCTCTCCCCACCTTGCATGGAGTCTGTAGCTGTGTCCTTGGTTAACTGACAGGCACGAGAGGCTGATAGTCGACACTTGAGACAAAGAGACCTGCTGTGCAGTGTGAGTCCTTCCTCAGGAGACTGGTCTGCTTCAGAAGGAGGGCAGTGTAGTTGCACGTCTCTGAACTCTGTCGGTGGAATCTGCAGCAAATCACACAAAAACAAAGTCAAGAAGACGAGTGAGGCAGCAATAGACGAGGAAGGGAGTGAATGGTAAAGAATGGAATATACAGTACATTTGTCTGTATTGTATTGTGCTGTGCTGTACGTAGAAGGAAAATGCTTCAGTAATAATGAAAAGGCAGAAAATGTGCTTAATCTCACAGAAAAAGTGTGCCATGAAAATCTGGCAAAAAGAGATGTGTAACATGGAGGACCAACTAAAGCCTGTACGACACTAAACCACAAGAGGGGCACACAGAGACCACTGTGGTGGCTGCCAGTAAAGAGTAACTGTTTGATCTGCTCACACACAAACACACACACACACACACACACACACACACACACACACACACACACACACACACACACACACACAGACACACACACACACACTCCTGCACACTCCTACACACTGTCTCAACCCCTGCAGTACAACCGTGAATTCAGTTACAGTACAAGATAATTAATGGCTGCATGGAGGCCCTCAATGTGTACCTGAAGGAGTGTTTCTTTCTTCTTTGGGAGACAGACCCCAATGTAGCAGGGATTAAAAGCAACCTGTGAGCCACTCGGAGAAGACAGTCCTTCCTGCTTGGAACTGGACCTTCTGCAGGACAGTTGAGCGTAGAGTAACAGGAGCAGCAGGTTGGTTCATGACACCAACCTCGTCATCGTGTACATACGTACATACATACGTGTGACACACTCATTGTACTGTACATGGACACATAATATTATTCTCACAATACATACACACAGCAGGACCCCTCCATGTGTACACCGCCGCAAAGGGCACACCTCCAGAACATGGAATAAATGTCACGCAATGGCTTTGTCCTATCCGACGAATGAAAACCTACGTACTCTACTCCAGACACCCTCTATAACTGTACTTCCCTCCCATTCAGAAGGGTGCCCACATCACAACAGTTCCATGTACTCCACACACTGGCTATTCACAGCTACGTACTAGCGTGAATCAATGAGCACTCTTTCACTGATGAAGGTGGCTGTATAGTCACCGAAACATCTGAAGTATTATGAAAATCCTAGGGCTAGTGAGCACCAAATGATCATGACTGACCACTTATACATACGCCACTACGTGGATACATAACAAAGCAATGTGGTAGTGCTTAGCCAGCTGTACAAACCATGGCAGCCAAACTGTGGAAGGACACACACTAAGCTCACCTCATCTTCTGCTGCAGTGCACTGCGAGACATGGTTCCGTACACATTTGACATGTCTTCATGCCCCAACCCAGCTATCTGGCTGTCCTTGTACACTATGGCACCACCATTGCTGGCATGAAGACCACCATGCATGTTCAGATCATCCACTGTTTCTCTCTTCCCCACCGTATGCACCCCAGGTGGTGCTGACAAGGTGGGAGCCAATGCGTCCCTAAAGCCTGAAGTGAAGGAGAGTGACAGCCTCTTCTTGAAAGGCTGCATGTTTGAGTCACTCTTCTTCTGTCTGAGGACAACAGAGCGTCCAGGAGGGACAAGGTTGGTCTGAGACACTGGTCTGGTCCTCTCAAATGGTGAGGTATCATTCATGTCGGCTTCAATTGCGATAGAGGGCAGAGTTGGGAGTGGCTGGGAAGGGAAAGCCTCCCGTGTCTCCGAGGGAGACTGGGTTGGATTGCTGAATGTGGAGGTGGCAGTGGACAGTTTGGAGGTTGTGGTCAGCTGTCGTACAGGGACCCAGCCAAGCTCCTCCAGTAGGTTGGCACCACAGAGAGTGTGTGAGATCAGACACAGCGCATAGAAGCAGGTCCTAGCACAGGCAGGTGGGTGAGGGGGGAGGGATGGCAAATTAGCACACACCATGGGGAGAGAGATGCAATAACAGATTACAGTGGAAGATGGCCTTACAATAATGTACGTCAATGTTAATGACACTTGTGGTGATAGGCATCAAGCCAGCTGTATGGAAGCTTAGGAGTGCAGCACTATCGCAACATGGACAGTGGGGAGCGTGTGACAAGTAATAAGCATTATAAGCCAGAGAGCTGCTGATTGTACACCACTGCGTCCTCTGCTGAGGCTGAGGGCTCAAACTGTGTCTTATGTAGGCCTGAGGCTGAGGGCTCGAACTGTGTCTTATGTTGGCCTGAGGCTGAGGGCTCGAACTGCATCCTATGTAGGCCTGAGGCTGAGGGTTCGAACTGTGTCTTATGTAGGCCTGAGGCTGAGGGTTCGAACTGCATCCTATGTTGGCCTGAGGCTGAGGGCTCGAACTGCGTCCTATGTAGGCCTGAGGCTGAGGGCTCAAACTGCGTCCTATGTAGGCTTGAGGCTGAGGGCTCGAACTGCATCCTATGTTGGCCTGAGGCCGAGGGCTCGAACTGTGTCTTATGTAGGCCTGAGGCTGAGGGCTCGAACTGCATCCTATGTAGGCCTGAGGCTTAGGGTTCGAACTGTGTCTTATGTAGGCCTGAGGCTGAGGGCTCGAACTGCGTCCTATGTAGGCCTGAGGCTGAGGGCTCGAACTGCGTCCTATGTAGGCTTGAGGCTGAGGGCTCGAACTGCATCCTATGTTGGCCTGAGGCTGAGGGCTCGAACTGCATCCTATGTAGGCCTGAGGCTGAGGGCTCGAACTGTGTCTTATGTTGGCCTGAGGCTGAGGGCTCGAACTGCGTCCTATGTAGGCCTGAGGCTGAGGGCTCGAACTGCGTCCTATGTAGGCCTGAGGCTGAGGGCTCGAACTGCGTCCTATGTTGGCCTGAGGCTGAGGGCTCGAACTGCGTCCTATGTAGGCCTGAGGCTGAGGGCTCGAACTGCGTCCTATGTTGGCCTGAGGCTGAGAGCTCGAACTGTGTCCTATGTTGGCCTGAGGCTGAGGGCTT
>OX465044.1:1552772-1697772 GCA_949841015.1 Aplysina aerophoba
TGTGTGTGTGTGTGGTGTGTGTGTGGTGTGTGTGTGAGTGTGTCTGTGTGTGTGCATGTGTGTGTGTGTGCGTGCATATTTGTATTTGTGCGTGTGGTGTGTGTGTCTGTGTGTACAGTACGCGGTGCGTGTGTGTGTGTGTTATGTGAAGTATGCTGAATGTGTTGAGTGCCAAGCAAAGACCACAGGTCTGGCGGGGAGTACAGCAGGAAGGATCACACCACTGATGAACTGACCTCTTCTTCGCAGGCTTCATCCAACACGTCAAGCGCCTCCATGGCTACATCTTCATCAGTGTCATACAGCTGGGAGAAGGGGAGGGGGAGAATCCCATCTTCCTTTGTGTCTTGTTCATAAACCACAATATTACAAAATAACAATTGCATGACATCACAGCTCATGAGGAGAGGCGACAGGAAAACAGGACCAACAACTGAGCCCAAACCCATGACCTACGCTCTAACACGGAGTTTCAGCCACGCGAGCTACAGAATTGGTCACACTCCTTTGACTCCCATTGCCCCTTCTCTGTTTCTCCCGTCGCCTCTCTTTCTGAGCTGCGATGTCCTGCAACCTTACAAGTTTACAGTACCAGCTGACATACCCAACATAACAAAGCTTAAAACTCTCCAAACTAGTACGTATACATATACGTACGTAGTAAAGCCACTTCATTCCAGCCCAAATGGGAAAGCCAAACTACATTTGCATACCAGGACACCTCCTTCTGGCTGCGCAGTGATGCAGTGCAGCTGACATCAGCCCCTACCCCTCCCACCTCCCCCTCCCACCTGTGTGGTGAGGACCTCCATGCCCCAGCTCTTGAACATGGGAGAGCGGGACCTCAGGAACACCCTGAGCTGTTTGGTTGCATACAGCCTCATTTGGGGGGATCCCCCTGTGAGCAGTCGGTTCAAGATGGCCCTCGCACAACCATCCCAAGTGAAGTCCAGAGAGGAGAGGATGAGTTTGTGCAGGTCTTCACGCTTTTCCACTGCACACACAGCAAACAGGCTACAACCAAAGACAGAGTGAGGACTACGTACGGTATGTACAGAAA
The DNA here is from genome assembly GCA_949841015.1 of Aplysina aerophoba. Taxonomy (NCBI): domain Eukaryota; kingdom Metazoa; phylum Porifera; class Demospongiae; order Verongiida; family Aplysinidae; genus Aplysina; species Aplysina aerophoba. The sequence continues at coordinate 1,553,833 of OX465044.1, forward strand.
TAAGCACACACATGCTCACACCATACAAAGCAGGCACTCAGACAGTGAATGGTGTTCACAGTACCCTACAGACAGCATGTACTGTTAAGTATACAAACTGTACATGTGGACCACACTGCTCAGATGAGTATATACGTATATGTATTTGGTATGGGGGTATACTGTGCGTACATGCATATGTACGTAATGCTTTGCCACTAGTAAGCAGTGCAGTGTGGTTGTAACGTGTGTGTGTGTGGTAACTCATACAGTCCCTGTGGAGTAATCCTGAGATGTACAGTATGTACAAAACTCCCTCACTCCCCAGGTGTGGTGCCAAATTCCTCCCCCGCCCCCCTCCCCTCCTGCGCTGCCTAACTCACGGTCCGTATCCCTTGCAGTGGGCCAATATGGCCGGCTTGTGGTGGCTGAGGCAGCCGAGGAGGAGGAGGTAGTCCCTCGAGAGGGTGTGGTCCACATTGTACTCTGACAGGGTGGCTGGATGGCCTCCTTTGGATACCTGCAGAGAAGGGGGAGGGACATGGGAGGACGGAGGAGGGGCACAGGACAAAAGGGGGAGGGGCACAGGACAAAAGGGGGAGGGACACGGGAGGAAAGGGGGAGGGACATGGGTGGGATATGAGAGGATAGGCAGTATGAGGGGATTGGGGTGAGAGAGGTGTATGGTGGGAGGGGAGTGTGTACATACCATGTACTGTACGTATGTATATGGTTGTTTAGTTGACTAAGAGCAACTTCATCTCTGGTTGCAGTCAACAGAGTGACTAGATATGGCATAGCCTGCACCCACCTCATCCAACTCTGCAATGATATCTGTGGCCAGCCCAGTCACAAACACAGCCAGCTCCTGATGCAGGGAGGGGAGAGTGGCAACAAACACAAGCAAGTGGCATCTGAAGACCACAAAATCAATTGTATACAATAATCCTTAGACTCCACGGGATAGTCACGATAAGTGTGTTACATACGTAAGAGAAATGACATAAGCGAGACATACCAAACGATCGTATGAGCATATACACACGTACGAACGTATGTACGTACGCAGCAGAATCACAACTGATTGCAGTGTGTTTGGGCCCATAGGCCTTCGTCAACTGCATACAAAACTGATTCTGCTACATACGTACATATGTACGTATATGCTCATCAACAATAGCTACAAACTTGCTGCACAGTTAACACACATTGTGAACACTCGCTTCAACTTGCCCAATCAACACACATCAACCTGTCCTCAACCAATTGAAATGAAAGCTACAGTACAGATTTCATGTAGACATCCCCTCCCCTCCCACCTCTTCATCCTTGGCCAGAAACTGCACCAGTTGGTATCCCACTCTGGAGTATTTCCGTGAGTTGGCGGGGGAGTAGGGGATGGAGGAGAAGACCTTGTTCTTTGGCTTGTAGAAGTTGTACAGGCGATGGAAGAACTGCACTCGTAGGTTCTCCTCCAGTCGTTTGTAGCAGAGGGGCTGCAGCTGGGGTGGGTACAGGGTATGAGGGGAGACAGAGGAAAGGGGTTGGGGTGGGGGAGTGGGAGGGGTGGAGTGGGAGGGAGGGGTAAAGGAGGAGTGGAATGGGATGGAAGGATAGGAGGGGAAGGGAGGTGTAGGGGTGAGTGGTAGGGGTGAGTGGTAGGGGTAGGGGTGAAGTGTGTGGAATAAAGTGGAAGTGAGGGAGGGGGGAGAGGGAGGGCCCTAATTCAGCAAGAATGCTACATAAATGCAGGCTTTGCACTCCGATGCAGTGAGACCATCAGCCATACTCCTAATGTACAGCTCTTCAGCAGTCTCCTACACGCACAGTACCTGCAGCAAGCACTGGAGAAGGTTCCAGTCCCATGTCTCGTAGTCCTTGGTGGCTAGGACCTGGGAGGACTTGATGAGGGAGGACAAGCTTCCCTCGTCGATGTCTCGAGGGAGGGAGCTGAGAACTGAGCTATGCTTCTGGAGGAGACCCTGTTGACAGGAAGGTAAGGACAGATAGCGTGGCACAAGACACAGTCATGAATCTTTACAAATGTGAATACACATGCACTCACATATGCACGCACACACGCACGCACGCAAGCACGCACACACGCACACCTGTTTCATTATCTGCTCCAGGTAGAGACTGGATGCTTTTGGCCTGGCCTTCCTCATTTGGTGCAGCTGGTCCAGGCAGCTGATGACCGCACCTGCATGGCTTCACAATGGTTTCACACAAAGATGGTCAACATGCACCACTGACACAAGAGTGTGTACAGCCTCAACACACCACCACATGACACACCAACCTCACCCTGCACAACACTCCACACAAAACTCTACACCTCACTCCTTCCCCCTGCTCACCCTCACACCACCTCAACCCACACCTCACTCCATACCCACAAACCACTCCAAACCTCCTTCCTCACCCTGCTCACCTTCACACCACTCCACCCCCCACCTCACCCTGCACACCCCACACCTCGCACTGCACACCCCACACCTTGCACTGCACACCTCACACCATCCCACCCCACACCTCACGCTGCACACCCCACACCTTCCCCTGCACATCCCACACCTCGCCCTGCACACCTCACACCTCATGCTGCACACCCCACACCTCTCACTGCACACCTCACACCTCATGCTGCACACCCCACACCTCTCACTGCACACCTCACACCTCATGCTGCACACCCCACACCTCGCAGTGCACACCTCACACCTCATGCTGCACACCTCACACCTCATGCTGCACACCTCACACCTCGTGCTGCACACCTCACACCTTGTGCTGCACACCCCACACCTCACACTGCACACCTCACACCTCATGCTGCATGGCTCACTTCCTCTGCTGGTGGTCCTCGAAGTCCATAGCTGCGGTGACAATCTCTGGCAAGCAGTGAACTCCCTTGTACATCTCCCCGGGGAGGAGGCAGTGGGCCTGCAGACACACAGACAGACAGACAGACAAGATATAGTCAGGTGGGTCTTGAGTGGCCGAGCAGACCAGCACAGTGGAAGGGCTTGGCTGCACGACGCACAGACACACTGACAGACACATGATGTACATACGTATGTACTCAGTTTAAAAGATTACGTACAGATACACAGAAGTATGTACACAGACACACAGATGTACGTACAGGCAGATGTACGCACAGACACCCACACATTCATATACGTACATATACATACGTACGTACGTATATACAAATACATACTGCACATGTTTGCCATCTGAAACTACACATCAGCCTTAATCAGTGGTAACAAATAATACATAGCAAGGCTGGTGGGAGGGGCAGGTGAGGTAGGAAATGATTGTTGATAAAGCACTATGTGCAAAAAAGGGAGAGGAGTGAAGAACAGAAGGATACAGGATAAAAGTAATAAGTAAAAATGTGTGTGTGCTAGTGAGATTGCTAATGCCTAAGGGTGCCACCGTCCGTATATACGTAAGTTACCAGCCTTGCCATGCTATGTATTGCCATGTATTATTTGTTACCGCTGATGAAGACCCTAGATTGGGTCGAAACATTTGGTTAATTCTAACAGTACCACCGGCCCAATCCCCCAACTAGTGTAGTTTCAGATCACATACATAGATGAGCATCCCTAGCCACACAGACAAGTCATACATACTGTACATACGCACATATGTACATAGGTATGTACGTAGATAGTTAGCTAACTTCAAGTGAGCATTAGTCTGTGCAAGTACTGTAAGTTGGTGCACAAGTCGGTGCAGGTGTACAGTCAGTTCAAACTGTGTCTGTAATGACCCAAAAGAACCTACATGTACGTACGTACGTACCAGGTGAATAAGTTCTCCAAGCAAAATGGCTGCCCTCACTGCTAGATGCGTGTTCTTAGCAAGGCAAACCAGTGCAAGAGATTTCAGCAACTTTGCATCAATCAACGTGGAGAGGAGGAGGGCATTGAAGCACTTGACAAGATCTGGTCGAGTGGCAGTTACTGGAGGAAGAAGACATCGTCCCTCCTCAGCAACAAACCCTTCACTCAGCGTCCACTGATCAAGAGGTTGACTGGAGTCTGCAGGGGTGGTGCAAGCATCACAATAGAGACATGATGCCAGATGTGTACGTGTGTGTGTTTGGGGGGGGGGGGGGGGGTTACTACATGAAGTGACAAATTGAACAGGAAATGTTGAAATGTGATGTGTGGGGTGGGTCTCATCAGGTACAAGGATGTGCTCAGTAAGACTCACATACATAAACAGTACAGTGGAACCTCTCTATAGAGGGCACCATTGGGACCCAGCTGGCTGTCCTGTATGGAGAAGTGTCCCTAATTCAAAGGTATATTTGTACACAGCTTTATGTGGTTGGACTGCAGACAGTGTCCTCATTAGAGAGGTGTCCTGTAGTCAGAGTGTCCTTTATAGAGAGGTTCTACATTACAATGTACTGCAGACTATACATCCCTATTAGCACGTGGCACCACTTCCTATGGTCACTGCCTGGAGCATGTAGAACAGTAACCATGTATGTACATACATACATACGTATGTACGTACACCAACACACTGCACTGTAGCCCACCAATGCTGGTCAGCGCTTTGCTGTAGTTGTCTGTCCACGTGGGCACTCTGAGGTGGAACACACAGTAGAACATCTCCAGCACCTCGTTCTGTGGGTGTGGGAAGAGAAGGCCAGAGAAGTGAAGGATTAGACAATGCACAGGATGAGTATAGATCGAAGGTATTGTCATCTTTACAGTGCATCTTCACACAACTGAGATTCGTTCACACTATCCGAAAAGATTCACAATTTCCAGATGTTTCAGTAGCCTTCGGCTACCTTCATCAGTTAAGACTACCAAAATGTCTGAAAATTATGAATCCTTTGGCTAGTATGAATGAACCTTAATCATGTCAGACCTACCTAACCACTCAGGATTGTTCAAACGCATCATCACACAATTCACACATGAAACACAGACACATGCACGCACACACACACACATACACACACACACATGCCTGCACACCTGTGTGTTCACTCCAACCAGAGGGAGAACCTCCACCACAGATGTTATGGCTGACTGAACACTCCCATTGGGGCAGGCAGCCAGACACATCAGTCCCGACCAGGACTTGAGGAGGGTGGCCAGCACAATGCAGCTTGCCTCCACTCTCAGTTGAAACTCATCATTGCGACCACTACAAGAAAGGAAAGAGCGCACCATGGATAGACAGGTCCAAGTGCACAAACACACACACACATACACACAAACACAACAGACAACATACGTATGTGTGTGTGCACAAGCACACACACACACACACACACACACACACACACACACACACACACACACACACACACACACACACACACACACACACACACACACACACACACACACACACACACACACACACACACACACACACACACACACACACACACACACTAGCACAACCAGGTAACGTATACATGTACTACATATGTATACAGTGTGCACATCAAGTGGCCGTACACTCACCTTGCAGCAGTCGCAACACTCATCTGCCGTGCATTCTCCCACTCGTTGACGTCATGCTCGTAGTGCACATCAGTGATGGGGGCCAGCAGGACAAGGAGGTCACTGTGCATGCGGAGGTAGCACCTCGTGTCCGGCTGGTTGAAGAGATGGAGGAGAACAAGGGAGACGGACTCGCTCAGCTCAATGTTCTGACAGCAGAGCAGCCGTCTTGTGAGGGCTCGAACTGCACCACAGCCAACAGCAGTCGTCACATTGCAGGTCACTGGGTACACACACACATGTGGGAAGAGTTGAGAGAGTGATTCAGGTTACTGCAACTGGCAGACATTGGCATCTTGGAGCACTGCTCAGCATTCACACAAATGCACACGCACACACACACACACATGCACATACTGTACATGCATACTTGCTGCACACACACTGACACATCCCTACTCCCACAAATGCATGCACACACACACACACACACACATACACACACACACACACACACACACACACACACACACACACACACACACACACACACACACACACACACACACACACACACACACACACACACACACACACACACACACACACACACACACACACACACACACACACACACACACACACACACACATACACATGCTCACACACACACGTACAAAGCTGGCAGAGAAGGCCGGCACAGGCCCATCCAAAATTGTCTGGCAGTTCATGGTCTCCAGTTGCTATGGAAACAAGCACTGAGGCAAAACATGATGGGATCACGTCTGGTGCCACCAAGATGGCCTACAAGACACAGGCAGGGTAGCACAGTCAGCGGGGTAAGTAGCACACGGTGGGACACACTCTCCAACTGACAGACCTGTTGGATGAACCGCACTGCCTGAACCCTCTCAACCTCCTTGTGAGTGGAGAGATCAATGCTTCTGCAAGACGGGAAGGGGAGGGGAGAGGGAGGGAGGGGAGAGGAATGGAGGGGAGGAGAGGGGGAGGGAGGGAGGGGAAGTAAGGGAGGAATGAGAGAAAGGGGAAGGAGGCAGAAGGAATGGAGAGAGGGGGGCAGCATCATGTGAGACCTACAAATTTGTTCAACTTTGAGAGGAAGTATCTCATTAAGTGTGTGCTTTCCCATTAGAGGCATGCAACATATGACGGAAGGCCCTTAGCGGTCCTGCTCTGCTGTACCTGACTACCAGTTGGTCGATGCAGTGGTCCAGCATCACTTGAAATATCTCCTTGGTAACCAGGATGTATCTCAGCACCCGTAGCCCTCCCGCTCTAACCTCCTGGCTGGAGCTGAACAGGGCAAACTGGACACTGAGGGAGGGGAGGGGAGGGGAGGGGAGGGGAGGGGAGGGGAGGGGAGGGGAGAGGAGGGACGGGAGAAGAGGGATAGGAGGGGTGGGAGGGGAGGTGGGAGTGGCAGGAGAGGGATGGTAGGGGAGAAAGTCACAGCCAAAGACAGCTCCTCCACAAGTCCCAATAAAGGACACCTTTCTAATCAGGACGCTGACTGCAGTCCCAACAACATAGAGCCATGTACAAATCTACCTCTGAATTAGGGACACCTCTCTATGCAGGACAGCCAGCTAGGCCCCAATGGTGTCCTTTATAGAGAGGTTCCACTGTACAAAGCACAAGGCGGTTCAATTAACACAATGTGGGAATGACACACCATGTACCAACGCCACAGGCTGAACACATGAGGAGTGCTCGGTGGGTGGGGCATGCAACCCTTACTGGCCAACGATGTTTGCTGCTACCTCCAGAGTGGTGCAGCTGGCGTGGGACGCACGGACAACCTGTCGTGGCATAGGAGAGTGGGAAACAACCTAATGCCTATAAAATCTACTTTGATAAATTATTCGTTCCAGCCCCCCCCCCCCCCAAACACACCAACATCTTGGAGCCTCAACTTTGCTCCTTGAAGGATTTCCTAAATACAGCAATCACTGACCATGCAAAGAGTACCTACTGTTCAATAAAGCACTCACTCACCAGTCACGTATTACTATGACTCACCTTTGCTAAATCGTTCAGCTCTTTAACGCGAGCTGCTTTGGTTCGTCCAACCGTCCCATCACGTGTCATCACTGCCTCCAGGAGGGCAGCAAGATGGCCGCCTCCTGCAGCAGTGGGGACACACCACACTCAGGACAGCTACGAGAGTGCATGCAGCTATGCAACTATGTAGGGGCAGATGACTGAACCATGTGGTGGTGACAACACGGAATACAATGTGAGCTGACCGAAAGACCAACCAGAGACCATAAAGCACACAAACCTTTGCTATCAAAATCACAGTCAGGGCCAGGAACAGGATAGAAGTCCACTTTGCAACATGACAAGAAGGCAAAAAATACCAAGGCGGAAATGCTCCAGCAGGGCAGATCAAAGTATGCTATGATGTAGGCTAAACAATTCAGTGTATTGGGTGTATACGTATGTATGGATAAGTCCATGGTAGGCAACGCTTGCCCTACTGCAGTCGATGACAGATGCATACTCAGTGCAGTGCTGTACAAGCACATGAAACACCACTTGGAGTATATACGCTATTCAAGTTCGTTACCAGCCAAAACACAACGCACTCTCAAGCTCCCTAACACGTCATCACTAGGCTGTACTTCTGCCCACTCTTCTTTGCTAGTGAAGCCGCTAGTCCTGTCCCTCAAGTTAGTTGCTAGCCAAAACACAACGCCACTGATGCTCCCTGCCACAATACAGGCTCTCATGTCTTCCAAACGCACAGCAAGACGATACCTTCGCTATAGTATTGTACACAGATGTCTGGTGCACATGTCGGGCACGGCTCACCTGACTCTGTCATGGCGTAGCCTCAGGGAGAACTATCCGGCACGTCGACGCCATTTTCATTAGCTATTGCACAATCGTACCCCCTAAGCCATAAAATGCACCACGCCCCAAGAGTATAAAATTATTTAGGATACCATCTCTCCTTATCCGCGCACAGGTGTGGTCGGCACTTCATGTACTTAGCACGATCACCAAACCCTAACACTAACACTAAAAGGACCCTGTGCACTGTAGTGATGCAAACATAATATTTGCAATAGTACAATAATATTACAGAAGCTATGTCGCTACTAGGCATCTAGTTTGATTGATTCCTACAACTGAACAGCATGCATCCCAAAGGGGATGTACAGTACTTGACAGATGCACATTGCTGTCTAATACAAATACATGTAAAGCACAGAGGGAAGAAAGCCATGGAGCAACATGCACATCATGAAGTGTCTACTAGCTGTGTAACTCCAACTACGTACCAAGACAGAGCATACACATTGGGCTGTGAACAATGGAACATGTGTGGCATGCAGTGCAGTGTATACAGTATTGATGAAGTATACATGGATACAACACGTATTTAGCTATCTGTAGCGTAGTTCACAAGTTCAAAAGAAGATGCACATTCAAACTGGAGGTGCACTTTGACCGTGCTGGGCATATTCACGAATCATGTCTGGGTCGTCAGCACATTTAGCCTACTTGCGGGATCTCCACCAACGGCCATTTATGTCATAGAGATGTGCAGCTTGAGCAAGAAAAGGCTGGCTAAAGGCATACATACATTTTTTCTCTTCCTGGGTAGTTGCAGTGTCACTAGCAAGTTGATAGTAAGTCGTACTAACACTGTGAAACCATGCCAGATCATACAAGACCACACGGGAATGATTCTGATTTAATTCTTCACCGATCTCTTCATAGAGATGCTGATCCTGAAGTAGAGGTCCTTGAAACCATCAGTGAAGTGAAGTAATTGTCCGTAGAGGTAATTTGTAATCAGCAGCAACAAATTTAGAGCACTAATCTTTGCTCCAAATGCATCATACCTGGCTCAGTCCTCTTCAAGTGTTGCAATCAGGCGTAAGGTCTCATCAGCGTACTGTAGAACCTCAGCAATGACACCATCTGAGAGGTTGTGTTCATTAGCTTCAAAGATCCAGCGACCAATGGTCACAGTGTAGTAGTAGGGAGCCAGGAAGAAGTTGTCGAGGTTATATTTCTTCATTTCTTTGTAGCAGGTCCTCACCTTTAAGAGTGCTGTGCCTAAATTCTGAGACCGCATGGCCCAAGCAAGTGCATACTCAGCCATGAAACGGGACATTTCATAGTCAGGACTGCCATGAACCTTATCCTTACGATCATTAACCATCTGTCGCCGCAGATCATTCCAATGCTTTTGCAAGTATACAGTAGTTTCGGGAGTGCTAATAACACTAAATGATCATGACAAGGTACATGCTTTTAGCACCGGATCAATGCCGTCATGTACCACCATTTCGTGCCAATGTTTATGAGCCTCTTCAACGTTGTTTCCAAGGAGTTTACGACTGTAACTGACTTCCTCAAGTGTTCTACTTGGGGTGGATACAGAAGCAACCAGTCATCCAGCAATTACCATCAGTATGCCACAATGACGAGGCCCAACAAGGCCGAAACAGCTGTATGTGGCTCTTCCATCTTGTTTGTTGGATGACTGGGGAGGCGATCACTGGTTGCCATAAATAGGACTTCAGTCCCCCTGACCAGGAATCAATTTGTATTGACCTGGTTAGGTTTGGCGTAATTATCCAGTGATATTGCCACACATCATTCTTGGCTTTGTTGTGTCTCCATCACTGTAGTAGTAGGAGAGAATAGGATTTATTGTACTTGAAACAGTGTCAGCTATAGATCAGGTGCTTGTTTTAAGGCCAGTTTGCTGCCATTCTTAAATATCCTCTTATCTCAAATTTCTGTTTGTATAGCTTTTAATGTGTGCACATGTGTCTTGCAGAGAGTATAATTTATATGAATCAGACAACGCAACAATGCTGTCTGTAGGGCCATTATAATGTGCTTGACACAAGTGCACAATTTATGGGTGGTGCAGATGCATAAACAGAAATTTGCTCTTATAGCTATCTCCCTCTTAGTCTGCTGTAATAAGGGTGTTTGGGGATGGCTGGCCCTCCCCCCCCCCCCCCCCCAATATTAATTTTTGGGCCCCGGTCCAAATATCCAGGCATATGAATGCCCCACCCCCAGGGATGAATGGACCCCCTAGTTACCACAACCCATTAGCAGTTTTTGCACAGCATATATACAGACCACAGCTGACCGTTGTGTGCTGCGTAGCAGCACAGTTATGCATATGCACTGTTGTGCGCGGTGTTGTAGCACAGCTACATGAATACATATATAGCAGCACTAGCTAGCTAGAGGAGGGCGGACTAGGAGACGCCGCAAGAGATCATCCCAGGACAGAAAGACAGACAGAAGATGAACGATCGGAGGCTTTTATAATTAAATTATGATTTCGTTTGCTCTGATCACCGTGGAACAACTGCATGGACCATCCTAATTTGTCTTCAGAAAGAGTTCAGACAAGTACTTACATCTTGCTTGAGACCCCGTAGAACGTCCGACCATAGCCAGCCACATACTCTATGGCCTGACCAGGAATCCTTTGAGAAGCGGCTCGATCTGGCAAACATTATTCTGACTACTATAGTGAATTGTGTATCCCAATAGGGGATGGTTAACAATAACCATAATTATGATAAGTTAGTGCCATTACAATGTTTCGTATTGCTTGCAAGTCGGGCCTTACAGCATCGGGAGGCGGCACAGAGCCGAGGCGACCACCCATGGCTTATTACGTATATACACAATTGTACAGAGCTCTCAATGGCTAGACCTGTACACACACTAGATCTATACGCGCACGTTTAATTACCTAACAAAAATTCAATGGCTTTCGAGAGCTAGTCACGATCCTTCACCGTGAGATCAGGGCTCGTCTCGATCGGGTGGAGCTATATACCTGTTTACGTTTGTGGTTGAGGAGTGCATGCATACCTTCGTCGCGATCTCAACTCCTAGAGGACCACAGGAGAACCAGGAATCGAACCGATGGTCTCTTAAATCTTGTCTTAATTTAATTATTAATCAGCTACTTGAGCTCTATACATATGTATAGAGCCACATACATATAAGCATGTGCATACAAGCTAGGTACATGAAATTAAAGAGGGGCTAACTTGTGTTGACTGTCCTGAGCTACATAAAGACAAGCTCACTACTCCTACAAACGGGTGCAGACATACTGCACTACAAAACTGAAAAACAAGAGCAAGAGCTTCACGTTGGGAGTGGGGGCAGTGTTGTTGCACTTTCCACCAAACTTCCGCACATCAGAGTGAGCATCTAAGGTACCATTGACATCCAGGATGCTCTGAACGACACTTCTTCCACTATAGTCTTCATAATCTGGCTGCTTGTGATCATCTCGCAACCATTTCAAGATTTTACTATCACTGGTGAAACCTATGCCTAGAACATTTGGAGTTTTAGCTTTTTCCACTTGCTGTGGTATCGTTGTCCTTCAACAGATCAGCATACACTCTTGGCTGACATGATGCAACTTTAGCAGAGGTTCTCCTAGTCAGAGCATAGAACATTGTCTGCAAACGTACATGAAACAAACTAAAGGTTAAATTCATTATAATATACAATAACAAATTATATACAATTAAATTCATTCACAACCAACAAATTTCTGAGATGGTATGCCCCACATGCAAGCATTATTGCTATTGCTGTATGGTTCACTGTAATTGGTTTAACCCTCCTACCCTCAGCCTATACTTAGCCAAATTTACACCTGCTTGCTATTTTTGGTTCATACTTGGCTCAAAAGTGCCTAAAAAGCAGACAGGCTGCCTACCATTTTACTCAGCAATGAGAGGACTATAACATGATGCACATGAAAAAGTGGTTGCTATTGGCAACCATGTGAAAAATTGAACATTAGGCCCAGACGGGCAGAAAATGTTGTAAAATAATATTTTCCAGGTGATGGGAAACACCATCAGGTTCAAGCTACATATCATTCTGTAGCTTATCTCATGCTCTATCTTTTGATAGGTAATATGCACTAGCTTCACCTTTCTGTCAGAAGTTACACTCAAAATATATACATGCAATATAATTATTAGGATACATTCTGTGGTCAAAGTTATGTAAACATGAATAATCAATTATGCAGTGATATGTGATATATATATAGACTCCCAATATTGAGACACTGTTGCACGGGGAAAACGTTCATCAACACTCTGTACAGAGTACTGATGAACGTTCATCATCACTCTGTACAGAGTACTGATGAACGTTCACCATCACTCAGTACAGAGTATTGATGAACGTTCATCATCTACAGAGTCACTTACACCAGATTCTGCTGCTGCTTCCTCTGTATCAGAACTGTCCCATAACATTCCACTGCGCTGCATAAGGGAAGCATCTACTTCCAAGCCATCTGCAGTGCTCTCAGTGCATACCTCGCCTACAGCGGTGTTATCTGCCACATCAGTGCCATTGTCAACCTCAGGTTCCAATTCGCCACTTTTCAGAAGGTCTGGACCTGATACAACCTCGACATCGTCGCTCAATCCGCACAAATCGGCGACGCTCTCTGTATCCGTCGCCGTACTGTCCCCTGATACACCGTCACTGTCTTCATCCAAGCCTTCCAAGGTGTTCCCTAAAGTTTCGTCGTCTTCCGATGATCCTAGAAGGAACTCCAACACTTCCTTCGTCGAGAAACACTTTCGCCGCTTCGCAGTTTACGCCATTTTATTTCGAGGTATGCGGAAGTTATACAACGTAAACGGAATTTGATGGCTACTTTGCGAGCGAGTTTTGAGAGGGCTGGGTCCGCGCTTCGTAGCAGTTACACAGGGTTTCACTCAATCGGAGTATTACCCAACCCTTTTAGTGTAATATGGCGGCAACGGCGAAGAAATCGACCTTAGCATTCGTCTGGAATATATTCTAGAAAATTCGGCCATATATGGCCGTATATGTATAGGCTGAGGGTAGGAGGGTTAAAGGTGACAATTAACTTTGCTGCATTTCTTATGTCACCCGTGTACCTTAATAGTAGCCCCTATAATACAGTGCACACAATAGCTGTCAAAGCTGCTGACAAACAGTCTAGCTTGTTGAAGCTGTACTAACTCAGTTATACAATTACATGCAGATACAATCCAAACCCATCAGCGTATGTACTTGGAACAGGAACCATAGTCTCTTACTTCAATTATTGTATATGTGAAACCAAACAGGCAAGACTACTACGTGCAAAGGTGTTGTATTCACTCACTGACCTGTCCAACTGCTGGTGGAATCTTTCTACCACCTGCTGCACCTGTCACCAGCTTAAAATTGCTTTCGCTGTCTACGACAATTGTTGGGCATGTAGCTGACAGCGGTCGCTTGCGTGGCTCAATTTTGTTATAGGGAAATCGGTCATCTAAGGAAAATCCATCCATGTCATTGTTGAGGAGGATTCCAGTCGATGGTGAAAGGAAGCCACTACCAAAGAAGTCGTTGATGCTGGAAGTCACTGCGACAGCCATGTTTGGCGTGACGACTGACAAGTGTGTAGTTCCCATCCCATCTTCTGCCTTTCCTTTTTCGAAGCGATAGTAGCTCAGATTAGTGGCGGGTCTAGCCTTGTCATCAACGAGGTTATTGATTATATCCTGAATTTCAGCCTCTGCCTGAGCTGGAGTCTACAGAGAAATAGGCAGTACACAGCTGTGGGTTTCTACATGTATGTGCATAGATAGCAGGTGTGAACTTAATAATAATAATGATAACCACATCAACACCACACCACACACAGCTGCAAGTTGCCGAAGCATCATGTATACATGTGCATTATACTAAACACGCTATATATAATGGTGCAGAAAACACCGCCAGAGTGCATGCTGTAATGGGTGATGACCATCGTGGTGCAAGTAGAGTATTAAGCATACACACAGCATTTTCTAGCCGTCACAGAGGGAAGAAACAGCTGACATTTTCCCAAAGTAAATATTTCAACACGACTATTATCTGGGTGTTGGGTTAGGGTTAGGGTTAAGGTTACTTGTATATAATACATCAATACTGTTGAAAAACGGAGACTATTAATTTGTACAATGCAGTTGATGGAAGCAACACACTACCAGCATGAGACAAAAATCTAACATATGGGATGCAGCAACCACTGCAGGTGTATGTAGCACAAGGGCAAGACCTGGATTTAGCGCACATTATGCAGTCATGCAAAATTCATAATTATACATACAGTTGTGGGCTTGTATGACGTGAGTTTGATACCACTATAACTTGGAGTGTGTCCGTGGATCACTGAACTGGCAGCATTAGCACAATCTGCTCACCACATCAGCTTCGCTGTTGAAGTCTGGGTCACCAATTTCAGGTGTGGTCGGCACTTCATGTACTTAGAACGATCACCAAACCCTAACACTAACACTAAAGGACCCTGTGCACTGTAGTGATGCAAACATAATACAGTCGTATTATAATTAGCTATAGTACAATAATATTACAGTAGTTACGTCGCTACTAGGCATCTAGTTTGATTGATTCATACAACTGAACAGCATCCAATGGGATGTACGAGTACAGTACTTGACAGATACACATTGCTGCCATACAAATAAATACAAAGCATAGAGCGAAGAAAGCCATGGAGCAAAATCATGAAGTATCTACTAGCTGTGTAACTACAAGTACATACAAAGACAGAGCAGCTGATTGGGCTGTGAACAATGGAACATGTGTGGCATGCATGCAGTGTATACAGTATAGATGAAGTATACATGGATGCAACAAGTATAAAGCTATCTGTAGTGCAGTTCACGACTTCAACAGAAGATGCACGTTCAAACTGGAGGTGCACTTCGACCGTGCTTGGCATATTCACGAATCATGTCTGGGTTGTCAGCACGTTTAGCTTCCTCGCGTGATCTCCACCAACGGCCATTTATGTTATAGAGACGTGCAGCTCGAGCAAGAGAATGCTGGCGAAGGGAATACATACGGTCTTTCTCTTCCTGGGTAGTTGCAGTGTTGCTAGCAAGCTGATAGTAAGTCGCACTAACACTGTGAAACCATGCCAGATCATACAAGACCACACCGGAAGGATTCTGAGACAAATCTTGACAGATCTCCTTATACAGAAGCTGAATCCTGAAGTAGAGGTCCTTGAAACCATCAGTGAAGTGAAGCGATTGCCTGTAGAGGTAATTTGCAACAAGCAGCAACAAGTTTAGAGCACTAATCTTTGCTCCAAATGCATCAATCCTGGCCCAATCCTCCTCAAGTGTTGCAATCAGGCGTAAGGTCTCATCAGCGTACTGTAGAACCTTTGCAATGACAGCATCTGAGAGATTGTGTCCATTAGCTTCAAAGATCCAGCGACCGATGGTCACAGTGTAGTAGGGAGCCAGGAAGAAGTTGTCGAGGTTATATTTCTTCATGTCATGGTAGCAGGTCTTCACCTTTAAGAGTGCTGTGCCTAAATCCTGAGACCGCATGGCCCAAGCAAGTGCATACTGAACCATGAAACGGGACATTTCATAGTCAGGACTGCCACGAACCATCTGTCGCTGCAGATCATTCCAATGTTCTTGCAAGTGTTCAGTAGTTTCAGGAGTGCTAATAACACTAAATGACAAGACACATGCTTTTATCACAGGATCAATTGTTACTTGTGCCACCACTACACGCCAATGTTCGTGAGCCTCTATGACGTTGTTTCCAAGGAGTTTGCGACAGCAACAGAATTCCTCAATCAGCACTTCTCTTCTGCAGCTCACTTGGTAAGTATATTGTAACTCAAAAGGTTGAAGAAGTCTTACAGTGTTGCAGGTAATGCCAACGACGAGCTCACTGGCATCCTCTTCGCTGTTAGTGCTTTCTTGGCTTCTTAGTTGTGTCTCCATCACTGTAGTAGTAGGAGAGAATAGGATTTACTGTATTTGAAGCATGACATAAAACAGATACACTCAGATGGCTAAGGGTCAGGAGGTGATTGTTTGAAGAAGCCTTCGAGTAGGCCCTGGTATTCTAGTGGCACGTTTTTCATCAAGTGCTGTGTTGATGTTAATGTTAATGATGTGCTCACTGGTATTCTCATCACTTTTACAGATGTGTGATGTGTTGCAGGCAATGGCTACGACGAGCTCACTGGCATCCTCTTCGCTTTCAGTGCTTCCTTGGCTTGTTAGTTGGATTGGTTGTTCCGCCATCACTGTAGTAGTAGGAGAGAATAGGATTTACTGTACTTGAAACATGACTTAAAATGGATATACTCAGATGGCTAAGGGTCAGCTCTAGATCAGGAGGTGATTGTTGCAAGGTGAGTTTGCTGCCATTCTTAAATCTTTCTATTGGTAGTTTCCTAATGTGTGTGTGTCTATCAGAGAGCATCAATCAGACAACACAACAGTGTTGTCTGTAGGGCTATTATTATATACCTGACACAAGTACACAATTAATGGGTGGTGCAGATGCATAAACAGAAAAGTTGCTCTTATAGGTACGTATCTCCTTCTTTAGTCTGCTGTAATGAGGGCGTTTGACGATGGTTGGACCCCCCCTAATCCCGGTCTAAATATTCAGGCTTGTTGCATGATGAAGCCATACATCAAAGATGGGAAGTGTGCAATATCAAGTCCAATGCACACTTCGGTGTGCATTAGCCTTCTAAGAGCCCCCCTGTAGACAAAACAAACATGAAATGAATCAATAACAATATGTAGTAGACCAATCAATTTCCAGATGTGTGCAAACAGTTTTGTCCACTTCAGATTACAAACTCATCATGAAGAATAAAATCACATTCCCTGGCTGTGACTTCCATGAAACATATAGCCGTCAGTACAACTACACAGTGAGAGTCCAAGGATGCGTGTGTGCACACACAAGCATTCATAGCACTTCACCTAACGTCATACATAGTTGTATATAAACTGGTTGAGGGTTGCAAACTGGCACTCACACCCACACAAATCTACACTCAGACCCAAACATACATGTGCTCCCTGCAGATATGCACTAGCTCATGAAACCAACCTAGTCTCTGCATGATCTTATCTGCCAGCTTCTGCATGTTTGGATAACCGACGGCTGCCTTGGCCGCCTCACAGAACTCCCTCAGAGAGTGCACACTGCCGTGGTGCTTCAGGTGGTGGTACAGGATTTCTTTACCATTATCATTGGTGCCCGAGATGCGAGTCGCAATGTCCTGATCAATCACCTCTTTACGCACCAGCTTGTACAATATGCACTTGGGGTACACCACTTGGATAAACTCATCTTCGTATTCCTTGAGGACCTCAGGCACTGACGGCAAGGCTGCAGGCAAAGGAAGAGCCCACATCACCGTTCCTGAAGGGTCAAAGCATGCAACATGTCTGTCCTGCTGCTCCAGTGACGTGGAAGGCACAGCAGCTCACACAGCTCGAGTGAGTTGTGTTTTTAGGTCTGCCAGTTTCTTGCCACGTCCACATAAAATTCCTCCATTCTATTACATGGTGCAAAGATGAGCTAAGTGGCCAAAGTGGAGGGGCTAGCGTGCCAGACTAGCAGAGGTTATATGCATAAAAGCTAAGGGGGCTACCATGGGTGCAGTCACTTCGGTGGCTACATACAAGACATAGCATGCTGTGCCTCAAGGCAGCTACAGCATACATTCGGGTCAGAATTCTTGGTTACAATTCACTTTCTCTGGCTGTCCATACTACCCCATGAGGTGTACTTACATGTATGCCCTATATAGTAGTGTGGGAAAAGCAAAGGGGAATACCCTCAAAGCACAGAGCATTCTTGTGCAAGGTTATGCTTATACAGGCAACCCCTGGCCCCACCCATCCAAACACAGTGACTCAGCCGCACCACGCAGTGAGTACACAGCTTATTTGTCAGAATTCCTTCATGCAGGTAGCAGTTCAAGGAGGAGGGCACCAAATGCTGAGCTATCAAATCTCACCACGCATGCATGCACAGCCGTCTCAAGGCCCATGTGAACTGTGCACAGCCACCAACCTCCCTCCAGAGGACCCGGGTTAGGTTCCACGTCACCACTTTTGAGAAGGAGAATCATTATGACAGTAAAGAGTACACCTAACCCAGTGCACACCAACTCCTTCAGTGCAGGGCCTGCAGGATTCCAGGCAGAGCTGTCTGTGAGCATGTCTCTTTCAAAGCACCTTGAAATGGGGGCAGGAGTAATGGGTCCATCGTAGACCTCACCAGCTGTGATGGCTGTATCGGCAAAAGGCTCATCTTTGCCCTTCTTTCTTCCTTGTCTCTTCATCATGCACTTTCTTTCCCCACTGTGTGACTGGCCCGAGGGAGAAGGAGCCCCTTCCTGACTGGAGGCACAGGACAACCACCTCTTCATTCCTCTCCTGATGATGACGCCACGCTGAATTCGAGCCACCCATCTATTGACAGCAGCACGCCACAGCTCTGGAGAAATAGGCATGTCGACACCTGCACAAATGGAATGCGGGTGTCAACAATGGACTCATAGTTCAATCCACCACATACTTTTGGCACAAACTGCAGAGTATACTCTGCAATCTAGGTTTCACTAATAGTTTGAGTACTAAGTATGTATGTATATACGGTGCACTTGAATAATAATGATATGATATGATATGACAAATGACATTAAGTACATGTGGGGCGCAGTTGTGGGGTGGGACTCTGCTGATGGTAGCTAAACGGGCTGGACTAGAACCTTCCGAGAACCTCGCGCGGTTCATCGTTCAAGTGCCAGTGGCGTCCATCTTCGGTTGGAGACACGAACTGACACGAGGAGACCATGACCAGCCACCCTGCATGGTAGCCAGCTACGTCGTGGTGGCACTTGGCGAATCGGTTTAGCTATACCTTCGCGGCGGCTAGCACGAGGCCTCTAGCTTGGAAAAGGATCTAGATACGGCCGTGGCGTGGGGAGCAGCGCTGATACATAGGCACTAAAGCTAGGAAGAGGTAGGGATTGAGGTGTAAACAGTTGATTGTAGAACAAATATGATCATAGCTAGATAGCTAGCTAGCTACGTACTCTAGTCTCGCGTCGTTGGCATGTGTCCCTGTGTAATTGTCGCCCTAATAGCTTAGGGCCCTGTACGGTGTTCAAACAAACCTTCTCACTTTGATTCAATCTGCACGCCACTTGTCTGTAGAACTTTGCTTCTCTGGTCTACAGCGCGAGCTCAAAGAACGCGTCCCTGATATATAGTTCCGCGGGCCAGGCCCTATTCCGGTATTGCGCAAGCGCCCCAAAAAGGTTGGGGCGCTTGCGCAATATCGGAAAAGGTCTGGCACCGCGAGACTATAATTATTATAGTCCTGATAGAGATGCACGCCCTAGATTCCCTAACCACAAAAATGACCTTTAATTTTTGACCTCCAATTATATAGTGTGCAGTATAATTTCAGTCTATAAACTCGATAGCTTAATTACAAGCAACTGCAAATTTGACTTGAACCCGACCAACTCACCAGTGATCCTTGATTCCCCCTCTCGAGGTCTGCCAGAGACTGCTGCATTTGTGTGGTTTGAGCAGCATGCATGCTGTAACTAGCTACCCCTGGACATGAGCAGAGAGGGAACGGAGGGGAAACAGCTGGTGACATTGGCACACAGGAATGGAGCTGTATGTTATGCATGGCGACTAGAGACATTAACTAAGTAACATTCAGAATTTTGTAGGACCTGTTTGAGTAGCTAGCTAGGTTGAAATCGTAGAGGCTAGCTGTTCCTTACAGCAGCGTTGTTCAACGAGATTAGAACTGTCTGCATGTCTTAACCCATAAACGTGCAACAGCAGTGCGTGGCTATTCTTTCGACAAGGATGGTTGGACATCTGCAATCGGCAAAACTCATCTCTTGTCAAGAGCAGGGCACAGTCACAACAGACACGCTGTAGTGGTAATCAGAGTAGGAGTGGATGTACTTGGACTTCTGCTTCGTGAGATTCTAAGAGCTGCCTTTGTCATCCTAGAGCACGTCAGTTTATTACCAGCCCGGAGAATACTCATGTAGAAGGTAACCAAGGAATTGGACTTTGCGGTTGATGATGTCATAGAAGCTCATTCTACAGTGAACATAGGAACTTCATATATATACTGAGCTTCAACGTAGCAGTAACGGTGAGATGTTTCATCCATGCAGTCTTTGCCAGTTATAGAGCGTCTTACCATTGTTCATTAGTGCTATGTGAATGATCAGTAAATCAAGTTCGTGACTAGACTTTGTCATTCTTCATTTGAGGCCAACCGGATTGCCTTAGCATGAATGACCAATAGTTGAAATGACTAAAGAGAGTAAATAGGTATAGTTCCCTCTATGTTTGCTTGATATGTCTATGGCTTTGTAGGCTTACGCATACATATGTACATGCCACTTCTATCTTTGTTGTAGTCCCTATTTGTAAACCTCATTCCTCCTCAAGACAAGATTCCTGTGTGATCTGGTACAGGCACAACTGAAGGTCACACATTCCTGTGCTTCAGCACATTAGCAACAATTTTACTTACCCGTGCACATGCACTCGTGTTAATGAGCGAATTGGATGTATAACCTTTGTGTGGCACTGTACTGGAAGTGTCGATGTGGATCAGTCCATTTTCCCTTGGTCAGACTGACTATGCAATGAATCATTATGAATGGCAATATTTGAGACACACCCAGTAACAATTAAATGCACTATGCAGGTGTAATATTAGATATACACTTCAGTCAACCATTGTTATAATTTATTCTAATGACAATATATTCTGATGCCATTGTATTCTGCATGCAGGCACACTCGTGTGCCGCTATCTTCGTACTATTATTATGTAATGTTATACGTTATGTACCTTCACATGTACGTACTTGACGAAGTTCCCTACACTTCATTTTAATGATTACATCATAACAATATAAGGAGTTTGCAACTGTAACAGTATTCCTCATTCAGGACTTCCCCAGTGCACGTCACCCTTCGGTAATAATATTGTAGTCCAGAAGCTGATCAGGCCATGGTTTAGCAGTGGCAAGTTTTTTAGCAAGTGCTTTGTTCCGGGAAACCTCAACAGCGTACTTGGTGCCTTCTCCATTTTCGGTGCACTTTTGGCTTAGTGGTAGATCCATCACTGTAGGAGTAGGAGAGAATAGGGATTCTAGTATTTTAATCATGAATTAATGGATACTCAGTTGGCTGAGGGTTATCTATAGATCAGGAGGTGATTGTTTCTCAGCCTGTGATATCGCGTCTGGTCCACCAGACATTATTCCCAAGTGCATTGTGTATCCCAAGAGGAGTAAAATGTTTTCTGCCAAAACCAGTAGAGATGTAGGAATGGCACCAAAGGGAATAGACATGATCTACACAAATAACCTTGATTGGAAATCATTATCACTGCAATAGCGCACAACCCAGCCAATCCAGCATTCGTGAGCTAGGTACAGCGTTGGGAGAAGAAAAAGACGAAATGCAAAAAATGCCATGGATGTTTTCTATGCGTTGGTGCGTTTTTGCATGGAAGAGCAGGTATCATTGCCTTCTGTATAGTGCCCACTTTCTCCTCGACGGTTGCATTAGTTTTCGCTCTGTTATCCATTGTTGTATTATTGTAACCACCACCCTGCATATACAGACGACATTACCGTGCTGTCTGATAAGGAATGGTTGCACACATGATTCTGCACACACGCAGAAATGCACACACACACACACACACACATACACACATGCACACCTGTGTGTTAACTCCAACCAGAGGGAGAACCTCCACCACAGATGTTAAGGCCGACTGAACACTCCCATTGGGGCTGGCAGCCAGACACATCAGACCCGACCAGGACTTGAGGAGGGTGGCCAGCACAATGCAGCTTGCCTCCACTCTCAATTGAAACTCATCATTGCGACCACTACAACAAAGGAAAGAGTGCACCATGGATAGACAGGTCCAAGTGCACACACACCAACACACAACACACAAGCACAACAGACAACACATGTGCACACAAGCAGCATACACACACACACACACACACACACACACACACACACACACACACACACACACACACACACACACACACACACACACACACACACACACACACACACACACACACACACACACACACACACACACACACACACACACAGGCCACTTGTCCACACGTACACACACCAGCACAGCCAGATAACGTATGTACGTACTACATGTGTATATAATGTACAGTAAACACATCAAGTGGCTGTAGAGACCGACACTCACCTTGCAGCAGTCGCAACACTCATCTGCCGTGCATTCTCCCACTCATTGACGTCATGCTCGTAGTGCACATCAGTGATGGGGGCCAGCAGGACAAGGAGGTCACTGTGCACGCGGAGGTAGCACCTCGTGTCCGGCTGGTTGAAGAGATGGAGGAGAACAAGGGAGATGGACTCGCTCAGCTCAATGTTCTGACAGCAGAGCAGCCGTCTTGTGAGGGCCCGAACTGCACCACAGCCAACAGCAGTCGTCATGTTGCAGGTCACTGGGTACACACACACATGTGGGAAGAGTTGAGAGAGTGGTTCAGGTTACTGCAACTGGCAGACGTCAGCCTCTTAGAGCACTGCTCAGCATGCACGCACGCACACACACACACACACACACACACACACACACACACACACATGCTCACACACATGCTCACACACACACACACACACACACACACACACACACACACACACATACAAAGCTGGCAGAGAAGACCAGCACAGGCCCATCCAAAATTGTCTGGCAGTTCATGGTCTCCAGTTGCTATGGAAACAAGCACTGAGGCAAAACACGCTGGGATCACGTCTGGTGCCACCAAGATGGCCTACAAGACACAGGCAGGGTAGGACAGTCAGCGGGGTAAGCAGCACACGGTGGACACACTCTCCAACTGACAGACCTGTTGGATGAACCGCATGGCCTGAACCCTCTCAACCTCCTTGTGAGTGGAGAGATCAATGCTTCTGCAAGAAGGGGAGGGGAGGGGAGGGAGGAGAGGGGAGAGGAATGGAGGGGAGGAGAGGGAGAGGGAGGGAGGGGAAGTAAGGGAGGAATGAGAGAAAGGGGAAGGACAAACTAGCATGCATACGTATTACTATGACTCACCTTTGCTAAATCGTTCAGCTCTTTAACGCGTGCTGCTTTGGTTCGTCCGACTGTCCCATCACGTGTCATCACTGCCTCCAGGAGGGCAGCAAGATGGCCGCCTCCTGCAGCAGCAGTGGGGACACACCATACTCAGCACAGCTAAGAGTGCATGAGGAAATGCTCCAGCAGGGCAGATCAAAGTATGCTGTAGACTACACGATTCAGTGTGGTAGGTGTATACATACAAGCCCATGGTAGGCAACGCTTGCCCTACTGCAGTCCATGATTTGTGCATACTCAGTGCAGTGCTGTACAAGCACTTGAAATCCCACTTTACGTACGCTATTTGCCTGTCCCTCAAGTTTTCACACACACTATTGGTAAACCCAAACAACATGAACTAAGGTAATGAAGTTGTTCAGGCACTTATCCTGTTGTAGAAGATACTGAATTGTGATGAATTAAAGTGTCCATCAGTGTTGTAGAAGGTAATGCATTGTGACCTATTGCGTATTAAATGTCAATCTGAGGAAATACGACCTTCAGCAGCAGCTAACGCAATCTGCTGCGTGTTTCAACAATTGAATCCTACAGTTCTGGAGCCTCTGATTGCAGTGACTGCCCATCGCAGGAGGCTGAATGAAAGCCTGCATCTCAGCCACGTCAACACCAGACTGTACTTCTGCCCTCTCTTCTCTGCTAGCACAGCCGCCATATAGTCCTGTCCCTCAAGTTAGTTACTAGCCAATACACAGCGCACTCTCAAGCTCCCTGCCACAATACAGGCTCTCATGTCTTCCAAATGCACAGCATGAGGATACCTTCGCTATAGTATTGTACACAGACGTCTCAGGCACATGCCTCGCACCACTCACCTGACTCTGTCATGGCGTAGCGTCAGGGATAGTCTCGTCCCCAGTCCACTTCCGGCCGCCATCTTTAATGGGGCTCGAAAGGTGGTCTGGCACATTTAGTCGAAAAGCTTGGCATTCGTAAGGTACGTCAGAGACATCACGTGACTAGACGACTAGTGACGTTGCGCTACGAACCCGGTACCGTCCCGTCCGGCTGCCAGTACAGACTGTGAGATGGTGTTTAAGGAAGTCAAACACAGCTAGTGTGGCGAAGCACAGGGATTTGCCTTCGCCTGTTGGTAAGGAAACGAAAACATCCTTGCCCTCTAGGAACTCCCAAACCGCCTTATCTTGGTCGCTCGTAGCTGCAGCGTATCCAAGAGTAAGGAAAGCATGCTTGATGGCATCGTTCACAAGCTCTACTGCGACTCTCTTAACGTCAAGCCTCGGTATATCCAGGATTGATGCTCGTAGAACGCCGCTCGTTGTTACGCGGAGTGACGCGTCATTTTCTGGCAATCTGATTGGGCAGAACGATATCGTTCTGCAGTGCCAAGCTTTTCGACTAAATGTGCCAGACCACCTTTCGAGCCATATTAAAAATGGCGGCCGGAAGTGGACTGGGGACGAGACTACGTCAGGGAGAACTATCCAGCACACAGGCGCCACTTTCATTAGCTATTGCACAATCATACCCCATAAGCTATTTATATAAATGCACCACGCCTCAAGAGTATATAATTTATGAATACCATCTCTCCTTGACCGCGCATTCCATTCATCGGGGTCGGCACTTCATGTACTTAGCACGATCACGAAACCCTAACACTAAAGGACCCTGTGCACTGTAGTGATGCAAACATAATATAGTAGTATTAGCTATAGTACAATGATATTACAGTAGCTACATGAAGTAATTAGGTACCGTTACGTTAGGTAGTTATCCAGGCTTCCAGTTTGATTGATTCCTACAACTGAACAGCATCCCAAAGGGAATGTACGAGTACAGTACTTTACAGATGCACATTGCTGTCTCATACAACATGTAAATACATGTAAAGCACAGAGGGAAGAAAGCCATGGAGCAACAAGCACATCATGAAGTGTCTAGCCAGCTGTGTAACTACAACTACATACAAAGACAGAGCAGCTGATTGGGCTGTGAACAACGGAACATGTGTGGCATGCATGCAGTGTATACAGTATAGATGAAGTATACATGGATGCAACAAGTATTTAGCTATCTGTAGTACAGTTCACGAGTTCAACAGAAGACGCACATTCAAACTGGAGGTGCACTTCGACCGTGCTTGGCATATTCATGAATCATGTCTGGATTGTCAGCACGTTCTGCTTCCTCGCGGGATCTCCAGTAACGGCCATTTCTGTCATAGAGACGTGCAGCTTGAGCAAGAGAACACTGGCTAAGGGCATTCATACGGTCTTTCTCTTCCTGGGTAGTTGCAGTGTTGCTGGCAAGTTGATAGTAAGTCGCACTAACACTGTGGAACCATGCCTGATCATACAAGACCACACGGAAGCAATTCTGATTTAATTCTTCACTGATCTTATCATAGAGATGCTGAATCTTGGGGTAGAGGTCCTTGAAACCATCAGTGAAATGAAGCAATTGTCTGTGGAGGTAATTTGCAACAAGCAGCAACAAATTTAGAGCACTAATCTTTGCTCCAAATGCATCAATCCTGGCCCAGTCCTCCTCAAGTGTTGCAATCAGGTGTAAGGTCTCATCAGCGTACTGTAGAACCTCTGCAATGACACCATCTGAGAGGTTGTGTCCATTAGCTTCAAAGATCCAGCGACCAATGGTCACAGTGTAGTAGGGAGCCAGGAAGAAGTTGTCGGGGTTAGCTTCCTTCATGTCATGGTAGCAGGCCTTCACCTTTGTGAGTGCTGTGCCTAAATCCTGAGACCGCATGGCCCAAGCAAGTGCATACTGAGCCATGAAACGGGACATTTTATAGTCAGGACTGCCCTGAACCATCTGTCGCTGCAGATCATTCCAATGTTCTTGCAAGTATGGCGTAGTTTCGTGAGTGCTAATAACACTAAATGACAAGACACATGCTTTTATCACAGGATCAATTGTAACCTGTGCCTTCACTTCGTGCCAATGTTTATGAGCCTCTTCGACGTTGTGTCCAAGGAGTTTACGACTGTAACGGTATTTCTTAATCAGCTCGTCTCCACTGCAGCTCACCCTTTGGTATAAATATTGCAACCCAGAAGGTTGAAGAACCCAATGATTAAGGGTAATGCCGATAACGAGCTCACTGGCATCCTTTTCGCTGTTAGTGCTTTCTTGGCTTGGTTGTTCCGCCATCACTGTAGTAGTAGTAGGGAATAGGATTTAATGTATATACTAGAAACATGACTTAAAGCAGATATACTCAGATGGCTAAGGGTCAGCTCTAGATCAGGAGGTGATTGTTGCAAGGCCAGTTTGCTGCCATTCTTAAATTTCCTCCTATCCCAAATTTTCCATTGCTATTTCCTAATGTGTGTGTGTCCTCCAGAGCGCACGTATCAGACAACACAACGGTGCTGACTATGTAGGGCTATTATTATATACCTGACACCAGTACACAATTTATAGGCGGTGCAGATGCATAACAGAGAAGTTGCTCTTATAGCTATCTCCCTCTTAGTCTGCTGTAATGAGGGCATTCGAGGATGGTTGGACCCTGCTAATATTTGGGGCCCCGGTCTAAATATCCAGGCATGTAAATGCCCCCCCCCCCCCCCCCCCAGGGATGAATGGACCCCCTAGTTACCACGATCCAAAGGGCTGCTGTTGTACAGTATACAGAGCACTGGCTGACCGTCGTGCGCCGCGTAGCAGCACAGCTATGTATACGTATATAGCAGAAAGAGGCAACTAGCTAGCAAGAGGAGGGGGACTAGGAGACACCGCAATCATCCCAGGACGTACGGGTACGTGTCGACCACGTACTTAACTTTTGCGCTAGACCCTGTAGAACGTCCGACCATAGCCAGTCACATACTCGTTTGACAAAGAATGCTTTGAGAAGCGGCTCGATCCGCCAAACATGTTCTCCTCCTAGTGAATGGCGTATCCCAATAGGGAATGGTTAACAATAACCATACGATAATTTACGATAATAACCATGTGATAAGTTAGTGCTATTACAATTGTTTCCAACTGCTTGCAAGTCAGGCTGTACATTATCGGGAATTAAGGCGGCACAGAGCCGAGGCGACCGCCCGTGTCTTTTACGTACATACATTTGTACAGAGTTCTCGATGGCTCGTTGGCGTCGAGCCGCTTCTCAAAGCAATCTTTGTCAGACGAGTATCTGACTGGCTATGGTCGGCGCACTGGCTGACCGTTGTGCGCCGCGTAGCAGCACAGCTAGCTATATGTATACGATGATTGGACTCCCTTGTGAAAGGTTTCTCCTGGCTGGCTCTGTAAGCAATAATTATTAGGCTTTCGTTTGCTCTGATCACCGTGGAACAACTGCGTGGACCATCTTAATTTGTCTTCAGAAAGGCTGTCGGCCACGTACATACTCTATGGCCTGACGAGGAAGGTTTTGAGAAGCGACCCGATCCGCCAAACATCATTATTCCAGCTCCTAGCGAATTGTGTATATATCTCAATAGGGAATGGTTAACAATATCCATATGATGATTTGCTGCTATTACAACTGTTTCCCAATGCTTGCAAGTCCGGCCTTACAGTATCGGAGAGGCGGCACAGAGCCGCGGCGGCGCCCGTGCTTTATTACAATTGTACAGAGTTCTCGATGGCTCGACCTGGACACACACTATATATATCTATATAGATCGAGGGCGCGCACGCTTACCTGACAAAAATTCAATAGCGTTAATTCGAGAGCTGGTCACGAGCCTTCACCGTGAGATCAAGGCGCGGGTACCGGTCGATCGGCCGGTGGAGCTATATACCTGTTTACGTTTGTGGTTGCTGAGTACATGCATACCTTCGTCGCGATCTCAATTCCCAGAGGACCAGAGGAGAACCAGGAATCGAACCAATGGTCTCCATAAAGCTATAGTCTTAAATTAATGACATAATTGGCACTACTTGAGATATACACATCCGTAAATAGCCATATACGTATATGCATGTGCATACAAGCTATAGAGGTACGTGACTTGCTAGAAGAAATTTTAGAGGGCATGTGATGATCCCACAACCATATATATCATGATTTTACTATCACTGGTGCATGAAACCTAGACCTGGGACTCTTGAAGTTTCAGCTTTTTTCACTTGCTGCCTTATTGTTAATGTTCAGAACTCGTGAATCAACAGTTCATAATAAATATATTATTTAATGATTGTTACTGCCCATAATTATAAACTGTATTATTATTATTATTGCAAGTTCTGGAGAAAATCACAAAACCTGATGTGTTGACACCCACCGCTGGCATATATATATATAATACTTTATGTAGCAAGTTTAGGGAAGGTAAGAGTCACAAATTGCGTAGTGCCCTTCCAGCTGATCAGCCGTATATATGGTAATGGTATGGTATAAACCACAACATATTGGTACATATAATATGTTCTGCAGCTACCGCATGTGGGACATGTCCATTCGAAGCCAGATTGTTTATTTTGGGACTGACCTTTGTGGTTTGTCACATTCTTTCGTGTTTCCGTGGAAACACACATGACTGCGCGTGATGTACGGGTGACTCGACGACCAAATGCCCCTATCTTTTCTTTGAGATACTTCAGACATAACAAACAGACAGGAAACAGTGTTTCTAGTGTTTTAAGTCATATCTTAAGTTAACGGGTCATCCATGCAGCATGCAGCAGTCACTCCTAAAAGGGTTCCTGTTCGTCTGCCCTGTCATCTTCTGCAACTTTGCATCAATCAACGTGGAGAGGAGGAGGGCATCGAAGCATTCTTGACAAGATCTGGTCGAGTGGCAGTTACTGGAGGAGGAAGACATCGTCCCTCCTCAGCAACAAGCCCTTCACTCAGCGTCCACTGATCAAGAGGATCAAGAGTCTGCAGGGGTGGGGCAAGCATCACAATAGTGATATGATGCCAGAGGTGTACGTGTGTGGGTGGAGAGAGGGTGGGGTTTAGTGCATGAAGTGACTGGTGGACAAATTGAACAGGAAATGTTGAACTTGATTTGTGAGATCGGTGGGTCTCATTGGGTCCAAGAATGTGCTCAGTAAGACCTACGTACATAAGCAGCACAGTGGAACCTCTCTATAGAGGACACCATTGGGACCCAGCTGGCTGTCCTGTACGGAGAGTGTCCCTAATTCAGAGGTAGATTTGTGCACAGCTCTAAGTGGTTGGACTGCAGACAGTGTCCTCATTAGAAAGGTGTCTTTTATTCAGAGTGTCCTTTATAGAGAGGTTTCACTGTACACTACACTATAGCCCACCAACGCTGGTCAGTGCTTCGCTGTAGTTGTCTGTCCAAGAGGGCACTCTGAGGTGGAACACACAGTAGAACATCTCCAGCAGCTCGTTCTGTGGGCGTGGGAAGAGAAGGCCAGAGAAGTGAGGGACTAGACAATGCACAGAATGAGTAGAGATGGAAGGCATTGTCATTCTTACAGTGCATCTTCACACAACTGAGATTTGTTTACACTACCCGATAAGATTCACAATTTCCAGACGTTTCAGTAGCCTTCAGCTACCTTCATCAGTGAAGACTACCAAAATGTCTGGAAATTGTGAATCTTTTGGCTAGTGTGAATGAACCTCAATCATGTCAGACCTACCTAGCCACTCAGGACTGTTCAAACGCATCATCACACAATTCATGAAACACACACACAAACACACACACACACACACACACACACACACACACACACACACACACACACACACACACACACACACACACACACACACACACACACACACACACACACACACACACACACACACACACAAGCGTACACATGTACAAAGCTGGCAGAGAAGGCCAGTATGCAGCTATGCACCCATGTAGGGGCAGATGACGCAACCACATGGTGGCAGTGGTGGCCACGTACTTACCTCTTGCGCGAGGCCCCGTAGAACGTCCGACCATAGCCAGCCACATACTCTATGGCCTGACGAGGAAGGTTTTGAGAAGCAGCTCGATCTGCCTAACATTATTCCAGCTCCTAGCGAATTGTGTATATATCTCAATAGGGAATGGTTAACAATATCCATATGATGATTTGCTGCTATTACAACTGTTTCCCAATGCTTGCAAGTCCGGCCTTACAGTATCGGAGAGGCGGCACAGAGCCGCGGCGCGACCACCCGTGGTATATTACAATTGTACAGAGTTCCCGATGGGTCACCCTGGACACACACCGTAGATCGAACTCTCTATACAGGAAAGCCAGCTGGGTCCCAATGGTGTCCTCTATAGAGAGGTTCCACTGTACATAGCACAAGGCGGTTCAATTAACACAATGTGGGAACAACACACCATGTACCAACACCACAGGCTGAACACATGAGGATTGCTCGGTGGGTGGGGCATGTAACCCTTACTGTCCAATGATGTTTGCTGCAACCTAAAGAGTGGTGCAGCTGGTGTGGGACGCACGGACAACCTGTGTGGCATAGGAGAGTGGGAAATTACCTTATGCTTATAAGATCCATAAAAGCCACTTCAATAAATAATTCATTCCCACACACACACACACACACACACACACCAACGTTTTGGAACCTCAACTTTGCTCCTTGAAGAATTTCCTAAATACAGTAACCACTGACCATGCAAACAGCATGTACTGTTCAACAAAGCACTCACACACCAGGCCGCACACAATATGGAGCAATGGGACGATCCAAAGAGCCAAGCGAACAGGCATACGTACCACCAGTTTGGGTTGTCAAATTGAGCGCCTCCTTCTCCCACACACAGTCACCGACACAAACTAGCACATGTACGTATTACTGTGACTCACCTTTGCTAAATCGTTCAGCTCTTTAACGTGAGCTGCTTTGGTTCGCCGAACGTCCAATCACAAGTCATCAGTGCCTCCAGGAGGGCAGCAAGATGGCCGCCTCCTGCAGTATTGTGGACACACCACACTCAGCACAGCTAAGAGTGCATGCAGCTATGCAGCTATGTAGGAGCAGATGACTCAACCATTCGGTGGTGACAACACGGAATACAATGTGTGCTGACCTAAAGACCAACCAGAGACCATAAAGCACCACAAACCTTTACCATAATGGAATACGCACACACAATACAATGTGTAATGTGTGTAATCCTATCCTGCAGAGACATAGCCACAGTGACACAACATGACATCAAGCAGAAGGTCGAAAACATTCAAATTAGATTCCTTCAATACCTTGCTTAATGTGACAGTGCTTTGCAAGCTAATTAAAGGAATAACAGGTCAAGTGTCACTTCCACAAGATACTGGACCACCACATAGACATCCCATGATCATTACCCCAATGACATGCTGCTTCAATTTTCCCACCCAATCACAAGCTATGCATATACAATGCTATGTCCTTGCATCACCACACACAATATCATCAACTACATTCATAGATGACCAGGGGGTGGTGCAGGTGAACTCCTACAGGGAGCTCAGGTGCCAAATGAATACCATTATTGTAAAATAGGAATTATATAACAATAAGCAAGGGAATTTCGGGGAATTCCTCGGAATTTAGTAAGTTACTTGTGAAGTGTACGGTATATAACAATAATGATATACCACACGTCACTGGTGGGAGGGATTGGACAGCTGCAACCTCTTATTCATGAATACCATCACCTAACCTCCCAGAATATCCAAAACATGCATATACATGTTGCTCTTGACAACCATTAGAGTCAACAACATCAACTCCATTCATGGACAGGTAGGAGGTTGCTGGCTGTAGCTGATCATGAATGCTATTAGCAGAATTCCCAGAACTATCCCACACATACCAAGCCATCTTTGGCAACCATTATATAACATCAACTCAATTCATTGACAGGACACATGGGTGGAACCAAGGAAGTGGTATCCTCTCTGGTATGACATTAGCAGCAGAGTTATATAATAATGATTTGTGAATTATAAAATAATGAAACACATGAGTACTGGTGTAGATTGTATGGACTGCTGTGTGGTGGTGGTGAATATAATATTAATCTAATATATTTTTGTATTATAGACTACCGTACGTCGCAAAATATTCGCAATCAATAATTTTCGCGAATATTACTATCGCGAACTTTTATGTTCGCACATAGCCACATACATGGTATATTTGAGTACACACTATAACTACTGGTGATGTCACATTAATGATGTCGTAGAGGCTCATGCTACGGAATACATAGAACCAGAGAGATATTGAGCTAACACGTAGCAATAGTTCCAACAAGTAAGACGTTTCGACCGCGAAGGTCTTCGTCAGTTACAAAACTGACGAAGACCTTCAATATCTCTCTGGTTCTATGTCACATTAAGATGGCGGACGTCGACGGAAGCTCTTTGTTTGGTGAAGTACTCCTCTTGACGAAGTCAATGGAATCATAGTACGATTCTCTTGCACTTACATAACCATGGGACGGTATTTACACATTATGCAGTGTAAAATCATAAAGCTATCTACACATTTGGAGATGGAAACAGTACGGCGATCGTTTGCAGTTGTAGTCGCCTTTCCCCAGCTAAAGTTTACTAGCAATGAACGTGGCAGCAGACAAAAATAGCAGTCACGCGTGCGCGTAGCCAGGCGGTAGCTATGTCTACGCGATTACTATAAAAACTAGCTGGGCTTGTACCTTCTTTGAAGAAACGCGCTGCTCCTGTAAGATGTTTGCTGAATACTGCCAGGTATCCGCTAAATACGCACTATCGACACACGACGGCGTATAATACTGAGAAGGGTTCATCGACAGTCAAAGATCCGACGAGCCTCACACTTGAACATAGTCCAGCCAGCTTGGGACCTGGTCTCGTACGCGACCCTGTCCGCCGGCCGCCATTTTATTCACCGCCTCCCTGAGTCTGGAAAAGACTGCACTCAAAACCGTTGCACGGTCCTAGCCTAACATAGTCTGGCTAGCTAGACCGTCCCACTTAAACGCCCAAGGCGTGAAAGGGAAGGGACGGTCTAGCTAGCCAGACTAAGCCTAACACGGACCAATTAGGCCCTTTGTGACGTCATTTGCGGTCGCATGCATATCATCATTGTACTTGAAAATGCCGGTGCTGAAAGCAAAGCCTACGTAAACGCCTTTTACGCAAACCATCAACCCTCAGGAGGCAGATGCAAAAAGAGCAGTTCTTCCAACACGCTATGAAAGACACTTGGGCGGCGGCAACAGACAGGGTCAGGTACGAGACTAGTCAATACCATGATCACCGTGTCGTCCCGGGCGTCTTTGATCGCTTGTTGGAAGAACTGGTCTTTTGTGTTTGCTTCCTGAGGGGTGCTGCTTCGCACAAGAAGCGTTTACCTGCGCTATTTGCCTCTAGCTCTGCCATTTCAATTGCAATAACAATATTCATGCGACTGCAAATGACGTCACAAAAGGCCTAATTGGTCCGTGTTAGGCTAGGACCGTGCAACGTTTTTGGGTGCAGTCCAGACCCTGGGAGGCGGCGAATAAAATGGCGGCCGGTAGACAGGGTCGGGTATGAGACTACTTGGGACCCACGTACGACGAAGCGCCGGGGGCGGGAAGGAAAAACGTGGGTCCAGCGACAGTCGTTTCGATTGTGCAAGATCCAACCAATGAGATCGTCTTGACCCAAATGTTGGTCAACGGTATTCATAGCTTGTGTTGCGTAATAGTACGTGTGAACCTTTGTTCCATAATATATCAGACGTCACGGTAGTGACGTCTATTTAGGAACGTCTCCGGTTCAAAATGGCGGCTCCTATCTAATGTATTAGCGCGCGTCGGCAAAACTGGCTAAACGGTGCCGAACTGGAACAATTCAAGGCCATGGATAGGCTTATTTCAAGGTGCGAAGTGCGAAAATGTTCCCAAATTCAAACTGGAGTTCTCCTGAGGGAAAAGCGTCGTAGTCGCTGTTACCCCGTTTTCACCTTTTCATATTCTTATTCTTCTATATATTATTTTTATTCTTCCCACCAAATTTTTGTGCGCTTCTAGCA
The DNA here is from genome assembly GCA_949841015.1 of Aplysina aerophoba. Lineage (NCBI taxonomy): Eukaryota > Metazoa > Porifera > Demospongiae > Verongiida > Aplysinidae > Aplysina > Aplysina aerophoba. The sequence continues at coordinate 1,588,330 of OX465044.1, forward strand.
CTTGACACAGGACACGGATCTCAGCCATACATGAGGACACACGGAGGTATCTGAACCTCTAGGAATTCAGCGCTGGTGGCATTCCGACTGGTACAGCGTTTGGGGGAACGCGAAGTTTGCTTCCTCAATGTATAAGCATACCCAAATGGCGCCATTTTGCTACGGGACCGTATATATACACGTGTCCTCTCGCGAAGCCAGCCGCATTCTCCAGAGCAGCGGAACGCTTTTCTACTTCGTACATACACAGTTATCGTAACTAAGCCTAGTATAGCTAGCTAATAATAATGAATGTTTCTCAATAAATTACCTAGCTATAGCTAGCTAATGGCTAAACATAAGTACAATTAGGCAAAAAGAAAGACAGTACATAATCACTGTGGATCAATAGCTATTGAAAAAGTAAACAAACTAGAATATTAAAATTTTAAAGGGATTTAGGAATGTTCGAAAAAGCATAGAAACAAGTGGTGACATCTCACAGTACTTTGACCCATCACATTTCTTAGAAGATCAGAAGTCTTAAATCCCCTCGAGTGCACTCATGACCACTCTGCAAGCTTGAGAAAATTCGATAAACCTGCGAAGATCCCAGTTCACAACAGCATATTCTGCAACGTCCATAAACAATTGCCATATTTTGCAAAGCTTCGTTGCTGTTCGCCATCCGCACGTACTATTACGCAACACAAGCTATGAATACCGTTGACCAACATTTGGGTCAAGACGATCTCATTGGTTGAATCTTGTGCACCACAAACCTTCACTATAATGAAATACGCACACAGCAGTACACATTGCCTTTGATGGGAGATCATGTCGTAGCACCGCACACAATCAGGTCTGGAACAGGATAGAAGTCCACTTTGCGACATGACAAGAAGGCAAGAAATACCAAGGTGGAAATGCTCCAGCAGGGCAGGTCAAAGTATGCTATGATGTAGACTACACAATTCAGTGTGTTGGGTGTTTACGTATAAGTCCATGGTAGGCAACGCTTGCCAAACTGCAGTCCATGATATGTGCATACTCGGTGCAGTGCTGTACAAGCACTTGAAATCCCACTTTGTGTACGCTATTCACCTGTCTCTCGAGTTTTCACACACACTGTTGGTAAACCCAAACAACATGAACTAAAGTAATGAAGTTGTTCATGCATTTATCCTGTTGCAGAAGGTAATGTATTGTGACCTATTGAGTATTAAAGTGTCAATCTGAGGAAATATGACCCTCAGCAGCAGCTAACGCAATCTGCTGAGTGCTTCGACAATTCAATCCTACAGTTCTGGAGCCTCTGATTGCAGTGACTGCGCATCACAGGACGCTGAATGAGAGCCTGCATCTCATCCACGTCATCACTAGGCTGTACTTCTTCACTCTCTTCTCTGCTAGCACAGCCGCTAGTCCTGTCCCTCAAGTTAGTTACTAGCCAAAACACAACGCCACTGAAGCTCCCTGCCACAATACAGACTCTCATGCCTTCCAAATGTACAGCATGAGCACAACGCTATAGTATTGTACACAGACGTCTCATGCACATGTCGCGCACGGCTCACCTGACTTTGTCATGGCGTAGCCTTAGGGAGAATAGTCTCGTCCCCAGCCCACTTCCGGCCGCCATCTTGTCGAGGGCGCGGAAGATGGCCTGGGAAACTGTAGTCTGGCTAGCTAGACCGTCCCACTTAACCGCCCGAGGCGCAAAAGGGAAGGGACGGTCTAGCGGCAGTAACGATTAGTTCACACCTTCACATTATCAAACTCACACTTCGTGCATGTTGATAATACGGTCCGACCTAACTACGCAGGAGTACTGTAGCGTGTCAGCTCAGCTCCTAACCGAGGTATGTCCGAACGTGGGGGTTGAACCCGTGCTCCAGCCACTGAGTGGTGAGACCTTCCCCCTCAGGAGTGCGAATGTTGAGGACGGTGCAAGGCTGGACATCCGTGCACAGAACTTTTGGGACAGGAGCAGGCGGACAACCTTCTTTGATGTCAGAGTTTTCAATTCGCATGCCCCCTCCAACATCTCGGCATCCTCCGAGGCCTGCTACAGGAGGCACGAGCGGGAGAAGCGACGCTGCTACGAGCAACGCATACTGGAGGTGGAGCATGGGACCTTCACCCCCTTAGTCCTGTCATCCAGTGGTGGGTGGGGCCCGTCAGCTACGGTGGCCTACAAGAGACTAGCCAGTCTCATCTCTGAGAAGCACGGCCAGCCGTACAGCTCCACCATCAGCTGGATCCGGTGCAGGATCTCATTCAGTCTGATCGATTCAGCTGTGGCATGCCTTAGGGCACCCAGATCCTCTCGCCACGCTCCAGTGAGGGAAATCGACCTGATTGATCAGCCACTGGACCTCTTTCACGCGGAGGTCCAGTCTGTGGAGTGAACCATGTCACTCAGCATGAACAAACCAATCTAAACTCATTACTTACTTTACCACGTGTAACCATATTTTTTATTATTTATTATACAAGGCAGTGCGCATGTGTGCCTATTATGTATCTTTTTAATATTACAGAAAAAAAAACTGTAGCGTGTCGATCGCTACAGAACTCCTGCGTAATTGGGGCGGACCATACGTCGGATGGACGTGATCGAGAAATATAAGCTTTTGCGCATTTACTGATGCAAACCGCTCAAATGTAAGAACTGACTGATGAAGACTGGGAGGTTGACGGTAGTGGGAGAAGCATTTGTGACAGCTACGCAGCTGAGCATCGCTGGAAAATAAAGCTTGTGTCGCACGTGCTATCTTACGGTGTTAAACGTTCAGAAAGCGACTGAGAATGTCGACGCTAGGACGTGCGCTTTGCGAGATAAGGTTTCTTCTGCTCATGCGTTCTTTCAAGCTCGAAACGAGCCCACTGCAATCCTCTCCGTGTTTGGTGGCTCTATCTCCAGCCAGAAAGAAATCCATTGTCCGAAAGGCAGCGGACTAAGCTCCCACAGACTATGAATACTACTAGCAGGAATTCCTGCCACTAGCATCTGATTGGCTGAAAATAGGTGTGAACTAATCGTTACTGCCGCTAGACCACCCTCCAGCCCTAAGCGCCCCGGCGATTAGATGGGACGGTCTGGCTAGCCAGACTAGGGAAACTGTAGTCTCGTTCCCAGCCCCACTTCCGCAAAAATGGCTGCCGCCCGCGAAAGATGGCAGCCATTTTTGCGAAAGTGGGGCTGGGAACGAGGCTAGGGAAACTGGGGCATTCCTGGTCCGTGACGTCATGATCGCGATACGGTACAATGGCAGACCGCGCGCTCGATCGTATCCTGCCAGATAAGCGAGCTCAAGATGCCACAGCACAGACTGATTTTAGTGATTCTTTGGTATATCTCACTCCTGAACACTTCCCTCAAACTAAGGTCTTGCAACATCAATTCAGGACTTTTCAGCGCCAGTTGGAAGAGAGATTAACACGTCTTCGCCGCTCACGAAGTGGATGACAGCCTCGCGTTGTTCAGTTGTCAGACGCTGATAGTTCAGACGACATTATCTATTCTCTACATACTCTATTCTCGTTCTGGAGTATGCCATTCAGTTCCTTTGATGTTCACCACCCGCGATAACCAAGCATGGCTCATCGCAGTAGTCGCAGCTACGAAAGCCTAAAGGAGGAGCAGCTGTTGGCAATAGAAGAGTACGTGTCGGGTAGTTCGTATCAGAGGGCACGCGATTGCAATCTCGGGAAGCGCGCTGTACTCGGCCAGCTAATGGCCTCCCATCGATCGATCGGTTGGAATGCTTAGCCATTGTTTAGCGAATGCCGCGCTTGCCACCGTCGGTGGAATGTAGTCTCGCTAGCCAGACCGCTTCCTCCCCTCCATTTTTACAAACTGACGTCCCCGACCGATGACGTCAGTTTGTAAAAAATGGAGGGGAGGAAGCGGTCTGGCTAGCGAGACTAGGTGGAATGCACTTATATAGTGCCGTCATAGATAACCGTTCATCGATCACTATCAAAGGCTTGTGGGCGCGAAGTTATGATTTTCGCACCTAGCGTAGAGCGTGGGTGGAACGGGTCGTGCATAGGAAAGCTACCAGACCCACTTCCTTGCCGACGACGTCATAAAAACGGAGGCTGGAAGTGGGGCTGGCTACGTCAGACTATATCGATCGGGGAGCGGCACAGAGCCGCGGCGCGCGACCGCCCGTGGTTTATTACAATTGTACAGTGTTCTCGATGGCTCGCCCTGGACACACACTATAGATTGAGGGCGCGCACGCTTACCTCACAAAAATTCAATAGCGTTCGAGAGCTGGTCACGAGCCTTCACCGTGATGGCGCGGGTCGATCGGGTGGAGCTATATATCTGTTTACGTTTGTGGTTGACGAGTACATGCATACCTTCGTCGCGATCTCAATTCCCAGAGGACCAAAGGAGAACCAGGAATCGAACCAATGATCTTCATAAATATAGTCTTAAATTAATTACATAATTGGCCCTACTTGAGATCTACACATACGTAATTAGCCATATACATAATTATATGCATGTGCATACAAGCTAGGTACGTAACTTGCTAGAAGAAATTAAAGAGGGCTAACTTGCACTAACTGCCCTGAGCTATATAAAGACAAGCTCACTATTACTACAAATGGATGCAGACATACTGCACTACAAAACTGAAAAACAAGAGCAAGAACTTAATGTTGGCAGTGAGGGCAGTGTTGCAATCACCACCAAACTTCCGCACATCAGAGTGAGCATCCCAGGTACCATTGACATTCAGGATGCTCTGAACGACACTTCTTTTACTATAGTCTTCATAGTATGGCTGCTTGTGATCATCCCACAACCGCTTCAAGATTTCATCATTACAGCGGAAACCTACTTTTGAAGGTTTAGCTCTTTCCACTTGCTGCGTAATACTGCTGTCATCATCCTTCAAGAGATCAGCATACACTCTTGGCCGACATGATGCAACTTTAGCAGAGGTTCTCCTAGTCAGAGCATAGAACATTGTCTGCAAAAGTACATGAAATAAACTAAAGATTAAATTCATTAAATACAAAAACAAATTATAAACTAATTCATTCACACTCACAAGCAACAAATTTCTGAGATGGTATGCCCCACATTCAGGCATTACCATTGCTGCATGGTTGATTGTGATTAGTTTAAAGGGGACAATTGATATTGCTGCATTTCTTATGTACCTAAATAATAGCCCCTATAATAAAATAGTGCACACAATTATAGCTGCCAAAGCTGACGACAAACAGTCTATATAGCTTTTTGATGATGTACTCACTCATACAATACAATACAATACGATACAATACAATACAATTATATGCAAATACAATACAAACCCATCAGCAAATGTGCTTGTAACTGGAATCGACCATAGTTTCATTACTTCAATTATTGTATGCATGAAACCAAACAGGCAAGAATACTACGTGCGAAGGTGTTGTATTCATTCACTGACCTGCCCAACTGCTGGTGGAATCCTTGTACCACCTGCTGCACCTGTCACCAGCGTAAAGTTGCCTTCGCTGTCTACGACAACTGTTGGGCATTTAGCCGACAGTGGTCGCTTGCATGGCATAATTGTGTTAAAGGGAAATCGGACATCACCTAAGTAGAATCCATCCATGTCATTGTTGAGGAGGATTCCCGTCGATGGTGAAAGGAAGCCACTACCAAACAAGTCGTTGATGCTGGAAGTCACTGCGACAGCCATGTTTGGGGTGACGACTGACAAGTGTGTAGTTCCCATTCCTTCTTCTGACATTTCACGTCTGAAGCGATAGTAGTCCAGATCAGTGGCGGGTCTAGCCCGGTCATCAACGAGGTTATTGATTATATCCTGAACTTCAGCCTCTGCCTGAGCTGGAGTCTACATCAGAGAAATAGGCAGTACACAGCTGTGCATAGATAGCAGGTGTGAACTTAATCATCATCATAATAATAACCACATCAACAACACACCACACACAGCTGAAAATTGCAAAAGGGCCATATATACGTGTGCATTATACTAAACACGCTATATATAATGGTGCAGAAAAACGCCACCAGAGTGCATGCTGTAATGGGTGGTGACGATCGTGGTGCAAGTAGAGTATTAAGCATACACAAGCATTTTCTAGCCATCACAGAGGGAAGATTCACAATGTGACAGCTGACATTTTACCAAAGTAAAGTGTTTCAACGCGACTATTATCTGGGTGTTGGGTTAGGGTTAGGGTTAATTTTCATTAAAAATGTAAAGGGATTTAGGAATGTCCGAAAAAGCATAGAAACAGGTGGTGACATTTCCCAGTACTTTGACCCATCACATTTCTTTGAAGATCAGAAGTCCTAAACCCCTTGCAGTGTGGTCCTGAGTGCACTCTAGGGGATTTGGGACTTCTGATCTTCTTTTTGGACACTCGTAAATCCCTTTAAATTTGTAATGAAAATTTTAATATTCTAGTTTGTTTACTTTTTAGATAGCTATACTGATGCACACTGATTATGTAGAGACCATCTTTGGTTTTGCCTAATTGTATATACATATATTTATAGCTAGATAATTTATTGAGAAACATTCCTTATTTAGCTAGCTATACGTCTATATATATATACGTGTGCATAATTCATACACTGCATTGTACTAAACACAGTATACATAATGATGCAGAAAAACACCACCAGTGTGCATGCTGTATTGGGTGATGACAATTGTGGTGCAGGTAGAGTTTCATACGGCATTTTCTAGTTGTCACAGAGGGTAGATTCACAATGTGACAGCTGACATTTTATCAAAGTAAATATTTTAACATGACTATCATCTGGGTGTTGGGTTGGGTTAGGGTTAAAGTTACTTCTACATAATACATCAATACATAGACTATTAATTTGTACAATGTAGTTGATGGAAGCAACGCACTACCAGCTGCATGGCGCAAATCAAACATATAGGATGCAACAACCACTGCAGGTGTATATAGCACAAGGGCAAGACCTGGATTTAGCGCACATTAGACAGTCATGCATAATTCATATACATGCGGATGTGGGTTTGTATGCGAGTTTGATACTGTCAAAACTTGGAATGTGTCCGTGGATCACTGAACTGACAGCGTTAGCACAATCTGCTCACCACATCAGCTGTGCTGTTGAAGTCTGGGTCACCAAGTTTCATGCGAAAAGATGCAGCAAACTTGGCAGCCTCAGTCAGATAGTGGTAGACGTTGTGCTCTAAACTGTACCTTCCAACCTTCCCTGTAATGAGAACAAAGATATACAAATGAAATTGTTTGTGATAAAGATCGAATATTTATACCATACATGTTCAAATGCCATGTATATATTTCATATGCATAAATGCATGTGAACGAGCATTTCTGCTTATTTGAGCAGACAATGACCAAAAGGTGCAGCCAATATTTAATGAGCTATGACATTTGCTGCGAAACGGAACATCAATTAATTTACATTTAGGACCCACAGCAGTTGATAAGCATTACACATTGCATAAGTATTGTTTTCACTACATGACACAGTGTGAGATGGAACATGACCAGGTAATTGAATCTTGATCGGCCTCCTCAAGCTCGAGATCACACCCAGAAATTGCATTGCATTCATAAAATTGTCTGTGTTTAACCAAGCATCACTGAACCCAAGGAGTGCAAACAACTCATGGACCTTTGTGCAACGCCTAATTTGCTCTTCGCTAATAGATGCAAAGGGTTCAATATTCAATCTCCTCTTACAGTCCACATGTGTACTTATCACGCTGAGCTGGTCATGTAGAATTTCTGTGATTCGCGTGTAAAAACTTGCAAACAGCGATTTCAGTGTCACATCAAGAGTCTGTCCACTTCTCTTATATCTTGACACAAGGTCCATAGTATTCGTTTCTAAGTCAATATGCAGCTCTTTCAATACTTTTCGTTTCATGGCTGAGGATTTACTTTTGATAGCTGACTGCGTTTTCTTACGCCTCACAGTTACTTCTTCTGTTGCTTCAGAATCAGGGATTTTATCAGAATCAGAGAGAAGTGAAAGAGTGCTTGATCGCTCACTACTAGTGGTAGAGTGCTCCTGAAGCACCTGCAGAAATTAAGATTTCGATATCTTGTGCATTCACAAATACAGTTCTATTATGACAGTACAGACCTAATCTTTGGGAAGCCCCTACGACAGCATGGCATATAATTTATATATGGCCAAGACTAACAAATCAGAGAGTGCAATTTGCTCCATGAAAGACAGCAGCCTCCTGGGATGTGTGCATGTGGACTGTGAAATTGTTAATAATTTAAAGAACACTGAGAGGGCATGCACCCAGTATGCATGTGCACAACACATAGAGGCACATCTTTGAAATTGAAGGGCACTCATGCAATATAAAGCCATGCAAACACATCACAAACTAAGCAACCACAAGCTCTCTTCATCATTCCTTAAAGAAGTTGATACTTCTAGTTGTCTTCCTTTTCCTCCAACTGCACACACACTGCACATTATCAATACCCGTCTAGTAGCATGTACATGCAGTGGCTGTGAACACACTCAGCAAGCAAGAACCGCAGATATACCAGACAACTGGCGATTCTTAGGTCCTGTAGATCGAGAAGGCCCTCAGTCGCTCTTGAACAGCGAGCGCGCTATTTTGAAGATGATTTCAGAGAGGCAACGTGCGCGCTAATCTTTTAGGCACTAGGGACACTTGGTATACCTTAGCGCCAGTGGATGAAGGCGCTCACAAAGGTCTGCGCCACTCCGGTTACTTTTCCAAGGCAATGGTGTAAGGGCCTTCGACATGGCAGCCATTGAAGATGACGGCGGGACCAAGACAGCAACTGAGGGTGCACTTTCCGTGAAAATATTACGCACCATGTTGACCCGTGCTCGACTAGCCACCCAATGAAACTCTTCTCCTTCAAGAAAGCTGGTTTCAAAAGTCACCCGCCATAGAAATACCTCGCATGCAATGCTTTGCTAATACCGGTGCAATATAAACATAAGTACAAGTATACTACCTTAGTACCTATAATATTTTCTTGGCTGTCTATCTATGACAGCGTACCCCTAATTAAGAGAGCCTTGTAATGAAGTAGTCTTATAGACCACCTCATTATGTCTACAAGGTTTCATTACTATGTGCTTACATTTTAACCCTTTAATTACCAATGACATAAATATGCGTCAAAAAATTGCATGCGCGTAAGTGCCAATAGTGCATATATGCGTCAAGGATGAATGCGCGCACTTTCACGGCATTTTTGAGTGCTGTGAAAGGGCAACAGCTTTGAGTAGTTCATAGCAAATTCTGTAGTCCTCTAGCTATAATTTGGCTGGCGTGTCGTCTCTCTCGAGTGCACAAGCCGTGCGCAATCAAGTGCCTAAGTTTACCAGAAGTTGCGCAAGGTCACGAAGCTTCTAGCTTCGTGAACAGATAACTGCAGAAGAGGCGGCAAGTTGGTTAGAGACTAGCTGTAGAGCTATTACATCTCCTAGCAATACCTGGTTTAAGACAAGTCTATCCACAAAACCACCTTGTTCCAAAATGGAAATTATTTAAGGCCTGGTCATATAGTGCCCGACAGCATAAATTGCAAATGTACACACACTGGTGACGCAAGCGATGGGTTGCCATAGTAACTGTGTGTTATGTCATCGTGAAAAATGGCTGCATTCAGCAATTTTTATGGTATTATGGAAAAGAAGACATTCTGAGACAACGGAATGGAGCAGGACCATGGAAGATGTCTCAGACTCTTTGTATTTAAGGGTAAGAAAAATCCTATGCATGATCTTGTCTGTAACTGTATTTTGAAAGGAGATTTTGACCTATAAGTATGTGGTGGGGTGTTTACATATGGTGAGGCTTAAGGAGACATGTCAGACATGTGTATGTGCATACCAAGGGCCAACTTAAATAATAATGTGATCTGCGATGCGCGGTCACATTTGATTTGTGGTCGCACTGTGGTAAGCAGTTACAAAATAGTGGAAACCATGAAACGAGGACTAGACAGTTCGTCGTCTGTCTAGTTCTCGTTTCATGTTTTTTGAGCCAAAGTAGCATAGAAGGGCTTCTTCAGCAGCCTCTTTCCACCAGGAAGTTGAGGGCTTGTAGCAAGTACCTAGTTGCACACAGTCAGCGATGGCTGCAGAGGAATTATCGCACATTTTCAGTGATCCTATATTCGCAACATGATCCTTAATTTTATCATGTTTTTCGCCAGTTTTCGAATGGAAAGGCGGTTTTGAGTGGCACCCAGAGTGGAAGGCTTTTGTGAGAAGGATGCAATGGGCACATGGGTGTCACATAGTGCAAGTTTTCCTGATTGGGAGGACAACCGGTATGTGGAGACCTACAGGATGACCAAGCACACTTTTTGGTACCTGTGCATGAGATATGGTAAGCTAATGAAAAAGCAGAACACACGGATACATTGCCCTGTCACTTTTCAGAAGCAGTTAACCATTGTCATTCACTGGCTTGCCCAAGATTTGTCTTTTTCACAGTTGGCATGAATCTATTGTGTAGGGAAGTTCACAGCACTGTGCATCGTCCATCATGGTGTCTATCCTGAGAGAGCACCTACGTACTGCCAGAGTCAATACGTTTCCCCACAGGCCCAGAACTGTCACAGATTATACATGATTCTGAAGCTCTTTGTGGTCTCCCTTGCTGTGGTGGTGCTACGCTAGGCACGGAAAATATGTTACTATGCAAAGTTCGTACTTCGCGAACTTTGAGTGAAGTTGCTGCGAACTTCGAGCGAAGTTGCTGCGAACGTCGAGCGAAGTTGCTGCGAACGTCGAGCGAAGTTGCTGCGAACGTCGAGCGAAGTTGCTGCGAACGTCGAGCGAAGTTGCTGCGAACGTCGAGCGAAGTTGCTGCGAATGTCGAGCCAAGTTGCTGCGAACTTCGAGCGAAGCTGAAGCGTACTTTGAGCGAAGTTACATAGACCGTGCATTGCTAAGGAGCTGCACGCATTCATTACAGATGCGTATGTCGCTTTGGAAGTGAAGAAGATTGAGTCGATTTTGTGGAGAATATACGATGTCAAAGTTCAGTGAGTACAAACGACAGAGGATTGTTTCCCTTTCTTTGGCATGATGAGTTCAAGGCCCCAACAATTGCCAAGATTCTAGCAAAGGAGAACCTCTCAGCAACAAGACAGGGTATTCAGAAATTTCTCAAGAAGTACACTGAGTGTGGAACTATTGGCAGAAAGGAGGGCTCAGGTAGAAAGTCAAAGATAACTGCTGAAGTGAGGAGATTATTGGATGAAAAAATGATTGAAGATGACAAGACAACAGCAAAAGGAACTCAAGAAAATGCTGGCCGAACATGGCCATCATGTAGGTGAAACCACTGCACTGAAATGTTGGACAGAGCTTGGGTGGACACGCCGTGGTAGTGCTTACTGCCAGATGATACGTGAAGTCAACAAAGTTAAGCAACTGGAATGGGCAAGAAAGACAAAGGAGATGACTTCTCAAATGCCATCTTCTCCGATGAAACTACAGTGCAAATAGAGACTCATCGAAGATTCTGCTGTACAAAGTCAGGTCTGAAACCCGGTACAAACCCAGGCCAAAGCACTTGACAAAGGTACATGTGTGGGCTGCCATCAGCAAGAAAGACAGATCAGGTATTTGCATCTTCGAAGGATGCATGGATGCAGATGCCTATGTTGGCATACTTGAGAAGACACTTCTGCCAATGATTGAGAAACTCTATTCAAATGGGCAGATTCATTCAGGATAATGATCCCAAGCATACATCTGCCAAGGCTCGACAGTTCTTTATTGACCGTGAAGTCAACTGGTGGCATACCCCACCTGAGTCCCCAGACTGTAACCCAATAGTGAACCTGTGGCACGAAATGAAACAGCATTTGAGACTAGAGGTGAAGGCACAAAACAAAGAAGAGCTCATCGAGGGAATTCTCTCTTTTTGGCAAAATGACTGTGCAAAATGTTGCCGATACATTAATCATCTGTCGAAAGTTTTGCCTAAGGTGATTGAGTGCGAAGGTAGACCAAGTGGATATTGACTGTGACACTATTACTATATAGAAGAATTAAAATGCATCTACAGTTTTATGCCATGTATTGTGTTTGATTAATTATTGTACATGCACATAGGATCTGCCTCCCTATTTTTAATAGTAGACGTGCTGAAGGTGTTACCTTCAATTGTAATAGAATTATAACAGTAACAAATACAATGACCAAATTGTTTTATTTTTATTTTTATTTTTTATTTTTTTTTATAGGAAAGAGCAATCAATTGTATATGACCTTCCATTGCACAGCATGCATCCATGGCAAATTGCTACAGCAATACGTATGTCTCTATATTTATATTATATAAATTTTTTTGTCAACAACTGCAGAATTCAATCAATTAATCACGTGCAAGCGTCCAAGCATGCAAAAGTCATTCCCAGCTGTCTTGCTGTGGCCTCCCCATGGTGCCGAGGATTGCTGCCGCATTTCCCCTCTGCACAGCGATTGATATGCGCTGCAGAAGGTACTCTCGACTGCGGGGCTCTCCCGTGATCTTGAAGAGGCGTCGTCCAAGCTCCCTCACGAATTCCTCAGCTGCTTCTCCTAGCACTCCAGACGTCTCCACAGCGAAGGGCACAAAAAAGTGGGTTGAGTTCAGGTGTGCGTACTTAGCCAATTTTACCCTCTCAGCTTGTGCGGCCACAGTTCCAGCCCCTCTCACGGCAGCGGGAATGTGCGAGGGTGCGTAGGTGTCTGGGCATGTGGCATCCCAGACGAGCACTTTCCCACTCCTCCAAGGTATGATGGAGCATCCGTCAGGTCGTTTTCCATCAGACCTATAGAGCCCTGAAGGCTCTAGCCGGGATGGAATGTTGGCTGAGGTTAAAGCTCTGTGGATGACATCATTCACTGCTGCATGACGGGGATGCCTCCCCTCACTCCACCGACAGTTGAGACCATGGGTAGCAAGGTGGTCGACCTCAGCTCCGCAATGGGTGCACTGATGTGGACGGCAAAGAGAGGTGCCAAGTCTGAGGCCTACGGCCACCCGTGTAGTTTCATCATCCAGCCGCAGTCCCAAGCTTGGCACAGGCAGGGCCTGCAGCCAGGCACCAGATTCGCTTCTGCAGGCAGCTAGGAGCCTTGCACGGGACCTTGGATCTGGGGCATCGTCAGTTAGAGCCTGGGATGTCGCACAAACCCTTGGCAAGTCCCACATTCTCTGACGATGGGCTACTGGATCAGGAGGGGGTGGGCTGTCGTGCCCTTGCATCCATGAGCTCAAAGCCTCAGCCCTGGCAGCATAGGGGACTTCCTGCAGACGCGCTGGAAGGATCTGTGAGACAAGGCCGGAGGAGCCAGCAGCAGATGCCAGGAAGGCAGAAGGTGCAAGCTGTGCTGCACTCCGGATGCCAAGACCCCCGTGCTTTACAGGGAGTGAAGCTTGGATCCAGGCCGCATCTGAGTCACTAAGAGAGACATTGATTATCCTGCTGGTGATGGATTTCAAGACGTCGTCATAGGTACTCAGCTCATTAGACAGGAAACAGGGGGCAGTCCGCAGGGTATAGAGGAGCTTCGGGATGGCAAAAGAATGCCGAAGGAGGAGGAGGACATCTTGAGCATGGAGGTAAGACAGCCTGTCTCCCATGGTTTGTAGAGATGCTGTCTTGTCACGGATGGCTTGGCTGATGCAATCCACACTACCCAGGGGGGACCCCAAGAGGGATGCACAGTCTGGGTAGGTCACACTGAGACTTGGGGCCACAGTCAGCAGGGGTTCTCTGGCGGCAGAATCTATGCTGATCACTTCTGACTTCTCGTGGTTCAGGGAGAGGCCGAGTTCAGCTGCACCCTGCTCAACCAGCTGAAGGTCTCGGAGGACCTCCTGTGGGCTTCCACCCAGGGTCCCATCATCGAGGTAGAACAGACACAGGTCTGACTCCAGCTGAGTGCAGAGCTCATGGATCGTGAGGCAGAAAAGAAGGGGGCCAAGGGGGTCCCCTTGCTGTACCCCCTCCCTTGATGACAGTGTCTGCTGGCCCCAGAAGAGTGTGGATGGCTCACCATAGGCTGAATGGGCAAAGGGGGCGATCTCTGGCACTAAGCTTCTTTCAGCGTTCAGCATCTTGTCACGCCGGATGGTATTGAAAGCATTCTTGAAATCCAATTTGAGGATGACCTCATTGGGTTGGAGGTTGTCTAGGAAGAGGCGAGTTGCATGGACAGCTGCTTCTGCTCCCTGTGGAGTGCCATAGCCCAGCTGACGTGGTGCCAGGAGTGCCCCCATTGTGTCCATGATATGGCTGCCAGCCACTTTGGCAGCGAGGCGGCGGATGGTGCATCCAACTGCAATAGGCCTCACCCCACCATCCTTTTTCTCAAGTGCCACCAGGGATGCGCCGAAGAAGAAGGGGCGCACTGCCCTAGGAGTCTTGCCCTTGAGGATAATGTTGAGGAGGACCACCCCCTGGGCAGATGTACCGATCATGTCCTTGAGGTGTTGTGGTGAGAGGCCATCTGGGCCTCCTGCTGAGCCATTCGGAAAGGACCGGATAGCCGTGGCAACAGCTTCCTCCAGGATGAGGGGAGTGAGGCTGCAGTCCTCTGGGGGTGGTGGTAGGCAAGAGTCTGGGTGAGGTGGTGGGTGCTTCTGATGGAGGGCAGCCAGGGTCTTGTCACTTGTGTCGGCAATGGTCTCTTGTGAACATGCCAAGCGGACTGCTCCCTTGAGGTTTCCCTCCTCCAGCTTAGAAGCGACTAGTGAAGCCAGTGCCTCCAAAGGATCGCGAGTCTTAGGTCTTTTCAGGTGGGGCTTGGGATGTGATGAGACTGGGGGCGGGTCGGATTCGGCTCTGATTTGCTCATTGATCTCCCTGGCCATGTTCCATCGACGGCCTCCCCGCTTAGGAGCACGGAGACAGCGGGTGGCGAAACGCAGGAGGCGATTCCAGGAGGCTTGGTCGTTCTTGGCGACTGTAGCCTCGACCACCGATGCCAACCTCTTGGCTGCGACTTCTCGCGAGCTGCGAGGGATCCTTTTCAGGATTTTCATATCGGATCTGTTTGGTGGGCGCTGTGGGTCCTCCTTTTTGCCCTGGACTGGTGGATCGGGTCTTTGCTGCGCCTTTTCCGATGGTAGCGTTGCGCTGCTGTTGGAGGCTGGAGGGACTCGGGAGCCAGAGCAACGGTTGCCAACTGGGCCGTGGGTTCGAACCAATCCGGTCTTTGTAAGTGTGAAAACCCTTCGACAAGCTGAGCAAGCTGCACTCGTTAAGCTAGCTCCCTCTGTTCGCGCTTCTAGGGTCACAAGCGTGTCGCCCACGTCTTCTTGTAGTCTCCTTGACGATTCGCTTGCGTACCCCTTGACTTCTGCGTCCTCCTCCGACAGCGGGCATTCGATCGCATCCGCCATTTTTCAATCAATCAATGACCAAATTATAACAAACAAGTATTTCGAGTTAAAAAACTCGTGGGGCGCCAATGGGGCACCCCAAACTCGAACTACTTGCTAGTAATAGTGCCCACATTTGTCATGCCATATAGCATCACTCTAAATCCTGGAATAACTCCAGGATGCACCACACAAAGGTTTGCATGAATGGATCAGGGTTTAGACACAAACCAAGACAGCTGTGCTTAAACATCCACCACACGGTTGAAAGTTGACAATTCCATGGGAAGGTGCATTAATTAGCTAAGTGTTTGGATGCTTTG
The DNA here is from genome assembly GCA_949841015.1 of Aplysina aerophoba. Lineage (NCBI taxonomy): Eukaryota > Metazoa > Porifera > Demospongiae > Verongiida > Aplysinidae > Aplysina > Aplysina aerophoba. The sequence goes on from OX465044.1 coordinate 1,604,024, forward strand.
CACAGGATAGAGCCCTGCACGTACACAGCTTCATGCACTCTGATACCTAATCCAGCTAGCTAGCTAGTTATCCTATTACGTGCAGAACAATGCGAGAACGTTCATAAAATGGCCGTTCAGCCTCGGTAGCATTTGGAGCTGTAACCTGCAAGTAAGATATATTTAAGCTTCTAAGCAACATTAGTCTTCTTGAAATTATTCGTGAATAAATTTCGTTCGTTTGGTAAAGGAAGAAATGATAACAAAGACGATTTCTAACCGGGTGAACAGAAGCCTTTGGGGCGGCCATTTTGTTACAGGACCTCTTCTTTTTCCGGCTGTTTCTTCTCGAGAACGTCCTGTGCAGGTTTGGCGATGGTTTAGTATTATAAAGTAGCGTTTTTGAATACTTATCATTCGATCAAAGGGCTGCGCAAATGAAGACAAAGCGAGCAAAAGCTTGGTAAATTCAAGGAAACCCGAGCGCCGCCATTTTGTGACAGATATATATATACGAACATGAAGCCATACAAAAACCTAAATCTGAAAACAAAGGCGCCCCAAAAATATAATGACCTAATGACAAATACAATGACAAAGCTGAATGTTACAGGCTGAGAGTAAGAACATACATAAGACATGAGACCTGTCAGTGCAGAAAGAGATATAGTACTTAGGGAATGCATATGGTGTCTTTTGCTCTCAAACCTTGGCAGGCTTTGTCTATAGCAGTTAGACACTTCTGCCACAAGGGCTCAAACTCCACTAGATTATCAAAGCGATAAACCTCATACAGTCTTGCTTTTATTTCTTTCATTTTGTCTTTTGGCAGTTCTGACATAGTACTGACACACATCACGTCTTCACCAAAGTAGCTTTCCCTTGCTAGTTTCACCACCAGACAACCAGATTTGGCTACTGACAGCACTAGCTTGCTGTTTGCACCAATGACATCTGCAGCAGATTTCAACTGGGATTGCGCACGAGCTGGGGTGTTGCAGATCTGAAGTGCTGTAGATTTCACCGAGACATTTGTAACATCCTGAAGGATTTCTCTTTGATGATGATCTATAGCAGGTGACAGGTGGCTGAATTGTTGGCTGGTATTCACAGCTGCTGCTGTGCATTCCAAGTTGTCAAGCTTATTTTGCAATTCAAGTACTTTTGCACCGTGCACATCTTGCAACAGTTGCAATGGTGTGAACGTTTCACTAACAAAGCTCTCAACTCGTTGCAGCGCCATTTGCAGTGTTTCTACCTTTCCAACACTTGTTTCATTAAGTTGGATGCAGCAGAATCTTGTTGAATGCCATGAGTGGGTATTAGTGGTGAAGCTAGAAGAGCTGCATGTGCGGTGCAGGCGTATTGCATTGCTTATCTGGGGTTGAGCCTGGTGAGTATGGCTCTGTGACACAAAGGATGGACACCTTCTTTCCTTTTGTTTTCTTGCCTTCACTAGTATTTCTTCTTTTTGCTGGTTTACCTTTATCAACATCTTTTGTGCTCTCATTGGCTTTCTCCAAAGGAAATCTTTCACCTTCTTTTTCACATCCTTCCTACTGCCGATTTCAAGAATGCTAGCAGGAAATATACTTCGGCCCCATTTCACTTTTGCCTTGGATCCTTTTTGTGGGTATGCTGGCTCGACAACGTCTGAAAGCTGGACAACTGAGGTCAAGCCTTCCTCATCCCAATGGACCAAGACATGAGAGCCTGATGGACTTTACAAATGTGATTACATACAATTTGTAACTGCCATGAGTAAAAGTTGGACTATTAACAAGTAATGCTGGTGGAAAGCAGAGTAGGGTACCTTTCGTTTGAGTATCTTCTTTTCGTTGTGAAACTGGACTTGAAGATATGCCATAGCTGTTCGCGACCACTTCTACTGCTCAACGCTGCTTCCAACGCTTAATGCAAATTGCACCTCTATATGCTCGCGTGAAATTTCCCTTTTTAGCGCCCGCATTCCGCGTGAAGTCTGTACACGTGAAATGGGCCAAACCAGGGGAGAAGATGGGCCAACATTAAAATCAAATTCAAAACTTGATCAGAATTCAGCGAGATTAAATTGCAGTTTGATATTACGTACATACGCAAGTATAGCTACACCGAAGTTGGATCAATCTTCTAGCGAAGTTGAAAGGGTCTTGACCCCTTCCAACTTCTCTCAAACTTTGAGTCCCTTCCAAATTTCTAAAAAACTGGAGCGACGCTTGGCTGATGTTGTGCTGAGGTCTGAGAGAAGCTGAGCTGAAGTTTGAGCGAAGTTGTGTCGAAGTTTGAGCGAACAGTTGTGCCAAAAGTTGAGCAAAGTTGTGCCAAAGTTCGAGCGAAGTCGTGCCAAAGTTCAAGCGAAGTTGTGACAAAGTTCAAGCGAAGTTGTGTCGAAGTTCAAGCAAAGTTGTGCAGAAGTTCAAGAAAAGTTGTGCTGAAGTTCAAGCGAAGTTGCCACAAAGTTCAAGCGAACTTGTGTTGAAGTTGCCACAACGTTCGAGCGAAGTTGTGTCGAAGTTCGAGCGAAGTTGAGTCAAAGTTTGAGCGAAGTTGTGGCGATGTTCGAGTGAAGTTGTGTCGAAGTTCGAGCGAAGTTTTTTGTGAATTTCGCTTCGAACTGGAAGCATACTTTCCATGATAGACGGTACTTTCGTGCCCATTGTCAAGCCAACTGATTTTGGTGATTCCTACTGGTGCTATAAACATTTTTGTGCAATCCATTTTGTCGTGTTGTGCTGATGCTAGGGGCATCTTCACATCTGTCAACTCAGGTTCCGTGGGCGATACTTACACATTCAAACATTCTGTGTTGTGGCAGAATATCACCAGTGGCAAGTGTCTGTCTGCTCTGCCAGAGCAAATTGGTTCAGTGGCTGCCAATCCTTTTCTTGTCGCTGATGCAGCTTTCTCCCTGTCACCCACGTGCATGAAGTGATATGATGACCGATCTGGACTCACCCCCGAGCAGTTCAGGTTCAACTATGCCTTGATTCGCACACATCGTGTTGTGGAGCAAGTGTTTGGTCTGCTGAAGGGCAGATGGAAGGCTGTTCAGCGATCAAGAGCGAGAGATTCTGTATTTGCCAGTACCATTGCAACTGTCTGCTGATCTTTGCACAATGTGTGTGAGACACAACTGTAAGTTTGAAGAGAGCTGGCTTCCAGATCCTACCCACTATCAGCAAGAGAGACACCACAGCAACTTGTCAATAATGCAGTTGTTGGCAGTGCATCGTGTATCCGCGATCAGTTAGCAGTGCATGTTCATCATAATTTTGATTAATCAGTGCACAAACTAAAGAACAGTTGAACTATGGAGAACCTTACCCTGACCCTATGTATGTGTTGCATGTGTTGCATGTATTGCATGTATGTATGTATTGTATGTATTGCCTGTATTCCTTACGTTGTGCATGCCTGTATTGCTAATGTTGTGTTTGCCTGTATTATGTTCTCATCATTATGTATCATCACCGGTTGTATATAGATGTGAATGTAACAGAGCATGCATAGTAGCTTTTTGAGTGGCCTTGCCTTGTATTGTGGCTGGAGTCATTAATTCTCGTATGTCCAATGGAGTTGAGTTGTTCGCTTGCTTGAGGTCAGCTACCGACTGATGGAGACCCGACATGAACATAATGTGCTATGCAGTAATTATACACTTAAGTTGGTTTTGTTGCATGAGGGTCTGTTGAAATGACTGTGCTTGCTGTTGCAGTTTCAGTGCAACCTCGGATTCAAGTTGCACAGCCGTTGCTCTGTCTTTTCATAGAACTCCAGAATATGTCAAAGTTGTTGCTGGTCATGTTCCATTTGCTTTCTTTGACTCTCGTTTTGCATCTTGTCTAATGCTGCAAGGAACTGTAACTGAGCCATAGACCTCTTTGATGTGTTCTTAACCTGTGCTTCCATCAATTTTTTCTTCTTTGCCGGTACATCCTCCTCCTCTGCATCATCACTGTTGCTGTCATGTGTGTGAACCATAGACTTCATGGACTTTTTCTACCGTTTAACTGGTACATCAGAAGGTCATCAGTGTTGCTGTGATATGTGTGAGTGCTGTAGCTGGCACATGAGGGACAGCTATCTAGTCTGTCCAAATCATCATTAACCTCTTCACGAAAGCTCTGCTCTTCTTCTGTCAATGACTGTTGACAGCAGTTACTAGATGGAGTGTCAGCATCATCTACTGCACTTGGTCCAAGGGCTGGGTTATTCCTATAAATTTATCCAAGAAGGTTTTAAAGTTGGGCCAAGCTGTAGTGTGGCAACCTCAATGTCAATGTCAATGTCAATGTCTTCGTCGTCAACTTCCTCTCTCGTTTCTCCCTTCTTTTGGTACTGTTTGTAGAATAACCTCCCTTTTTCGTCAGACTGTTAATCTTATTGTGGACTTCAGACGTAGTATATTCCCCTGCTCTGCCTAGCTCCTTATTCACATAGTCGTTCAGCTGCTTTGTCGCCATTTCTTCCTTGAGCTTTCTTGTCATCATCTTTCCATTGTATCGCCCCAAAATATCCGCCAAAATTTCTAATAGCTTTCGCTCTGAATCTGTATCCCACTGAACTCGCCTTTTGGCACTCATAGCTGCTTTTGCCGCTTGTCCAAATACGCCTTCAATGCCCAGAACAACCACATGTCAATCGGCATCAGAAATAGTGTCAGCTTATCACAACCCAACTACCCCTAGTCACGTTTCACGGTTACATCGCGTCATGTTAAGCTAACGCGATACCCAAGGGTCAATGTGACCGACTTATCGCTAACATATACCCTAATGCCACCGTAGTGTGACCGCAGCTTAAGGGTTTGTAAGGAATTCATGTGCCCTTACGCAAGTTGCAGTGATTGCTGCATCGTGCCGTGCTGGTCCTGGTCGGTGGTGGTAAAAATATCATGCACATTGAACATATGTACCGTGCATATATACACACAAACACAGTTGCAGTTACATAGTATGACTGATGCTCACAATCCAAAAGTATTCTTGAAGACTTGTGCAAATAACATCGATGGAAATGCACTTGCATAACAGTAACAACATCTAACAAACCTCTGGTGGCGGAGACCATCTGCATCAATGACTACCTCACAATAATCCCTCAGAATAGTCGCATTGCCATGGTCCTTCAAGTGCTGATAAAGGATTTCTGCTGCATCTTTATTGTTGGAAGAATCATTACTTGACTTGACATCACTTGTGATGACACCTTTACGAACGAGCCTTAACAGACTCTGTTTGGGATGGACAACCTTAAAATCTTTCTCATGTTTTTGAGAAACATGGTTACTGAAAATGTTGTTTCTGCATGCATGTAAATTCAAAATTAACAACAGAAACCTATATAAGCTCGTTTGCACTTACCAAAAGAGCCGGCCATTCTACACAGTGGCACCTAGTATGTGGGAGACATTTGCATATTTCTTATAGTCTTGTTCCCAGACCACTTCCGGCCTCCAATCAGATTGCAGAGCGCGCAAAATCTCGTGTGTGGCGCATACGCTGAAATGTAACACTACCTATGAATGTGAGCTATTAAACTAGTGGGTATATAAGCACCGCGCAGCAAGTGTGGCATTTATACACATATAATCAGCCTAGCATGTATCCAGTGACATGATTACAAATGGCTTCCTTGCAGCATAGCTCGAAGAGGCGGATCTGGTCTGCGCCCCCAGTAGACGTACGTATTTGACCAGATGGTCCTCTCTATGATTTTAGCAAGATGCCACTTAAGAAGCCAAAAAAGGTAAGTGCAGTCATAAAGGTGTCCGCATTTCACAGTGAAACATTTCAGTACTAGCTAGCTATCAATTTACACAAAGGAGTGATCATCTATTAGAAATGAGGATAACGAAGAAACTAGTTTAAAGGCAAGCCAGCTGCATTATTTAGGGTGCTGATGCTGGCTGCAGTCTTCTCTGTTTATTTTGCAGTAGTATAACTTCTTGGCCATGTCTTTCAGGAACAAACTCAGATTGGCACACCAAGAGTTGGCGCTCCTGTTCAGTTCAATGTTCCTCACTTAGGCCTCACAGGTTCTATATAGTTCAAAGGCAAGTTGGCGGCAAATTAGGCTGCTTCTGCTTATTTTAGTTATTATCTCTCAGGAGCAAGTGCAGCTTAGCACTGAATCTCTCCTTCAGTACGGTCTTCCTGTGTGTAACCTTGCTGCAATACATCTACTTGATGTATGAGTTTATGCCCCCCTTGCCCCAGTTGGTGAGCTGCAGCACTGCCAAAGTAGACCAGAAAGTACAAGCCAAGCACAAGAGCTCAGTTATCTTCAGCCTGGGGCTGGAATCTAATGGAGGTGTTCTCATAGTTCTGCTGCGATGTTTTCAAATGTTATTTAACGACCGCATCACAGTAAAGAGGACGCCCATGCACAGTTGTGCAATGACTGTTAAAATGATCTTCTGCAAAACGCCTTGCCGAGTACGAAGGCACAACAGGTCTATCTGGAATAGAGGTTCTACAGGCGATTAGCTGAGATAGTTAAACAGCAAAAGAAAATCTCAACTCTTGTCCCCTCCCACTGCTGTGACTCAAGCTGCACTCCAAAGACACTCTATACTCACTCATGGGAGCACACATCTACAGACACTGTCCTACCTTGACTGTCACAGGAGCAGGTCCCCCTTCTGATCTCAACTCTTGTCCCCTCCCACTGCTGTGACTCACTCCATGGTGTTCTGAGTGTGCTCTGACCTGTGGCTCTCGTCCACTCCCTTTAGACATTGCATTGAACAGCAAACACAACACACAAGCGCAGTATACACTATTGCTTACATGTGACAGTTCAGTCTCACATCAAGTCCCTACACTTCCTGCACAGGTCACTAATATTGTACAATTGTGCAAAGATTCCTGTGACTATATATATGTGTTAGGCATATATGTAACTTAACCCATTACAGCCCAACTTCTCCATGCATCCAGCCCACATAAAGTGGTCACTTCAAGGATCCGCAGAGACTAGTAATACTAACTTGTTATGCTTCTTTCCAGTCAAAGTGGGGAAGAGAAGCAGTGGACTCCACATGTCAATGGCGTGACAGTGCAGATTAAGGATGTTCAGCATTGTTGGCTAAAGATAGAAGATGCATGTAGCCCAGTCGCACAACTGACAACAGGATGACAAAATGGGCACCATATGTAAAACCTCTCACAGCAAGCCTATAGGGGTCCCAGCATGCACAGGGTCAAACTGGCTTCCTGGACGTAAGACCTGTAATGGTCTGTTCACAAAACCGAACGTTGAGCAATGTCGTGCAAGTCAACTTCATTTTTGTCCTCAGACTGGGAGAGATGATAGGCTGGCTAAAGTAAACTCAGAGCACTGTTAGGCTTACTTGCAAAGGCTTGTAACTGTTGTCTGCTTGCATAACAGCCTAAGGAGCCATCAAAGTGCACACCGTTGATTTTGATGGACTCATATATGCACATGGGCACCACTGGGGCTTAACAATTACACTATTCTAGGTACCTAGCCTATGTGTTAATCTAGAACTCTGTAGACTAGTGGATGAGGATACAAATTACAAATGTATACATATACATAATAACAATGTACACTGCTTTTTGCTGTTGTGTGGCTGGAGTTGTTTTAGTACGAGTTGGTCAACAGGTTCTACAGGTTCTACATGCACCAATGTAATGTCACACTGACACAATGTGTGGACACACAATTAAGAGACTGGGGGCCTTGCCATTCACTCAACTCAACAAATTGTAATAACAGTGTGACCACAAAGTAAACAGCAGGAAGGGAGAGAGACATACCCTACACCAGAAAATATTGGCGATCTTCAGAAAATCCACCAAATTTATGCCCGCCTATATTTCCCTTGGTATATACACCAAACCTGCTGGACCTCTCACATTGGTGTGTCCCAGTGTGGCCTTTGGTGTGTGCACAAGACCTACTACTGCAGTGAGCAGCGCAACTGAGGGACGGACACCACAAGCAGTACAGCACTCATGACACAGTGTAAGGTCAGGCTTGGGGCATTCATGCATTACATGTTATTGCAGAAAGTCTTTTCTACAAGGCATGCGCACAGGCAACAGGCGACCAGAGGAGGGAGTGTAAAGGACTACTACTGTTAGTAGAACCTTTGACAAGGCTCATCCCACTCAGCTGCATCACTGGTACTGCAGTTCTCTGACTAGTGCCACCTTTAGTGTTGGTTGACTGATTGACTTCTTCAACCACCACTCAAGGAGGCAACAATCAGCTGGTGAAGCGGTTGGTGAAATCACATTCCCTGGCTGTGACTTCGATGAAACATATAGCCGTCAGTACAACTACACAGTGAGAGTCCATGGATGCGTGTGTGCACACACAAGCATTCATAGCACTTCACCTAACGTCATACATAGTTGTATATAAGGGGGTTGAGGGTTGCAAACTGGCAATCACACCCACACAAATCTACACTCAGACCCAAACATACATGTGCTCCCTGCAGATATGCACTAGCTCATTGAAACCAACCTCCTTGTGATAGTCTCTGCATGATCTTTTCTGCCAGCTTCTGCATGTTTGGATAACCGTCAGCTTCCATGGCCACCTCACAGTACTCCCTCAGAGAGTGCACACTGCCGTGGTACTTCAGGTGGCGGTACAGGATTTCTTTACCGTCATCATCATTGGTGGCTGAGATGCGAGTCTCAATGTCTTGAGTGATCACCTTTTTACGCACCAGCTTTAACAATTTGAACTTGGGGTACACCACTTGGATAAACTCATCTTCGTATTCCTTGAGGACCTCAGGCACTGACGGCAAGGCTGCAGGCAAAGGAAGAGCCCACATCACCGTTCCTGAAGGGTCAAAGCATGCAACATGTCTGTCCTGCTGCTCCAGTGACGTGGAGGGCACAGCAGCTCACACAGCTCAAGTGAGTTGTGTTTTTGGGTCTGCCAGTTTCTTGCCACGTCCACATAAAATTCCTCCATTCTATTACATGGTGCAAAGATGAGCTAAGTGGCCAAAGTGGAGGGGCTAGCGTGCCAGACTAGCAGAGGTTATATGCATAAAAGCTAAGGGGGCTACCATGGGTGCAGTCACTTCAGTGGCTACATACAAGACATAGCATGCTGTGCCTCAAGGCAGCTACAGCATACATTCGGGTCAGAATTCTTGGCTACAATTTACTTTCTCTGGCTGTCCATACTACCCCATGAGGTGTACTTACATGTATGCCCTATATAGTAGTGTGGGAAAAGCAAAGGGGAATACCCTCAAAGCACAGAACATTCTTGTGCAAGGTTATGCTTATACAGGCAACCCCTGGCCCCACCCATCCAAACACAGTGACTCAGCCGCACCACGCAGTGAGTACACAGCTTATTTGTCAGAGTTCCTTCATGCAGGTAGCAGTTCAAGGAGGAGGGCACCAAATGCTGAGCTATCAAATCTCACCACGCATGCATGCACAGCCGTCTCAAGGCCCATGTGAACTGTGCACAGCCACCAACCTCCCTCCAGAGGACCCGGGTTAGGTTCCACGTCACCACTTTTGAGAAGGAGAATCATTATGACAGTAAAGAGTACACCTAACCCAGTGCACACCAACTCCTTCAGTGCAGGGCCTGCAGGATTCCAGGCAGAGCTGTCTGTGAGCATGTCTCTTTCAAAGCACCTCGAAATGGGGGCAGGAGTAATGGGTCCATCGTAGACCTCACCAGCTGTGATGGCTGTATCGGCAAAAGACTCATCTTTGCCCTTCTTTCTTCCTTTTCTCTTCATCATGCACTTTCTTTCCCCACTGTGTGACTGGCCCAAGGGAGAAGGAGCCCCTTCCTGACTGGAGGCACAGGACAACCACCTCTTCATTCCTCTCCTGATGATGAGGCCACGCTGAATTCGAGCCACCCATCTATTGACAGCAGCACGCCACAGCTCTGGAGAAATAGGCATGTTGACACCTGCACAAATGGAATGAGGGTGTCAACAACGGACTCAGTTCAATCCACTACATACTTTTGGCACAAACTGCAGAGTATACTCTGCAATCTAGGTTTCACTAATAGTTTGAGTACTAAGTATGTATGTATATACGGTGCACTTGAATAATAATGATATGATATGATATAATATATCATTGGACAAATGACATTAAGTACATGTGGGGCGGAGTTGGGGGGTGGGACTTTGCTGATGGTAGCTAAACGGGCTGGACTAGAACTTTCCGAGAACCTCACGCGGTTCATCGTTCAAGTGCCAGTGGCGTCCACCTTCGGTTGGAGACACGAACTAACACGAAGAGACCATGGCCAGCCACCCTGCATGGTAGCCAGCTACGTCGTGGTGGCACTTGGCGAATCGGTTTAGCTATACCTTCGTGGCGGCCAGCACGAGGCCTCTAGCTTGGAGAAGGATCTAGATACGGCCGTGGCGCGGGGAGCGCGCTGGTGCATAGGCACTAAAGCTAGGAAGAGGTAGGGATTGAGGTGTAAACAGTTGATTGCAGAACAAACATGATCATAGCTAGATAGCTACGTAGCTAGCTACTCTAGTCTCGCGTCGTTGGCATGTGTCCCTGTGTAATTGTCGCCCTAATAGCTTAGGGCCCTGTACCGTGTTCAAACGAACCTTCTCTCTTTGATTCAATCTGCTCGCCACTTGTCTGTAGAACTTTGCTTCTCTGATCTACAGCGGGAGCTCAAAGAACGCGTCCCTGATATATAGTTCCGCGGGCCAGGCCCTTTTCCGATATTGCGCAAGCGCTCCAAAAAGGGTTGGGGCGCTTGCGCAATATCGGAAAAGCCCAGCGAGACTAGTCCTGATAGAGATGCACGCCCTAGATTCCCTAACCACAAAAATGACCTTTAATTTTTGACCTCCAATTATATAGTGTGCAGTATAATTTCAGTCTATAAACTCGATAGCCTAATTACAAGCAACTGCAAATTTGACTTGAACCAGACCAACTCACCAGTGATCCTTGATTCCCCCACTCGAGGTCTGCCAGAGACTGCTGCATTTGTGTGGTTTGAGCAGCATGCATGCTGTAACTAGCTACCCCTGGACATGAGCAGAGAGGGAACGGAGGGGAAACAGCTGGTGACATTGGCACACAGGAATGGAGCTGTATGTTATGCATGGTGACTAGAGACATTAACTAAGTAACATTTAGAATTTTGTAGGACCTGTTTGAGTAGCTAGCTAGGTTGAAATCGTAGAGGCAAGCTGTTCCTTACAGCAGCGTTGTTCAACGAGATTAGAACTGTCTGCATGTCTCAACCCTGAACGTGCAACAGCAGTGCGTGGCTATTCTTTCGACAAGGATGGTTGGACATCAGCAATCGGCAAAACTCATCTCTCATCAAGAGCAAGGCACAATCACAACAGACACGCTGTAGTGGTAATCAGAGTAGGAGTGGATGTACTTGGACTTCTGCTTTGTGAGATTCTAAGAGCTGCCTTTGTCATCCTAGAGCACGTCATTTTATTACCAGCCCGGTGAATACTCATGTAGAAGGTAACCAAGGAATTGGACTTTGCGGTTGATGATGTCATAGAAGCTCATGCTACAGTGAACATATATAGGAACTTCATATACTGAGCTTCCACGTGGCAGTAACGGTGTGATGTTTCATTCACGAAAGTCTTTGCCAGTAACAGAGTGTCTTACCATTGTTCATTAGTGCTATGTGAATGATCAGTAAAGTTCGTAATTAGACTTGCCTTTCTTCATTTGAAGGAAGCCAACCAGATTGACTTAGCATGAATGACGAATAGGTGAAATGGCTAAAGAGAGTAAATGGGTATAGTTCCCTCTATGTTTTGCTTGATATGTCTATGGCTTTGTAGGCTAGCTTACGCATACATACATGCCACTTCTATCTTTGTTGTAGTCCCTATTTGTAAACCTCATTCCTCCTCAAGACAAGATTCCTGTGTGATCTGGTACAGGCACAACTGAAGGTCACACATTCCTGTCCTTCAGCACATTAGCAACAATTTTACTTACCCGTGCACATGCACTCGTGTTAATGAGCAAATTGGATGTATATATAACCTTTGTGCGGCACTGTACTGGAAGTGTCAGTGTGAATCAGTCCATTTTCCCTTGGTCAGACTGACTATGCAATGAATCATTATGAATGGCAATATTTGAGACACACCCAGTAACAATTAAATGCAATATTCAGGTGTATTAGATATACACTTCAGTCAACAATTGTTATAATTTATTCCGGTGACATTGTATTCTGCTGCCATTGTATTCTACATGCACGCACAGGCACACTCGTGTGCCGCTATCTTCGTACTATTATTATGTAATGTTATACGTTATGTACCTTCACATGTACTTGACAAAGTTTCCTACACTTCATGCCATTATAATTTTAATGATTACACCATAACAATGATTACACTGTAACAATATAAGGAGTTTGCAACAGTAACAGTATTCGTTAATCAGCACTTCCCCAGTGCACTTCACCCTTCGGTAATAATATTGCAGTCCAGAATGTTGGAGAGGTCTTTGATTAGGCCCTGGTTTAGCAGTGGCACGTTTTTCGTGCTTTGTTCCAGGAAACCTTAACAGCATACTTGCTGTCTTCTCCATGCACTCTTGACCTAGTGGTAGATCCAGGGAGGTAGGAGTAGAGAATAGGGATTCTTGTATTCATGAATAATCATTCATGGATACTCAGTTGGCTAAGGGTCATCTATAGGGTCACACACACACACACACACACACACACACACACACACACACACACACACACACACACACACACACACACACACACACACACACACACACACACACACACACACACACACACACACACACACACACACACACACACACACACACACACACACACACACACACACACACACACACACACACACACACACACACACACACACACACACACACACTTGCCCACACCTGCACACACCAGCACAGCCAGATAACGTATACATGTACTACGTACATATGTGTATAATGTACAGTAAGCACATCAAGTGGCTGTAGAGACCGACACTCACCTTGCAGCAGTCGCAACACTCATCTGCCGTGCATTCTCCCACTCACTGGCGTCATGTTTGTAGTGCACATCAGTGATGGGGGCCAGCAGGACAAGGAGGTCACTGTGCACGCGGAGGTAGCACCTCATGTCCGGCTGGTTGAAGAGATGGAGGAGAACAAGGGAGACAGACTCGCTCAGTTCAATGTTTTGACAGCAGAGCAGCCGTCTTGTGAGGGCCCGAACTGCACCACAGCCAACAGCAGTTGTCACGTTGCAGGTCACTGGGTACACACACACATGTGGGAAGAGTTGAGAGAGTGGTTCAGGTTACTGCAACTGGCCTCTTGGAGCACTGCTCGGCATGCACTCAAACGCACATACAAAGCTAGCAGAGAAGGCCAGCACAGGCCCATCCAAAATTGTCTGGCAGTTCATGGTCTCCAGTTGCTATGGAAACAAGCACTGAGGCAAAACATGATGGGACCACGTCTGGTGCCACCAAGATGGCCTGCAAGACGCAGGCAGGGTAGGACAGTCAGCGGGGTAAGCAGCACATGGAGAGATCAATGCTTCTGCAAGAAGGGGAGGGGAGGGGAGAGGGAGGGGAGGGGAGAGGGAGGGGATGGGAGAGGGAGGGGAGGGGAGAGGGAGGGGAGGGGAGAGGGAGGGAGGGGAGAGGAAAGGAGGGGGAGGGAGGGAGGGAAGTAAGGGAGGAATGAGAGAAAGGGGAAGGAGGCGGAAGGAATGGAGAGGGGGGGGGGCAGCATCATGTGAGACCTACAAATTTGTTCAACTTTAAGAGGAAGTATCTCATTAAGTGTGTGCTTTCCCATTACAGGCATGCAACAATTGACGGAAGGCCCTTAGTGGTCCTGCTCTGCTGTACCTGACTACCAGTTGGTCGATGCAGTGTTCCAGTATCACTTGAAATATCTCCTTGGTGACCAGGATGTATCTCAGCACCCGTAGCCCTCCGGCTCTAACCTCCTGGCTGGAGCTGAGCAGGGCAAACTGGACACTGAGGGAGAGATAGGAGAGGGGAGGGGAGGGGAGGGGAGGGAAGGGGAGGGATGGCAGGGGAGCAAGTCACAGCCAAAGGCAGCTCCTCCACAAGTCCCAATAAAGGACGTCTCTCTAATGAGAACACTGACTGCAGTCCCAACCACACAGAGATGTGTACAAATCTACCTCTGAATAAGGGACACCACTCTACACAGGACAGCCAGCTAGGCTCTAATGGTGTCCTCTATAGAGAGGTTCCACTGTACATAGCACAAGGCGGTTCAATTAACACAATGTGGGAACGACACACCATGTACCAACACCACAGGCTGAACACATGAGGAGTGCTCGGTGGGTGGGGCATGCAACCCTTACTGGCCAACAATGTTTGCTGCTGCTCCCAGAGTGGTGCAGCTGGTGTGGGACACACAGACAACCTGTTGTAGCATTGGAGAGTGGGAAACAACCTAATGACTACAAAATCGACTATGATAAATTATTCGTTCCATGCCCCACCACACACACACACACACCAACATCTTGGAACCTCAACTTCGCTCCTTGAAGAATTTTCTAAATACAGCAATCACTGACCATGCAAAAAGTACTTACTGTTCAACAAAGCACTCACTCACCAGTCACGTATTACTATGACTCACCTTTGCTAAATCGTTCAGCTCTTTAATGCGAGCTGCTTTGGTTCGTCGACCGTCCCATCACAAGTCATCGCTACCTCCAGGAGGGCAGCAAGATGGCCGCCTCCTGCATCAGTGGGGACACACCATACTCAGCACAGCTAAGAGTGCATGCAGCTATGCAGCTATGTAGGGGCAGATGACTCAACCACGTGGTGGTGACAACACAGAATACAATGTGTAATGTGTGTAATCCTATCCTGCAGAGACATAGCCACAGTGACACAAATCACATCAAGCAGAAGGTCAAAAACATTCAAATTAGATTCCTTCAATACATTGTTTATTGTGACAGTGCTCTGCAAGCAAATTAAAGGAATAACAAACAGGTCAAATGCCACTTCCACAAGATATTGGACCACCACACAGACATCCCATGATCATTAGTATTCATTACCCACAATAACATGCTGCATCAATTCTCCCAATCACAAGCTATGTACAATGCTATGTCCTTGCATCAGCACACACAATATCCTCAACTACATTCATAGACGACCAGGGGGTGGTGCAGGTGATCTCCTACAGAGAGCTCAGGTGCCAAATGAATATTATTATTGTAAAATAGGAATTATATAACAATAAAAACCAAATTTCCAGCAATTCCTCAGAATTTAGTAAGTTACTTGTGAAGTGTACGGTATATAACAATAATGATATACCACACACCACTACATGATGGGACGGATTGGACAGCTGCAACCTCTTATTCATGAATACCATCACCTAACCTCCCAGAATATCCAAAACATGCATATACATGTTGCTCTTGGCAACCATTAGAGTCAACAACATCAACTCCATTCATAGACAGGTAGGAGGATACTGGCTGTAGCTGATCATGAATGCTATTAGCAGAATTCCCAGAACTATCCCACACATACCAAGCCATCTTTGGCAACCATTATATAACACCAACTCAATTCATTGACAGGACACATGGGTGGAACCAAGGGAGTGGTATCCTCTCAGGTATGACATTAGCAGCAGAATTATATAATAATGATTTTTGAATCTGTTGAATACAGATTGATACTAATATAAAGTATATAACTGTACCTCACACCTCCTACTACGTATATCTTATGTACAAGTATGACCGTATGCTCCAATGTTTCGTCAAATCAGTGATCTGAATTGAAACGTCACTTAGAAGTAAAAAGTGGCTAGAGAGCTAAATGGCCGTGTTCAGTCTAAGAGTTGTTGAAGAGACCTGGGAACCCAGCTTGGCCGATTGCATAACATTCGAGCGGCACAATGGTAGGCGGCTAGTTTATTGCCACACGTATATCCTTTGTCAAATCAATAACACCCGAATCGCTAAACATGCTGTATTCCTCCTGGCGTGGGATGCACGGACAACCTGTCGTGGCATAGGGGAGTGGGAAACAACCTTATGCCTATAAGATCCATAAAAGCCACTGTGATAAATAACTCATTCCCACACACACACACACCAACGTCTTGGAAGCTCAACTTCGCTCCTTGAAGGATTTCCTAAATACAGTAACCACTGACCATGCAAACAGTACTTACTGTTCAACAAAACACTCACACACCAGGCCGCATACAATATGGAGCAATGGGAATGATCCAAAGAGCCAAGCGAACAGACATACGTACCACAAGTTTGGGTTGTCAGATTGAGTGCCTCCTTCTCCCACACACAGCCACCGACACAAACTAGCACACGTACGTACGCATTGACTCACCTTTGCTAAATCGTTCAGCTCTTTAACGCAAGCTGCTTTGGTTCGTCTGACCATCCCATCACGTGTCATCACTGCCTCCAGGAGGGCAGCAAGATGGCCGCCTCCTGCAGCAGTATGGACACACCACACTCAGCACAGCTAAGAGTGCATGCAGCTATGAACCTATGTAGGGGCAGATGACTCAACCACAAGGTAGTGACAACACAGAATACAATGTGAGCTGACCTAAAGACCAACCAGAGACCATAAAGCACCACAAACCTTTACTATAATGGAATACGCACACACAGCAGTACACATTTCCTTTGATGAGAGGTCATGCTGTAGCACCGCACACAGTCAGGGTCAGGAACAGGATAGGAGTCCACTTTGCGACATGACAAGAAGGCAAGAAATACCAAGGCGGAAATGCTCCAGCAGGGCAGATCAATGTATGCTATGATGTAGACTACACAATTCAGTGTGGTGGGTGTATACGTATGTACAAGTCCATGGTAGGCAGTGCTTGCCCTACTGCAGTCCATGATAAATGCATACTCGGTGCAGTACAAGCACTTTAAATCCCACTTTACGTACGCTATTCGCCTGTCCCTCGAGTTTTTATACACACACTATTGGTAAACCCAAACAACATGAACTAAGGTAATGAAGTTGTTCAGGCACTTATCCTGTTGTAGAAGGTAATGTATTGTGACCTATTGAGTATAAAGTGTCAATCTGAGGAAATACGACCCTCAGCAGCAGCTAACGCCATCCGCTGAGTGCTTCGACAATTCGATCCTACAGTTCTGAGCCTCTGACTGAGCAGTGATTGTGCATCGCAGGAGGCTGAATGACAGCCATCATCTCAGCCACGTCATCACCAGCTGTGCTTCTGCCTTCTCTTCTTTGCTAGTAAAGTCGCTAGTCCTGTCCCTGGTTTCAAGTTAGTTACTAGCCAAAACACAACGCACTCTCAAGCTCCCTGCACGATACAGGCTCTCATGCCTTCCAAACGCACAGCATGAGGATACCTTCGCTATAGTATTGTACACAGCTGCAGACGTCTCATGCACATGCCGCGCACGGCTCACCTGACTCTGTCATGGCGTAGCCTCAGCGAGAACTAGCACACTCGACGCCATTTTCATTAGCTATTGCACAATCGTACTCTATAAGCTATTAATATAAATGCAACACGCCCCAAGAGTATAAAATTTACGGATACCATACCTCCTTATCCGTGCACACTTCCAGGTGTGGTCGGCACTTCATGTACTTAGCACGAATCACCACACCCTAACACTAACACTAAAAGGACCCTGTGCACTGTAGTGATGCAAAATACAGTCGTATTAGCTATAGTACAATGATATTACAGTAGCTACGTCGCTACTAGGCATCTAGTTTGATTGATTCACACAACTGAACAGCATCCCAAAGGGGATGTACGAGTACTTTACAGATGCACATTGCTGTCTCATACATACAAATACATGTAAAGCACAGAGGGAAGAAAGCCATGGAGCAACATGCACATCATGAAGTATCTAGCCAGCTGTATAACTACAACTACGTACAAAGACAAAGCAGCTGATACACATTGGGCTGTGAACAACGGAACATGTGTGGCATGCATGCAGTGTATACAGTACAGATGAAGTATACATGGATGCAACAAGTATAAAGCTATCTGTAGTGCAGTTCACGAGTTCAACAGAAGATGCACGTTCAAACTTGAGGTGCGCTTCGACCATGCTTAGCATATTCACGAATCATGTCTGGGTTGTCAGAACGTTCAGCTTCCTTGCGGGATCTCCACCAACGGCCATTTCTGTCATAGAGACGTGCAGCTTGAGCAAGAGAACACTGGCTGGGTTGGCATGCAGCCCTTACTGGCCAACAATGTTTGCTGCTGCCTCCAGAGTGGTGCAGCTGGCGTGGGATGCACAGACAACCTGTTGTGACATAGGAAAGTGAGAAATAATCTTATGCCTATAAGATCCATAAAAGTCACTTTGATAAATAATTCATTCCCACACACACACACACCAACGTCTTGGAACCTCAACTTTGCTCCTTGAAGGATTTCCTAAATACAGTAACCACTGACCATGCAAACAGTACTTACTGTTCAACAAAGCACTCACACACCAGGCCGCATACAATATGGAGCAATGGGAATGATCCAAAGAGCCAAGCGAACAGACATACGTACCACAAGTTTGGGTTGTCAAATTGAGCGCCTCCTTCTCCCACACACAGCCACCGACACAAACTAGCACATGTACGTACGCATTGACTCACCTTTGTTAAATCGTTCAGCTCTTTAATGCGAGCTGCTTTAGTTTGCCGACTGTCCCATCACGTGTCATCACTGCCTCCAGGAGGGCAGCAAGATGGCCGCCTCTTGCAGCAGTGTGGACACACCACACTCAGCACAGCTAAGAGTGCATGCAGCTATGAACCTATGTAGGGGCAGATGACTCAACCACAAGGTAGTGACAACACAGAATACAATGTGAGCTGACCTAAAGACCAACCAGAGACCATAAAGCACCACAAACCTTTACTATAATGGAATACGCACACACAGCAGTACACATTTCCTTTGATGAGAGGTCATGCTGTAGCAATGGACACAATCAGGGACAGGAACAGGATAGGAGTCCACTTTGCGACATGACAAGAAGGCAAAAAATACCAAGGCGGAAATGCTCCAGCAGGGCAGATCAATGTATGCTATGATGTAGACTACACAATTCAGTGTGGTGGGTGTATACGTATGTACAAGTCCATGGTAGGCAATGCTTGCCCTACTGCAGTCCATGATAAATGCATACTCGGTGCAGTACAAGCACTTTAAATCCCACTTTACGCACGCTGTTCACCTGTCCCTCGAGTTTTTACACACACTGTTGGTAAACCCAAACAACATGAACTAAGGTAATGAAGCTGTTCAGGCACTTATCCTGTTGCAGAAGGTAATGTACTGTGACCTATAGAGTATAAAGTGTCAATCTGAGGAAATACGACCCTCAGCAGCAGCTAACGCCATCCGCTGAGTGCTTCGACAATTCAATCCTACAGTTCTGAGCCTCTGATCGCAATGACTGCCCATCGCAGGAGGCTGAATGACAGCCATCATCTCAGCCACGTCATCACCAGATTGTACTTCTGCCTTCTCTTCTTTGCTAGTCCTAGCACAGCCGCTAGTCCTGCACATCAAGTTAGTTACTAGCCAAAACACAACGCAATCTCAAGTTCCAAATGCACAGCATGAGAGTACCTTCGATATAGCATTGTACACAGACGTCTCGTGCACATGTCGCGGACGGCTCACCTGACTCTGTCATGGCGTAGCCTCAGGGAGAACCATCCAGCACAGGACGCCATTTTCATTAGCTATTGTACAATCGTACCCTATAGCTATTAATTTTATATAAATGCACCACACCCCAAGAGTATAACAATGGATACCATCTCTCCTTATCCGCGCACAGGTGTGGTCGGCACTTCATGTACTTAGCACGATCACCACACCCTAACACTAACACTAAAGGACCCTGTGCACTGTAGTGATGCACAAATAATATAGTAGTATAGTAGTAATATAGTAGTAGTATAGTAGTAATATAGTATTAGCTATAATGATATTACAGTAGCTACATGAAGTACTTAGGTACGTGCTAGGCATCCAAAAACTGAACAGGATCCCAAAGGGGATGTACGAGCACAGTACTTGACAGATGCACTCACATGCCAGGCTGCATACAATATGGAGCAATGGGAATGATCCAAAGAGCCAAGCGAACAGACATATGTACCACCAGTTTGGGTTGTCAATTTGAGCGCCTCCTTCTCCCACACACAGTCACCGACACAAACTAGCACACGTATGCATTACTATGACTCACCTTTGCTAAATTGTTCAGTTCTTTAATGCAAGCTGATTTGGTTCGTCCGACCGTCCCATCACGTGTCATCACTGCCTCCAGGAGGGCAGCAAGATGGCCGCCTCCTGCAGCAGTGTGGACACACCACACTCAGCACAGCTAAGAGTGCATGCAGCTATGCAGCTATGTGGGGGCAGATGACGCAACCACGTGGTGGTGACAACACAGAATACAATGTGAGCTGACCTGAAGACCAACCAGAGACCATAAAGCACACAAAGCGAGCACATTAAAGGAATAACAGGTCAAGTGTCACTTCCACAAGATACTGGACCACCACATAGACATCCCATGATCATTACCCACAATGACATGCTGCATCAATTTTCTCACCCAATCACAAGCTATGCATATACAATGCTATGTATGTCCTTGCATCACCACACACAATATCATCAACTACATTCATAGATGACCAGGGGGTGGTGCAGGTGAACTCCTACAGGGAGCTAAGGTGCCAAATGAATATCATTATTGTAAAATAGGAATTATATAACAATAAGCAAGGGAATTTCGGGGAATTCCTCGGAATTTAGTAAGTTACTTGTGAAGCGGTATATAACAATAATGATATACCACACGTCACTGGTGGGATGGATTGGACAGCTGCAACCTCTTATTCATGAATACCATCACCTAAATTCCTAGAATATCCAAAACATGCATATACATGTTGCTCTTGGCAACCATTAGAGTCAACAACATCAACTCCATTCATGGACAGGTAGGAGGTTGCTGGCTGTAGCTGATCATGAATGCTATTAGCAGAATTCCCAGAACTATCCCACACATACCAAGCCATCTTTGGCAACCATTATATAACATCAACTCAAGTCATTGACAGGACACATGGGTGGAACCAAGGGAGTGGTATCCTCTCTGGTATGACATTAGCAGCAGAATTATATAATAATGATTTGTGAATTATAAAATAATGAAACACATGAGTACTGGTGTAGATTGTATGGACTGCTGTGTGGTGGTGGTGAATATAATATTAATCTAATATATTTTTGTATTATAGACTACCGTACGTCGCAAAATATTCGCGATCAATAATTTTCGCGAATATTACTATCGCGAACTTTTATGTTCGCACATAGCCACATACATGGTATATTTGAGTACACACTATAACTACTGGTGATGTCACATTAATGATGTCGTAGAGGCTCATGCTACGGAATACATAGAACCAGAGAGATATTGAGCTAAGACGTAGCAATAGGTCCAACAAGTAAGACGTTTCGACCGCGAAGGTCTTCGTCAGTTACAAAACTGACGAAGACCTTCAATATCTCTCTGGTTCTATGTCACATTAAGATGGCGGACGTCGACGGAAGCTCTTTGTTTGGTGAAGTACTCCTCTTGACGAAGTCAATGGAATCATAGTACGATTCTCTTGCACTTACATAACCATGGGACGGTATTTACACATTATGCAGTGTAAAATCATAAAGCTATCTACACAATTGGAGATGGAAACAGTACGGCGATCGTTTGCAGTTGTAGTCGCCTTTCCCCAGCTATAGTGTACTAGCAATGAACGTGGCAGCAAACAAAAATAGCAGTCACGCGCGCGCGTAGCCAGGCCGTAGCTATGTCTACGCGATTACTATTAAAACTAGCTGGGCCTGTACCTTCTTTGAAGAAACGCGCTGCTCCTGTAAGATGTTTGCTGAATACTGCCAGGTATCCGCTAAATATGCGCTATCGACACACGACGGCATATAATACTGAGAAGGATTCATCGACGGTCAAAGATCTGACGAGCCTCACACTTGAACATAGTCCAGCCAGCTTGGGACGTGGTCTCGTACCCGACCCTGTCCGCCGGCCACCATTTTATCCACTGCCTCCCAGGGTCTGGAAAAGACTGCACCCAAAACCGTTGCACAGTCCTAGCCTAACACGGACCAATTAGGCCCTTTGTGACGTCATTTGCGGTCGCATGCATATCATTTTATTGTACTTGAAAATGCCGGTGCTGAAAGCAAAGCCTACGTAAACGCCTTTTACGCAAACCATCAACCCTCAGGAGGCAGATGCAAAAAGAGCAGTTCTTCCAACACGCTATGAAAGACACTTGGGCGGCGGCAACAGACAGGGTCAGGTACGAGACTAGTCAATACCATGATCACCGTGTCGTCCCGGTCGTCTTTGATCGCTTGTTGGAAGAACTGGTCTTTTGTGTTTGCTTCCTGAGGGGTGCTGCTTCGCACAAGAAGCGTTTACCTGCGCGATTTGCCTCTAGCTCTGCCATTTCAAGTGCAATAACAATATTCATGCGACTGCAAATAACGTCACAAAGGGCCTAATTGGTCCGTGTTAGGCTAGGACCGTGCAACGGTTTTGGGTGCAGTCCAGACCCTGGGAGGCGGCGAATAAAATGGCGGCCGGCAGACAGGGTCGGGTATGAGACTACTTGGGACCCATGTACGACGAAGCGCCGGGGGCGGGAAGGAAAAACGTGGGTCCAGCGACAGTCGTTTCGATTGTGCAAGATCCAACCAATGAGATCGTCTTGACCCAAATGTTGGTCAACGGTATTCATAGCTTGTGTTGCGTAATAGTACGTGTGAACCTTTGTTCCATAATATATCAGACGTCACGGTAGTGACGTCTATTTAGGAATGTCTCCGGTTCAAAATGGCGGCTCCTATCTAATGTATTAGCGCGCGTCGGCAAAACTGGCTAAACGGTGCCGAACTGGAACAATTCAAGGCCATGGATAGGCTTATTTCAAGGTGCGAAGTGCGAAAATGTTCCCAAATTCAAACTGGAGTTCTCCTGAGGGAAAAGCGTCGTAGTCGCTGTTACCCCGTTTTCACCTTTTCATATTCTTATTCTTCTATATATTATTTTTATTCTTCAAATTTTTGTGCGCTTCTAGCTCTTGACACAGGACACGGATCTCAACCATACATGAGGACACACGGAGGTATCTGAACCTCTAGGAATTCAGCGCTGGTGGCATTCCGACTGGTACAGCGTTTGGGGGAACGCGAAGTTTGCTTCCTCAATGTATAAGCATACCCCAATGGCGCCATTTTGTTACGGGACCGTATATATACACGTGTCCTCTCGCGAAGCCAGCCGCATTCTCCAGAGCAGCGGAACGCTTTTCTACTTCGTACATACACAGTTATCGTAACTAAGCCTAGTATAGCTAGCTAATAATAATGAATGTTTCTCAATAAATTACCTAGCTATAGCTAGCTAATGGCTAAACATAAGTACAATTAGGCAAAAAGAAAGACAGTACATAATCACTGTGGATCAATAGCTATTGAAATAGTAAACAAATATATTAAAATTTTAAAGGGATTTAGGAATGTCCGAAAAAGCATAGAAACAAGTGGTGACATCTCACAGTACTTTGACCCATCACATTTCTTAGAAGATCAGAAGTCTTAAATCCCCTCGAGTGCACTCATGACCACTCTGCAAGCTTGAGAAAATTCGATAAACCTGCGAAGATCCCAGTTCACAACAGCATATTCTGCAACGTCCATAAACAATTGCCATATTTTGCAAAGCTTCGTTGCTGTTCGCCATCCGCACGTACTATTACGCAACACAATGAATACCGTTGACCAACATTTGGGTCAAGACGATCTCATTGGTTGAATCTTGTGCACCACAAACCTTCACTATAATGAAATACGCACACAGCAGTACACATTTCCTTTGATGGGAGATCATGCCGTAGCACCGCACACAATCAGGTCTGGAACAGGATAGAAGTCCACTTTGTGACATGACAAGAAGGCAAGAAATACCAAGGCGGAAATGCTCCAGCAGGGCAGATCAATGTATGCTATGATGTAGACTACACAATTCAGTGTGTTGGGTATACATATAAGTCCATGGTAGGTAATGCTTGCCCTACTGCAGTCCATGATATGTGCATACTCGGTGCTGTACAAGCACTTGAAGCACCACTTTGCGTACACTGTTCACCTGTCTCTCGAGTTTTCACACACACTGTTGGTAAACCCAAACAACATGAACTAAAGTTATGAAGTTGTTCATGCATTTATCCTGTTGCAGAAGGTAATGTATTATGACCTATTGAGTATTAAAGTGTCAATCTGAGGAAATATGACCCTCAGCAGCAGCTAACGCAATCTGCTGAGTGCTTCGACAATTCAATCCTACAGTTCTGGAGCCTCTGATTGCAGTGACTGCGCATCACAGGACGCTGAATGAGAGCCTGCATCTCATCCACGTCATCACTAGGCTGTACTTCTTCACTCTCTTCTCTGCTAGCACAGCCGTTAGTCCTGTCCCTCAAGTTAGTTACTAGCCAAAACACAATGCCACTGAAGCTCCCTGCCACAATACAGACTCTCATGCCTTCCAAACGCACAGCATGAGGATACCTTCGCTATAGTATTGTACACAGACGTCTCATGCACATGTCGCGCACGGCTCACCTGACTTTGTCATGGCGTAGCCTCAGTGAGAATAGTGTCGTCCCCAGCCCGGCCGCCATCTTGTCGAGGGCGCGGAAGATGGTCTGGGAAACTGTAGTCTGGCTAGCTAGACCGTCCCACTTAACCGCCCGAGGCGCAAAAGGGAAGGGACGGTCTAGCGGCAGTAACGATTAGTTCACACCTTCACATTATCAAACTCACACTTCGTGCATGTTGATAATACGGTCCGACCTAACTACGCAGGAGTACTGTAGCGTGTCGATCGCTACAGAACTCCTGCGTAATTGGGGCGGACCATACGTCGGATGGACGTGATCGAGAAATATAAGCTTTTGCGCATTTACTGATGCAAACCGCTCAAATGTAAGAACTGACTGATGAAGACTGGGAGGTTGACGGTAGTGGGAGAAGCATTTGTGACAGCTACGCAGCTGAGCATCGCTGGAAAATAAAGCTTGTGTCGCACGTGCTATCTTACGGTGTTAAACGTTCAGAAAGCGACTGAGAATGTCGACGCTAGGACGTGCGCTTTGCGAGATAAGGTTTCTTCTGCTCATGCGTTCTTTCAAGCTCGAAACGAGCCCACTGCAATCCTCTCCGTGTCTGGTGGCTCTATCTCCAGCCAGAAAGAAATCCATTGTCCGAAAGGCAGCAGACTAAGCTCCCACAGACTACGAATACTATTAGCAGGAATTCCTGCCACTAGCATCTGATTGGCTGAAAATAGGTGTGAACTAATCGTACTGCCGCTAGACCACCCTCCAGCCCTAAGCGCCCCGGCGATTAGATGGGACGGTCTGGCTAGCCAGACTAGGGAAACTGTAGTCTCGTTCCCAGCCCCACTTTCGCAAAAATGGCTGCCGCCCGCGAAAGATGGCAGCCATAGCCCCTATAATTATTGTTTTCATTTTGCGATTTTGTTGTATGGCTTCATGTTACGGTAAGATATATATAATTTATGTCGGTATATATATATAATACGTGAAGCTACGGTTGTATTGTTACACTGACATTTATATAGAAAGTACAGGCGAAGTATTGCGGGGGAAACATTTATATAGGCGGCCATTTTCTTAGCGTTCGTGAAGGGGAGACGGCACGGAAAGGACTTCGAACGTCGCCCAGGTCGCCGTTGGTTCTGTTCTTGCCTACGGAATTGTGTTCTACGGCATAAAAGCTCAATGTTACGCGAATTACTGCCTTAGGCGAAGGACAAGAGCGACGCTGAACTCGGTGAGCGCACAATATTGTTGTCATCGTCTTCGCTGTGACTTGTACACTAGTGGTTTTCACCACGCTGCCGAGGATGATTGACAGGAGCAACGACAAGCTTTGCGAAGACCGTGAATCGTCTACGCTAAGGTTATCCGGCTGTCTCTAGCGCTGGAATACGTGGCACACACTGGAATCGTCTTCAGCACTGGCGCGCTGCGTTGCACTCGAACGAATGGCCTTCTGACAGGACAAAAGCGGTAAAATGGTACTGTACATTTATGCTTCTGCGACCCGTGTTTTTCTCGTGTGTGTTTGCACTTTCTGTTGGTGAAGCTTTTAAACTTTGTTAACGTTCAAACAAACATGTTTGCACAGTGTACCAATGCTGTGCAAACCTGCATGTGTGAATGCTAGTATTGTGTGTTTGTATGCATGTTTGACTGCATGCACTAATAAACTGACATGATGTGGTCCTGGTGCACAACTACTCTAACCAGCAATTGAGAACTTGAGCAAGTAGTTCGAGTTGGGGCGGTAGCCCCACGAGTTTTTTAACTCGAAATACTTGTTGCGGAAGTGGGGCTGGACGAGACTAGGGAAACTGGGGCATTCCTGGTCCGTGACGTCATGATCGCGATACGGTACAATGGCAGACCGCGCGCTCGATCGTATCCTGCCAGATAAGCGAGCTCAAGATGCCACAGCACAGACTGATTTTAGTGATTCTTTGGTATATCTCACTCCTGAACACTTCCCTCAAACTAAGGTCTTGCAACATCGATTCAGGACTTTTCAGCGCCAGTTGGAAGAGAGATTAACACGTCTTCGCCGCTCACGAAGTGGATGACAGCCTCGCGTTGTTCAGTTGTCAGACGCTGATAGCTCAGACGACATTATCTATTCTCTACATACTCTATTCTCGTTCTGGAGTATGCCATTCAGTTCCTTTGATGTTCACCACCCGCGATAACCAAGCATGGCTCATCGCAGTAGTCGCAAGCTACGAAAGCCTAAAGGAGGAGCAGCTGTTGGCAATAGAAGAGTACGTGTCGGGTAGTTCGTATCAGAGGGCACGCGATTGCAACCTCGGGAAGCGCGCTGTACTCGGCCAGCTAATGGCCTCCCATCGATCGATCGGTTGGAATGCTTAGCCATTGTTTAGCGAATGCCGCGCTTGCCACCGTCGGTGGAATGTAGTCTCGCTAGCCAGACCGCTTCCTCCCCTCCATTTTTATAAATTGACGTCCCGACCGATGACGTCAGTTTGTAAAAAATGGAGGGCAGGAAGCGGTCTAGCTAGCGAGACTAGGTGGAATGCACTTATATAGTGCCGTTATAGATAATCGTTCACTATCAAAGGCTTGTGGGCGCGAAGTTATGATTTTCGCACCTAGCGTAGAGCGTGGGTGGAACGGGTCGTGCATAGGAAAGCTACCAGACCCACTTCCTTGCCGACGACGTCATAAAAACGGAGGCTGGAAGTGGGGCTGGCTACGTCAGACTATATCGGGGAGCGGCACAGAGCCGCGCGCGCGACCGCCCGTGGTTTATTACAATTGTACAGTGTTCTCGATGGATCGCCCTGGACACACACTATAGATCGAGGGCGCGCACGCTTACCTCACAAAAATTCAATAGCGTTCGAGAGCTGGTCACGAGCCTTCACCGTGATGGCGCGGGTCGATCGGGTGGAGCTATATATCTGTTTACGTTTGTGGTTGACGAGTACATGCATACCTTCGTCGCGATCTCAATTCCCAGAGGACCAGAGGAGAACCAGGAATCGAACCAATGATCTTCATAAATCTAGTCTTAAATTAATGACATAATTGGCACTACACTGAGATATACACATACATAAATAGCCATATTAATATATGCATGTGCATACAAGCTAGGTACGTAACTTGCTAGAAGAAATTAAAGAGGGCAAAATTTCACTGACTGTCCTGAGCTATATAAAGACAAGCTCACTACTCCTACAAATGGATGCAGACATACTGCACTACAAAACTGAAAAACAAGAGCAAGAGCTTAATGTTGGCAGTGAGGGCAGTGTTGCAATCACCACCAAACTTCCGCACATCAGAGTGAGCATCCAAGATACCATTGACATTCAGGATGCTTTGAACGACACTTATTCCATGTGATGAATAGTCTGCATAGTATGGCTGCTTGTGATCATCCCACAACCGCTTCAAGATTTCATCATTACAGCGGAAACCTACTTTTGAAGGTTTAGCTCTTTCCACTTGCTGTGTTATTCTGTTACCGTCCTTATACAGATCAGCATACACTCTTGGCCGACATGATGCAACTTTAGCAGAGGTTCTCCTAGTCAGAGCATAGAACATTGTCTGCAAAAGTACATGAAACAAACTAAAGATTAAATTCATTATATACAAAAACAAATTATAAACTAATTCATTCACACTCACAAGCAACAAATTTCTGAGATGGTACGCCCCACATTCAGGCATTACCATTGCTGCATGGTTGATTGTGATTAGTTTAAAGGGGACAATTGATATTGCTGCATTTCTTATGTACCTAAATAATAGCCCCTATAATAAAATAGTGCACACAATTATAGCTGCCAAAGCTGACGACAAACAGTCTATAAAGCTTTTTGATGATGTACTCACTCATACAATACAATACAACACAACACAACACAACACAACACAACACAACACAACACAACACAACACAACACAACACAACACAACACAACACAACACAACACAATACAACACAACACAACACAACACAACACAATAAAATACAATAAAATACAATACAATACAATACAATACAATACAATTATATGCAAATACAATACAAACCCATCAGCATAATTATGTGCTTGTAACTGGAATCGACCATAGTCTCATTACTTCAATTATTGTATGCATGAAACCAAACAGGCAAGAATACTACGTGCGAAGGTGTTGTATTCATTCACTGACCTGCCCAACTGCTGGTGGAATCCTTGTACCACCTGCTGCACCTGTCACCAGCGTAAAGTTGCCTTTGCTGTCTACGACAACTGTTGGGCATTTAGCCGACAGTGGTCGCTTGCGTGGCTTAATACCGTTATAGGGGAATCGTCTTATAGAGTCATAGGGGTCATTATCATCTAAGGAGAATCCATCCATGTCATTGTTGAGGAGGATTCCAGTCGATGGTGAAAGGAAGCCACTACCAAAGAAGTCGTTGATGCTGGAAGTCACTGCGACAGCCATGTTTGGCGTGACGACTGACAAGTGTGTAGTTCCCAGCCCTTCTTCATTCTTTCCACTTCTGAACTGATAGTAGTTCAGATCAGTGTCGGGTCTAGCCCGGTCGTCAACGAGCTTATTGATTATATCCTGAATGTCAGCCTCTGCCTGAGCTGGAGTCTACATCAGAGAAATAGGCAGTACACAGCTGTGGGTTTCTACGTACATGCATGTGCATAGATAGCAGGTGTGAATTTTATTATAATAATAACAACCACAACAAACCACACCACACACAGGTGCAAGTTGCAAAAGGGCCATATGTATGTGTGCATAATTCATATACATACGGATGTGAGTTTGACACTGCCAAAACTTGGAATGTGTCCGTGGATCACTGAACTGACAGCATTAGCCACAATCTGCTCACCACATCAGCTGTGCTGTTGCAGTCTGGGTCACCAAGTTTCATGCGATAAGATGCAGCAAACTTGGCAGCCTCAGTCAGATAGTGGTAGACGTTGTGCTCTAAACTGTTCCTTCCAACCTTCCCTGTAATGAGAACAAAGATATACAAATGAAACTGCTTGTGATAAAGATCGAATATTTATGCCATATATGTTCAAATGCCATGTATACTTTTTCATATGCATAAATGCATGTGAACGAACATTTCTGCTTATTTGAGCAGACAATGACCAAAAGGTGCAGCCAATATTTAATGAGCTATAACATTTGCTGCGAAACGGAACATCAATTAATTTACATTTAGGACCCACAGCAGTTGATAAGCATTACACATTGCATAAGTATTGTTTTCACTACATGACACAGTGTGAGATGGAACATGACCAGGTAATTGAATCTTGATCGGCCTCCTCAAGCTCAAGATCACACCCAGAAATTGCATTTATAAGGTAAGTCAGAATGTTCTGCATGTACATGTACTTACTTGTTACAATGCCCAGAAACACTGCAAGTGCTGGCCCACCATATGGGGCAGGAGCAGTGTACACATCATATCCTGAGTTGGCATCATATGAAAACTTAAAAGGTGCTCTAGTCTTTACTTCATACTCTGCAAGGTCTTCTGAAGTAATAATGTGTTCTAGTTTCCTGCAGAAGTATGGACATCCTGCACAAGCTCTGCTGATGTCACTCCTAAGATTGGTTGCAGTCGTGCCAGTATAAAACTCGTCAAATCCATTCTCTACGATTGCTCTCAAGGTTGCAGTAAGCTTAGGCCTGGCATTTGGACGAATTGTGTCTCCTTCTCCTACATACTGTCCATCGTCTTTCTGCAAGAGCATCCTGTGCAGTGTCAAGATATGCATATACTGTATAGTCCTTAAATTATTAGGCAGCAAATAATCAAATAAAATTAGCAAACTCATTATGATACTGAGATATAAAAAGGAATCCAATAATAAGCCACACAAAAGTGTCAGCATGCAGCCCCAGCATGCACACACATTACATAACATGACAGTGGAATTCTCTGCAATGACTTAATCCTATACGTATGTGTTATATATATAATTATCCACATAAGCACACAAGCTACAAACTACAGCTTCGGATTACAATTTTTGTGGTTAAAATGCTTACTTCAGCTCTTGAAACCATGAATCATCTTGGTGTTGATTAAAACTGTGATCTTTGCTGTTGTCTTTGGGCTCTACTATTGCTTTTTTGATAGCATTAGCCAAATGTTCGGATGCCGGAAATCCTTTCTCTGCATATTTGATTGCATCGGCAAACAGTGTCTCCCGCTTTTCCTTGGTATTACTGCTGAACATTTCCAAGGCCATTTCTATTCCTTTCAGTTCCCCAGGAACAGCAATGGAAGATGGTCCTGTACAAATGAAACCAAGCATTACAAATTATTCTCTTCTGAATCTTGCATTGCAAGGTTTAGTCTAATGCATAAACTAATGAGTATGTCACACACACTAGCCAAATGGGAAGTGTCTTTCCAATGTTTTGATACATACAGCTATCATCATCAGGGAAAAACAGTACGGTACGCTAGCGAAATATTGGAAAGACAATTCCCACTCAGGCATTTTCAAAATTAACTAATGTGTAAATAAAAAAGAAGTTCAATGTCAGTTTGTTGGTGGTCCATATATCACAAAACTGTGTGATATGAGTTATTAAAACGCAGTGGCTATTACTCCGGTAAAGCCTTCGTACAAGAAGCAGCCGACCTTCTTCAAACGTTTGTCCAGAAAACTAGCTATGAATGCATTGCTCTGAAAGCCTGCTTGCTAATGCAAACTCTACTACTGCAGAATCCCTTTGCTAAGGGTAAGCTAAAGACCATGTCAGCCATCTGCAAAGACGCCTTGCAAGTTGGAAGAAGGGAGACATCGAAAGTCTACTTGTAAAAGGCAGATGTATCCAATTCCACCTTCCTAATGGATCGTTGTCATCAGCTGATGAATCTGTTTCCCGCATTTCAGCAGGATGATGGTTACAGGTAATGTGCGTGGGGCCCTCAACAATCTGTCATGGAAATCCACTGGTGCACCTCTGAAGCTAAATGACATCATAGCCACCAAAGATGGCGGCTAGGAGACCGTTCGAGAAGCTCTTTCAGCTCTTCCTCCCACTGGCCGCCAAAAGGACCTCATCTTTCTCTACCGAATGCACGAATTGGAAAAGAAACAGGAGTATGCTGAGAGGGTACGAGAAGTTGAGCGTGGAGCTTTCACCCCCCCTGGTTTTTGCGTACACTGGAGGTATGGCCAGAGAGTGTACCATCTGTTTCAAGACATCCTGTCCAACAGGAAAAGGATGTCATTCTCGCAAGACCTCCATTAGATCAGATGCCACATTTCATTTGCTCTACTCTGTTCGGCAATATGGGCCATCAGGGGCTCATGACAGTTGAGACGGCCAGCAGGTGACTTTGGGATGGATTTCAACCGTGCCTACACAGAAGGCCATCTGGGACCCTGAACATGTGATTCTGCATCAATTCTCTTACAGTAATATTTGCTATCATTAGTGTTTGTAGCTACTATATTTATGTATGCATGTCTGAGTTATTGTATGATTGTATGTGTTTCTCCTTGGATATAATGATTCCTTTTGCTCTCTCACTTGGTCCGGTAACCAGAAGCCCATTCCCATGGCTATTGGTCCAGCAATTGGTCACGTGCGAGCATGTCACTCTTGGGGCGCTACTGTATCTGTTGTTAGCACTACGGCGCAACTCACTGTTGAACGTTCTATTGATCTTGCTATAGTGGGCAGAACAATGATGAAGGCTAGTCTCGTGTGGCCAGACAGCTTTGCCGCAGTCTGGCTACGCGAGACTAGATGGAGGCTTGGTAACGATGACTGTATTGAAACGCCATAATAGAGATTATCCATTGGAACGGTAGACTACACCTAGCTGATGGAGTGCAACTGATCAAAGCAAAGGAGGAACAGTAATGCTTCGCCACTTCATAACTTGATTCCAATCACTTATATACTACTCCACATCTGCTAGCTACAAAGCTTACCTATTCGTGCCAACTTTCTGGTGTATGGGTCTCCCATGCTCGAGTTCACTGAGTCCGGAGCGACAACTCGCGCGTCAATGACTGTCACTTTGGGCTTACCGCCGTTGGGGTCCTTCTCGGCCACTACCATAACCATTCCACCTCCTATCCCACTGCTCTGAAAATTGACCACTCCAAGACACAGTAGACTGGCTACTGCGGCGTCCACGGCGTTGTTCCCTTCCTCCCTCAGCACGCGCATGCCTGTCTCAAAGCACAGAGAATTGTCTACGGCTATTTGACTCGTTCCCGTCTGGTCGTCAACCGCCGTCTCAGACACGGTTGCAGATCTAGATGTTACAGGAGCCGTCATAGCTGGCGGACACACGGCAGCTACAACTAATATGATACTGATGACGTGTGAATACTGGGCCATGATCTTCCCCGGTGTCGTTGCATGCAAGGAGTGCGGCTGGTTCAGAAGGGGTCTATGCAATTAGTGAGTCTCCTCGAACTTGCTGCAACATATATGCCCGCGCGCGGTGGGTGGCAACACATCAGGTTCTGTGGTTTTTCCCAGAACTCGTGGTTCAACAGTTCATAATAATAATTATTATGGCCAATAATAATAACTGTATAATTATATTATTAAACATGTTCTGGAGAAAACCACAAAATGTGTTGACACCCGCCGTATGCGCGGCGGCATACATGCATATGTATATAGCAAGCTCAGGGAACGTAAGAGTCACTAATTGCGTAGTGAATGGTATGGTAAGCCATAACATATTGGGATCCTCAGGGTCCGCATTCTCACGACGGGGGATCGTTCATTTTTACTTCACGTTCCCCAAAATTTTATGACACCGGTTGCATCGTATAGCTATACGTTCATGTATTTTTCACTCTCGAGCATAAAAATTATACAGTTCTCGGCAGCTACCTATATGGCATGGGCAGTAGAAAGTCTCTGGAAGAAGCGTTTTGTCACAGACGCTCCCATCCCTCACGAGACTTGATTGTTATTTATACAGTGAACTTTTGTGTTATGAATAATACAGTGCTGCTCTGCATGGGGCAGGAAATTCACTGGTGTACTTTTGTACATGATGCACTCTAATAATAATAATATAATAATAATATAGGTCTAAACCATAGAGTATCCCAACTACGTAGGTACATAAGCGTAACTGGACCAAACCGGTGTTTATCTGAAGGCCGGCGCACAGTATATATCACTGAGCGTTCCGATCGAGTTTCCAACCTAGTGTGTTCACTGAGATCGTCAAGCATAAGTACAGCGGGCTTGTGACCAGAGTGCCGTCAACGAACGGTAAGTAGCTAAGGCTGGTTAAACTGTAAAGCTAAAGTAGCTTGCAGTGATGGCTCTTGAGTCTTGAAGCTGCAATGAATCACTGTGCTTGCTTCAGTAAACGTGGGTAAGGCTATACTTGAATTGTGACATAGGGTAGTTAATGATTCGTACATGCAGACTCTCCGAAGTCAAGAGCCCCTGCATTGCTCGAGTGATCGAGAAGTCGCGCTAGACTTTTTATGGCCTCGCCATATCAAGCATAGCGGTCATGACCACTAATAGTTCGTAGCTATAGCTGTTGGGGGATTGCTAGCAAACTGCACTAAAATAATTGATACGTACATATAATATTAAAAAACGCCCTAGAAGATTCGTAAACGATCGGAGGCATGTCTTGCGATTCATTCCCAGTTGGCCCAAGGAACGAAGGAGGGAATTTAGTCCTCCTCAGCCACATGGTCTGGTCACACGAAATTATAGTATATATTGGTTGTGCCTGCTGCTACCATCCTTAATTCTGGTATAGCTATAGTTAACAACAAGGTGAATGCCGACATTGACCTAGTGTGTGCTGCAACTAATATGATACTGATGACATATGAATACTGGGCCATGATCTTTCCCAGCGACGTTGCATGCAAGGAGTACGGCAGATTCAGAAGGGCTCTATGCAACTAGTGAGTCTCCTCAAACTTGCTGCAACTATATATGCCGGCGCACCGTTGGTGGCAACACATCAGGTTCTGTGGTTTTCCCCAGAATTCATGAATCAGCAGTTTATAATAATATTTATTACGGGCGGAGGCTAATGTGTTTACAGCCGCATGCCCCATTCGAATTCATGTATATGTAGCAAGTTCGGGGAAAGAAAGAGTCCCATATATAGTGCCCTTGTAGCTAATATAACGTAATGGTATGGTAATCCATAACATATTTGGACCAGTCAAGGTCAGCACTCTCACGGCGGGGATCGTTCACTTTTACTTCACATTCCCCAAACATTTATGACACCGCTTGCATCGTATATACGGTCATGTTTTTCATGCTCAAGCATAAAAATTATACAGTTCTGCAGCTACCTACATAAACTATAGATTATCCAAACTACGTAGGATAATCTATGCATAAGCTGAACCAAACTGGTGCAGGATAGCCAATTCGTACAGACTTTCTAAAGTCTAGAGCCCCTGCATTGTTCCAGTGAAAAGTCGCCATATCAAGCATATATAGCTGTCGTGAGCACTAATAGTTCGTAACTATAGCTGTTGGGGGATCGCTAGCAAGCTGCACTAAATTGATAGCTACATATAATATTAAAGAATGCCTAGAAGATTCGTAAACGATCGGAGGCATGTCTTGCGATTCATTCCCGGTTGGCCCAAGGAGCAAAGGAAGGAATTAATTCCTCCTCAGCCACATGGTCTGCATGGTCACATAAAATTATAGCATAGTGTTTGTGCCTGCCACTACCATCCTTAATTCTGGTATAACTAGTTAGCAACCATGTGATTGCCCCACATTGACCTATTGTGTGCATTATTGATACTGCTAGTTAGTATAAAGGCACTCAGAGTGGAAAACTCCAGGGAGTGAATGGATTGGTCTTCAATAGGCATGTTTACCAATAATCTAATCGAATTTGCTCAATCACAGGTGAACCTTATCAATTGACTTATTATTATTACTAGCAGAGAAGCTCGCCTTTGGCGGGCTTCACTGCTATGGAGTTCCTTTGACAGCGGCCCTTCGACGGCGCTCCGATGACTGTGATTCAATGACAGAGCCTTGATGGTACCACTGTTGTTAGCTAAATCTTGCATTTAGTAGCTAGCTATTATAGCTATTCGCCATATACAACACCGCCCCGGGAATATGTAGCTGAAGCAGGCTGTCTGGCAGTTTGGCTTGGGCAAACCACAGCACCTGCAATTTTTGTAGCTTATTTGTGCACAATGGTCCCCCTTAGGTGCCTTTGTATTTGTGCACAATGGCCCCCCTAGGTGCCTTTGCGTGCCAGAGAGCGCGAGCGTCTCCTCTTGGGCACTGAGCCGCTTTACACACAACAACGTGTCCGAAATCTCGCATTCGCCATCCGTATACGCACGAAAAACATGGCGTCTAGCTATTTCCGTAAGAGTGGGAATCTGTGCGGCGCTCTTCTCGGCCGTAACGTATCATCTCGCCTACCCCCTTATGACACTCCCCGTGCGGCGCCCTGTAATACGGCCGGCGCCGATTTTCGCGTCCGTCGCAGACACGCTGCGGGAGGAGTTTGCGAACAAAGGATCGGCTCTACGAAAAAATATAATTATAGACATTAGGGTATTACCTTGCATGTGTGGCATGTACATTTGATGTGCATAGATGTGTGCCGTAGATCGTATGATCGTAGACCGTATAATATGGATTTGTTCAAATAATTATGTATGTAGTTGATTCACCTTTATGTAAACAGTGGCCAACTCATGCTGTCCAACATCTGCAACTACAACTACGCGATAAACACCATTGCAGGAATTCAATTTTCTGCCAAATGCATCTGACTGTTTGAAGAGTTGTGCTCTATAGAGTTGTTACTACCACTAGTACTACACCTCACTTTGTATGCATCCTGCAATCTCGAGCACACATATAATTGTTATAATTATAACAAGTCTTTACTACCACTACACCTCACGTTGTATATATGCATCCTGCGATCTTGAGCACACAATAATATGTATAATTGTTATCATGTATAGTGGCGGCAGTCTTGTTATATTGCATTGCAACGGGTCTAGCTAGGGGCTGGCATGCGAGACTAATAAACTATTAGCAGTCAGGTTGGTTGGTAATGAGGTGTCCTTATCCAGAAAGTGCTTCCGCATGCACTGGAGGGGAGGGAGGGCTCATGAGCCACTAAATAAGGTCTTCAACCACTTGATTGATACACCATTCATCACAAATGCTGTATTGAATATACATAGTCTAGAAACAGGATTCCAATGCAATTTCAAACAGAAGATAGGTTAGATGATGTACATGCGGTCATGTAAGGCTACTGTGTCATGCAGAATCTTGGTCACGCAATCACGCGACCTATTGCCAATTTATTAACCCTCGGTGGATGTACCACAGGGTTACAGTAGTTGTGTGTGTGTGTGTGTGTGTGTGTGTGTGTGTCCGGTTTGATTTTTCCACACAGTAACAAATTGGCCATGAAGACTAACGGATCGCCTCAGCGCTGCAAAAGATTGAATAACAATATGTTTTTTTGTAAAACAGCCTCTTCACAAAGTTACAGAATTCCTGCATGT
This sequence comes from Aplysina aerophoba, assembly GCA_949841015.1. NCBI lineage: Eukaryota > Metazoa > Porifera > Demospongiae > Verongiida > Aplysinidae > Aplysina > Aplysina aerophoba. The sequence goes on from OX465044.1 coordinate 1,641,326, forward strand.
CGAACAGTTACTAGCGCAGCTGTCAGTAAATTTGCTTGCATTCGCGCACGAGCATATTTTAATCATGTAATGTTGCTCTCAACCACGTGGTGGTAGTTTCTGGCTTTGCCATTGTGTGCGCACCGTAATCTTAATCACTGAATGTGTTACTCATTCGCTTGAAGAATGGTATGTCTTCAGCGCTGTGATCCATGAGCCTGAAGGTATGCCCTTGGTGCGGTGCTGTATTCAGCATGAGGAAGTGCATTGTGACTGTGGCTATGAACTCTCATACAACAGGAAAGTACAAATACCAGATGATTGAAAGATGCATACTGTCTCTGCTGATAGTATGAGTAAAAGAGCTAAGAGAGCCATTGAATCGCATTAGCAAATTGTGAGTAGAATCGAATGTGCATGGCAAGCCTCAGAGCATCTGAAACACATGCACAGACCTTGGGATGGATTGGATTATACTTATACAGTTAAACAAGGGCGGTTGTCTGGTTGTGCAGGTGTCGCTGCTTGTTGTCTGCTCTCTTTCAGTCTCAATTCCTTCCTTATGGCAATCTTCACCTCTCACATGGCTGGAGTTGTCAGATGAGAATAGTCCAATAATTATTTATTTAGCTGTATGAGACAAAATGGCAGTGACCTCATAGGTTGTTGATGGAGTGTGGAATAGTCTTGCACCATATGCACACACCATGCCAGGGGAGATCAATACAGTACATGTGAAGGTCTTCAGATGTACACAGGTGTATGTATGTATACAGTGAAGAAGGAGGTGACCAGAATGGCATGACATGCGGTATTATTCATTACAGTATACATACAGTACATACAGGTCATAAAGCACAACTCATTGCTGCACATGGTGGCCACACAGAGGAGTGGACAGTCGTGATGGGCTATATATCTCTACATACAAGCTATACATAGCTTGTGCCTATATTGTGTATGGGACTCTACTGCCAAATTCTTCCCCTCCCTCCCCCCATGACTACACACACGCGCACACACACACACACACACACACACACACACACACACACACACACACACACACACACACACGTACACACAAACACACTAGAATCCAATCTACACATGCTTTCCCTATGTTCGGTGTAGTACCAAGATAGACAGACCACTACAAATTGAAAACTTCACCACAATCCTCGGCATACCAGCTATACAGCTCATTACAAGCCACAAGCCACATGCATGTTTACAGCTATGCAAACAGTAGGCTGACCCGATGTGACTCCAGCCCTATAGTGTAACCATTGGACACATGCCATACGCTGCTGTGGCACACTGGTAGGTGTGGACGGACATACCTAGTTAACCCTCGACGTATGCGCCGCATGGTTACAGTAGTTGTGTGTGTCTGGTTCGATTTTTCCATACAGTAACTAATTGGCCAAGAAGACCTGCAGATGGCCTCAGCGCTGCCAAAGATTGAATTACAAAATGGGAGTTTTTGTAAAACAGCCGCTTTGCAAAGTTAAAAAGAATTCCCGTCGAACAGTTACTAGTTGTCAGTCATTCTGCTTGCATTCGCGCACGAGCATATTTTAATCATGTAACGTTACTCTCAACCACGTGGTGTTATAGTTGCCGGCTTTGCCATTGTGTGCACGTTATATATAATCTTAATCACATGTTACTCATTCGCTTGAAGAATGGTATGTCCTAAGTGCAGTGCTTCATGAGCCTGAAAGTATACGTCCTCAGTGCATGTGGTGCTGTAGTCAGCATGAGGAAGTGTGTTGTGACTGTGGCTATGAACTCCCATACAACAGGAAAGTACAAATACCAGATAATTGAAAGATGCATACTGTCTCTGCTGATAGTATGAGTAAAAGAGCTAAGAGAGCCAGTGAATTGCATTAGCAAATTGTGAGCAGAATATGCATGGCTAGCCTCAGAGCACCTCAGTGCGATGAAGTGTGTCAGTAAACAGTGCAATATTTACATTAATTTTCATTCTGTAGTAAAGCTTGAACCATATTTTGTGTACCTGTTACAATTATAATTGTATTGATACTAATTTAGCAATGTGTATGACTGTATTAGTTTGCAGGTGCATCATATGGGCTGTCTGCCTGGATCAGAGACATTTATACTCTGTATATTAACTGTGCACATGTGTGCATGCATGACCAGCTTTCATCCTTGAAACTGTCCTTGCTATCCTAGAGAAGAGTGTTATGGATCAGTCACAAAGCCAAGGCTGGTATGAAGGTGAGAAGGTTAAATTATATATTAAATGCACATACAGTGAGTGCACCCGGCACATTGAATGTTGCGTATCGAATAAATAATTATTGGGTGACTAAGGAGGTGTACACAGTACTTTGGCTGCATTCTCCCTACAATGGCAACTTAGATCAGGGAAAAAATGTTTGTGCCTCCATTCCAATTACACTCGTGGTCTTGAGGGCTACAGGTACGAAAGTGGGGTGTGGCAGCCAACTCAGCATATTTGATCTCCTGTTTGTCTTGTTGGTCTCCCACAACACCTGCCTGTCGCTTGGCCAGCTGCACATATATATATATAATTATATTATATATAAAATTATAGTATTGGGTAGGGAGGTCCATATATGACCCGAGGTAAATATGTACACATTGTATATAATTGTAGGCACATAGTGGAAAGTCACCTAGCTTTATCATTTTTCTATGCTTAGTTCATATATATTGTTTTATTGTTGTTTCAGGCCTTGGTTCCACTGCTGCATTGATTGTTTTGGCTATGACAGCAGTTCTGAGTACGATTGTTTGCTGTTGCTGTTGGTGAGTTTGACAGGACTCAGTTTGCAAATGTATGATCTGGTTTACTGTGTAACGAGATGAAAAGAGCTTTAATTTGTACAACTTCATGTTTCCTGCAGGTGGAAACGGCACTCTATTCTTGTTATCCTAGAGCTGGATGATGTTAATGAGCCAGAGGTGGACAACCATGTACCAACCTACCCAGGTACAGCTTGAAATATTATTGGTTTGCTCTTACTAAAGTATGCCATAATTCCCATGCTATGTTCCTAGGACTGGTATTAGTTTTTAGATTATACTCTAGAAGTGTAATCATGCATTGAGAGCCAGTGGATTTTATACTAGCTCTTTGCAGTTTACTGACTTCATAGTTTCCAGGCTCACCGTATGGTTTCATATCCTGGTATCTCGTTGAACATTCTGGATTTGACACTTTGTCACTGGGATCACAGATCAATCAACTCAACTCAAACTGAAACTACAGGGCACATATGGCACATGTGAGGTGGTACACACTGCAACAAAAGGGTGTAGACAATGTGTAAGACAAATGGTGACAATGGAGGCCAGGTGTGGCCGTTCAGCGGCCTATGGCTATAATGTTATTCATCAACAGTTACTGATAATAGCCTGAGCGTGGTACTGTAGAGTATAATGTTAATAATAGGTTGCTTAGGTAGGGTGACTCACTACACTAAATACGTTTGTGTATTTGACTATATAAGTTATGTATAATCTGCATGTTTTATATATGTTCGATGCTCATGTTATTCATTAACTGATAATAGTCAGAGCAAGGTACTGTAAAGAATGTGCAAATAGGGCCTTAGGTACAGGAGACTCACTACATAAATAGTGCAACCTGCAGCCAAGGCCAGAATAGCAGAAGGTGCCAGCTGAGTTGCACTCCTAACTCTTAAACCTCCAGACCACACAGGAAGGAAGTGTAATTCAATTTTAGTGGGCAGTTCCCTTTCTGTGGATTACTTCTCCTAGCTAATTGCTATCTTCTTCTAGTATAAGGCACTCTTGATTATCACAAAATAGTTCGTGCTTCTTAATAATTGCAAAACATTTCTATGAATACGATAGTACAAGAGAAGTGTTCTCTGCTTTTGGTAGTTTGAACCACCATTGTAGAATAATCCAAGTATATGTAGCTGGTAGATGAAATCTCACAACCCTTTGGACAAGAAATGAAGCTGTGTACATAATTTTATACAGTGGTATATATGTCGTTCGCTTATAGGGATAGACTTGAGTACAAATTGGCATGGCATGAAAAGTGTATGAACATAATACATGCATGCGGGTATCTTGTTGAACATTCTGGATTTGATTCATGGCTTTCAGCTGCAAATGTTTGCACTCATTTTACCCTATCCTGTATATGTATATATATGTATATGTATATATATATAGATAATTATACATACATACATATATATATATATATTTATAAGCACCATCAATGCAAGTTGCAACTGGTGACAACCACCACCTGTGCAAGTGGAATGTTTGCACCAGTTGAAAGAAGGGAAACACCACAATCACAAGGTTCAAAGGTCAGGAATCTATGGAATGTAAGGTGCAAAGATCTGGGCCAGCATTAGCGCTAGTCGGTACGGGATGCAGCAACAACTTGCAACTACAACCACCACCACCGACCATGCATGACCAATACAGCACGATGCAGCAATCACTGCAACTTGCGTTAGGGCTAGGTTTGTAGGGTGAATTGTTAGCCCTCAGGTAAGTTGCACTGATTGCTGCAGCATGCTGTGTTGGTCATATCTGCATGGTCGGTGGTGGTGGTGGTGGTTGTACATGTATGTTGTTGCTGCATCCCACTAGTGCTGATACGGGCCCCGGCCTTTGCACCTTGTGTCCTGACCTTTGCACCTTACAGTCTATAGATTCCTGCTGTGGTTCCAAATTTGCCAAAATTGGCTGAATCCAGAGATGTCTTGATGTCATTGATCACCACATGTGCATATGGCGGGGGTAGCAGCTTGGGCTCTTTCGGCAGTGTAGACCATGAGCTCTTCAGTAGCCAGACTTGGGTAGTATTATCTGGGGCAATGTGCTATGGCTGTACAGGTAGCTTTGACATGGAGATTGGAACATCCCACCCCTTTGGCAATGTACAACTTTAACAGGAGGGGAAAGTACTGTATGTCTCAACAGGCCAGGCTTTCGGAGCATCACAGGCTTCATAGGGGTGTCCCTCAACTGGTTACAAGTGGTTCGTGAATAATGCTATATAAATGCAGTAGATGGAACTCTCGATAGCTGTATGCGGGACCTTCAAGTGGAGCTGCGTACGTGCTCGTAGCGCAAGGAAGACGCTTTGTTAGCGCGATCACAGAAACTATAGGGCACATATGGCACATGTGAGGCGGTACACACCGCAACAAAAGGGTGTAGACAATGTGTAAGACAAATGGTGACAATGGAGGCCAGGTGTGGCCATTCAGCGGCCTACGGCTATAATGTTATTCATCAACTGATAATGGTCTGAGCGAGGTACTGTAAACATCTGTTAATAGGGTGCTTAGGTACAGGAGACTCACTACATAAATAGTGCAACCTGCAGCCAAGGCCAGAATAACAGAAGGTGGCACCCCCCTACCATCAAGTGGCACCCCCCTACCATCAACACTGCTGACTGATTTACAAACTGATTTGACTGTGTTATGTGTTGTGTATGTGTGTATGATGTTTGTCTGTACTGTAGTCTGGGTGCCTTGAAAAGTAGCCTCATGGCTAAAGGCTTCCCCAGGTTAAATAAGATTTGAATGAATGAATGAATGAAAGGTGCCAGCTGAGTTGCGTTCCTAACTCTTAAACTTTCAGACCACACAGGAAGGGAGCGTAATTCATGTTAGTGAGGGACAGTTTTCTTTCTGTGGATTCTTCTCCTAGCTAATTGCTATCTTCTTCAAGTATAAGGCACTCTTGATTATCACAAAATAGTTTGTGGTTCTTAATCAGTATTGCATAACATTTCTACAACTGAGAGAAGAGTCCTCTACATTTGGTAGTTTAATTAAACCACAATTGCAGAATAATCCAAGTATAGCTTTTAGCTCATTGCTATCTTCTTCAAGTATAAGACACTCTTGATTATCACAAAATAGTTTGTGCTTCTTAATTAATTAGTATTGCATAACATTTCTACCCTCTGCTTTTGTAGATTAAACCACCATGTAGAGTAATCCAAGTATAGCTGGTAAATAAAATCTCACAACCTTTTTGATAAAGAAATGAAGCTGCGTGTGTACATAATTATATAAAGTTGTATATATGTGGTTTGCTTAATTACAGGGATATACTTGAATACAAATTGGCATGGTATGAAAAGTGTATGAACATAATACATGCATGCAGGCCGGGTCTATTATGCCCTCATAAAATGGTATCTTTTCACTAGCTCATATACACTATAATTATACAGTATCATATTGTTTGCAGGTGTTTCTGCACAGGAAGTTTGTAGTACAGGGGATCGGGATACACTGGTTACTGGAAGGCAACAGTCTTTTTCAACTAGTGCACAGAAAGAGACGTCCATTGATGATGAAACAAGCAATTTTCAGATAGAGGTCTTTGTCAACAGCCAAAAAACGCAACCTGCTGACGTTGTACTACATGACACAGATGATGAACGGTTCTATAGTCCTGAGGGACAAGAGAGTTCCAGCTCAGGGGAAGGTGGGAAATGCGAAGAAATGGTACTGCCTGCACCTTTAAACTTCTGCGATAATGGACTGCAGATACAACTAAGGCCTACTCTGCAGATGCAGAAAATTTTGGGTGCAGTTTTCAACCCAAAGCAGCTTATTGATACATACCTCAAGTTTCGTCAATTGCTAGGAAATGATGTGCGAAGGTCCCATGAGGCATGGGAACAGCTTCAGGCAACCAATGGCCATCCTCTGCTAAAAGTGGCTGGTTTAGCTTTTGGTGTTATTAGTACTCCAGAAACCTCCTCCTATATGGAACAACAATGGAACCAACTACAAGAGCACGTGGGCCAAAACAGGCCTGATGTCATTATGGCACGCGCTATGATGGACTATGCTCTTGCATGGGCACACCACCGAAACGACTTGGGGAAAGCACGCAAAATCGTGAAAGCATTCTACAAGGAAATGGAGGATGGAGACTCGAGCAACTTCTTTCTTGCCCCCTGCTACACTGTGACCATTGGACGCTGGACCTATGATAAATACTATCCCAATCTTTCATACCAAGTAATTGAGAAGGTTGAGGATTATGCATACAAGACATTGAGACAGTTAAGAACTCTCAAGGACGAATGGGCAATCATTGATACATTTGGAATGAAACTCAATGCCACGGTGCTTCTGCTGCGGGTGAAGAAGTACTACAGTGATAACTCCCTTAGTGTGGAAAGCTTGGAGCGAGACATTGAAGATCTTCTAGGGGAGCTGCAATGTTCCCTGTCGCACCCTAACATAACCACTTACGACAAAGCGGGGTTCTACAGTGTTCGAAAACTTCATTTTGAAAATGAGAACGAGGAAGAATTCTGTCGCTGTGCCAAAATGTCTGCAGAGTTGTTCAGAGAAAATGGCCGAATTCATAGAGCCCTAGAGGAAGCTAAGCTCAGTGGTGATGCAGAACTTATGCGAGAACTCTCAGAAGAAGCACAGGATATACCCGAGTGATTCAGTCTTATATAACACACTCATTTTGACTGCAGTGCAAGATCAATCATGCATGATTTGCACATATTAGGTAGTTGTGTACATACGTATAACCTGTGTAGCTATTTAGGAGTATTGAGGAGTACTCTCTGCTCATTTGTGCAATGTGCATAAATTGATGTACGTAAATGCATGCAATACCCATGACCCTACCACATGTCATACAACAAATGGAATCACTGGATATTATGCCACCTGACCAGGTCAGTAAATCTGAAACTGATACCATGGCCAGGGGGGCACGAAGCCCTATTTGCAGCAACCAGTGATTGCCTCCCCAGTCATCCAACAAAGGATGGAAGAGCCACAGACAGCTGTTTCTCCCTGATTGGGGCTCATCAGTGTGGCGTACTGATGGTCATGTCGGACGACCGGCTGCTTCTAAATCCACACTAAGTGAAACACTTGTGGTTTCAATAGAAACAGGTAGAGGCTAACAGTCAAGCGTGACTGAGCGCTCTATAGGCAAATGGGGACTTGTACACATTGCCCAGTGTGAGGGATTTGTGACAAATCTATTGAAGCCACAAGTGTTTCACTTGGGGTGGATTTAGAAGCAGCCGGTCGTCTGACATGACCATCAGTACGCCACACTGATGAGCCCCAATCAGGGCGAAACAGCTGTCTGTGGCTCTTCCATCCTTTGTTGGATAGCTGGGGAGGCGATCACTGGTTGCCAGAAATAGGGCTTTGTGCCCCCCTGGCCATGGTATCAGTTTTACTGACCTGGTCAGATGGTGTAACATCCAGTGATTCCATTTGTCACAAATCCCTCACACTGGGCAGTGTGTACAAATCCCCATTTGCCCACAAAGTCATGTCATATAGTTTGTGCTGTCCTAGCACCTTTTCATGTGGTACACTTCAATAATGTTTGATTTATTGATTGATTATACGTAGCTTGCATTTCCACCCGCAGTCTAGCTGTGTCCTATATAGGGTATTAAAGATAGAATAGTTCATCATGTACAATGAGGGAGGAGGGGGGGGGGGTATGTAGGAAAAGAATATATATACGTATTATATAGGCGTGACTCGATCAATTAAATAGGTGTGGGTTTGAGTGTGGTATGATAAAACTATGAATACCCATATTATGTATTCAGGCCTGGGATATGTACAGTTTGTAAGAAGGTGCTTATATGTACAGTTTGTAGGAATCTAATGGACATCTGTACAGATATACGTAGCTAGCTGTAGTCTTGACAATACTCATTGCCTTTCCCGGTGCTGCTGCATGGGGGTGCTTTATGCCCCAGTGTATGTGCAGTTGCACATGGTGAACTGTAATTAATAATATACTACTACTAATAAATGAATATCATGCAATGTATATAGCTATATATACCAAATACACACATGCACACACACATGCACACACACGCACGCACGCACACAAACACACACACAAACATGTACCTATAGCTATATGTAGCTAGCTATAGCTAGCTATGCCGAGCTATGCACTACGACCACCACCACCACCACCACGACATAGTGTAAGTTACAATGCGCACCCAAAAGTGTTGGTGAACATCACTAAATGGTCTAGTTGGCATAGACAAAACACCACCAGTGCAAGTTGCTGATGGCCACTGTGAGTGTAAGTTATGAAGTTCAGAGGTGAACGTCTGTCATGTTGTACTCCCCACAGCCAAATACGGGGTTTTGCAAAATGGTTGTCGGGAACAGCATTGACTCACGACTCACCTTTGAACTTCGACCTTACTTTAGGTGCAATAAGGCTAGCCAAAAGTGGGTTTGAAGTTCAGAGTTGAGTCGCAAGTGGAATGATGTTCACGACAACCTCTTCTGCAAACCTGAGTAACAACTCTGCGCACCCAGCTGCTGAATAAGTACTGGGCACGCAAAGTTACGTATGTCCTATCGGATGCATAACAGGACGGTTGCGCAATAAGACAAGAGTTGCGCAAGTGTACAGACTGCTCCCTGCATCCTCACCTGCGCTCAAGATGTCCTTGGACGGTGTACCTAAAGATCTTGGATTGAGGGCTTGCAAGGTTTGTTCTCTGATCAAGAGTATCGATCAGTTTCTTCGAGATGGGTCTGATAATTGTGAGCCGTATCTGAAACTGAAGCGAAACAAGGAGGCCATTAATGAGTGCACCAGCCAAAGTTTTGATGGGATGATCTCCCTGATGAGCCTCACAGAGAGCTGGGTTGCAAAGTGGTAGAGGATAGAGCACTGTGTACCAGGTGTGTATGCAGTGTCTGTGTCAGGTGAACTGCCAGGAGATATTGTGGAGAGTCTGAAGGATCAGGGAAAGGCATTTTTCCCTCGGGACCACTCTACTAAAACATAAACTCATAGTTTTTAATTTCGGCTCATGTGTATGAAGCAGCTGGATGTGTGTGGCATGTTATATTCTGTGTATGTATGTTATTCTGATTTACTTTTGCGGCTTCTTTGAATTTTGTATTTCACACTGTCCAATAAGTTTGCTGTCTGCAGTCTCAGGCCTCCACCAGCTGTGAGCCACCAAGAGCATTGGCCAGCCATGGGAGCCAGGTCTGTAAAGTAAATAAACGAGCTGCTTTCGGGTATATGTTGCGTGCACACATTTTAAGCAACTTGCGCTGTATAAACATTAACTAGCACCTAATCATAGCTATGTGATTGATGTGTTGAGGATTAGTATATAACACTTATCATGTCGTTTTGTTGGCATTTAAATATGCAGGACACAACTACTTACATAGGTATAAGTATAATAATATGAAGCCAAGGTCGCTGTTTTATTTGATGGCTAATTATATAACAGCAATATGTATAGCAACTAGATACTGTAGATCACAACGTCATGACATAATGCACCATTAAACCATGTCAGCACTGTTACATACATGTCCACACACAACAACACAGTACACTGCACTCTACATAATACGTTGAGAGTTGGCACATTCAGCGAAGTGAGAACAAGCTCAACAGAGAACGGGGTAACCTTCCTGAGGTGTACACGGCACTCCTGGACTGAACATACCATTCTCAGATATTAGCCACCTCCCTGTATTATGCACACTGTCTTAACATATACATACCCCCTTCCCCCCCCCCCCCCCTCCCCCTCCCCTATCATCTTGGTTATGTCCAAAGTTGAATATTATTTTAATATTATTTTAATGTTATTCATAGTAATGTTATTCATAGCCATCATCATCAGCTGTCACCCATCACGTCATGTCATCTCACATTATTTAAGCAGTGTAGAGTGCTTTCCTTGTCACTGATGAAGGTAGCAGTCAGCTACCGAAACGTCTGAAAAAGTATCAATCTTCTGGCTTGTGTGCAACAAGTGTCATGGAAACTCTACCTAGCCACTCAGGTCTTTACAAGATGGAAGGTGGTGAAGGACGGAAGAGACTAGCAAACCAGGCAGAGCTACAAAATTACAAATGTGGTAGACATGATTGATGTCCCTGCAGTGCAACACTGCCAGAGCAGGAGTTAATAAGGGACAAGTGGAATGATGCCGTCATTTCATGGTTTCTTGTCCTGTTTGCTCATTGCACACTATCACTCGCGTGATTCAAAGCTAATAAGCCTCGTGAATTCCGATGGTGTGTGGCAATGTGTGACTATGTTATTATTTACATACTACAACCATGTGTGTGATTGCAGTTTGCAAAGTGTGAACAGGACTAGAAACCCTGAAATGACTGCACTGACAATGGAAAAAAAATTGAAGACATCTGTCCAACGAGTTCAGGCTAGAGTAGTTCCTTATCGATCAAAATGACTTATACAAAATGTGTCATGATCTCAGTTGAAGCGCAAAGAAATTCACAACAGTAATATTTATCAAATTCCAGTTATTATCACAATGGAATGCAGACAAATCTGCCCCACAATCTGGGATGGGGACAAGCCCTGTGTCAGGCACAGGACTTCTGGTAATGACAGTGGCTCTCCACGTACATACCTATACAGCAGTTTGGTGCCAGCACCAATGGCCTGGGTGGAGTAGACTCAGTGGGCTATGATGGCTTGGGCTTAGGTTGTGTGCCACCTTGAGGCCATTACATACAGGGCTATTACTAGTTACTTACTAGGGGCCATGGGCAAAATTTTCACTTTAAGTGTAAAATCTTTGAGGTAGGACTAATTGATAAGTTAATGAAGGCTTGAGCCACTGGCCTGCTCCTCCCGGTCCTGTACTGCACTCCAAACATGAAATGGGAGACTCAGCATACTGTACTAGGGCCAGTGGGTTACGTACATACGTAAGTGCTTTTATGCGTGTAGCAGTGTACACAAATATAGGCTACATTGAAGACCCAGTGTACTGTACTAGGGCTAATGGACACACACACACACACACACACACACACACACACACACACACACACACACACACACACACACACACACACACACACACACACACACACACACACACACACACACACACACACACACTAGCACAACCAGGTAACGTATACATGTATTATATATGTGTATAATGTACAGTAAGCACATCAAGTGGCCGTACACTCACCTTGCAGCAGTCGCAACACTCATCTGCCATGCATTCTCCCACTCGTTGACGTCATGCTCGTAGTGCACATCAGTGATGGGGGCCAGCAGGACAAGGAGGTCACTGTGCACGCGGAGGTAGCATCTCGTGTCCGGCTGGTTGAAGAGATGGAGGAGAACAAGGGAGATGGACTCGCTCAGCTCAATGTTCTGACAGCACACACATGCTCACACACACACACAAGCGTACAAAGCTGGCAGAGAAGGCCGGCACAGGCCCATTCAAAATTGTCAGGCAGTTCATGGTCTTCAGTTGCTATGGAAACAAGCACTGAGGCAAAACATGATGGGACCACATCTGGTGCCACCAAGATGGCCTACAAGACACAGGCAGGGTAGCACAGTCAGCGGTGTAAGCAGCACATGGTGGGACACACTCTCCACCTGACAGAACTGTTGGATGAACCGCATGGCCTGAACCCTCTCAACCTCCTTGTGAGTGGAGAGATCAATACTTCTGCAAGAAGGGGGGGAGGAGAGGGGAGAGGGAGGGGAGGGGAGAGGGAGGGGAGGGGAGAGGGAGGGGAGGGGAGAGAAAGGGGAGGGTAGAGGGAGGGAGAGGAGGGGAGGAGTAAGAGGGGGATCGGAGGGATGGAGGAAGGGGAAAGGCTGAATCATGTGAGACCAACAAACATGTTCAACTTTGAGAGGAAGTACGTATCTTATTAATAGGCTGAGTGCTTTCCCGTTAGAGGCATGCAACAATTGACGGAAGGCCCTTAGCGGTCCTGCTCTGCTGTACCTGACTACCAGTTGGTCGATGCAGTGGTCCAGCATGACTTGAAATATCTCCTTGGTAACCAGGAGGTATTTCAGCACTCGTAGCCCTCCCGCTCTAACCTCCTGGCTGGAGCTGAGCAGGGCAAACTGGACACTAAGGAACGGGAGGGACAGGAGAGGAGGGGAGGGGAGGGGGGTGGGAGGTAAGGAAGGGGAAAGGCGGGAGGGGAGTGGCAGGAGAGAGGTGGCTGGGGAGAAAGTCACAGCCAAAGACAGCTCCTCGCCAACATGCACCACTAATGAGAGAGAAGACACAATACAGGGGAACCTCTCTATAAAGGACACTCTGAATAAGGGACACCTCTCTGATGAGGACAATATCTGAAGTCCAACCACATACGTAGAACTGTGTACAATCTACGTACCTCTGAATTAGGGACACCTCTCTATGCAGGACAACCAGCTGGGTCCCAATGGTGTCCTCTATAGAGAGGTTCCACTGTATACAGTACAGCCAGCTGGGTCCCAATGGTGTCCTCTATAGAGAGGTTCCACTGTACAAAGCACAAGGCGGTTCAATTAACACAATGTGGGAACGACACATCATGTAGCAACACCACAGGCTGAACACCATGGGGGAGTGCCCGGTGGGTGGGGCATGCAACCCTTACTGGCCAACAATGTTTGATGCTGCTCCAGAGTGGTGCAGCTGATGTGGAACACACGAACAACCTGTCGTGGCATAGGAGAGTGGGAAATTAGCAAGCCTAATGCATATAAAATCCACTTTGATAGATTATTCATTCCATTTGTCCCCCCCCCCCCCCCCCCCCCTAACACACACACCAACTTTGCTCCTTGAAGAATTTCCTAAATACAGTAGCCACTAAACATGCAAACAGTACTTACTGTTCAACTAAGCCCTCCCACACCAGGCCGCATACAATATGGAGCAATGGGAATGATCCAAAGAGCCAAGTGAACAGACATACGTACCACCAGTTTGGGTTGTCAAATTGAGCGCCTCCTTCTCCCACACACAGTCACCGACACAAACTAGCACACATACGTATTACAATGACTCACCTTTGCTAAATCGTTCAGCTCTTTAACGCGAGCTGCTTTGGTTCGCCGAACGTCCAATCACAAGTCATCAGTGCCTCCAGGAGGGCAGCAAGATGGCCGCCTCCTGCAGCAGTGGGGACACACCACACTCAGCACGGCTAGGAGTGCATGCAGTTATGCAGCTATGTAGGGGCAGATGACTCAACCATTTGGTGGTGACAACACAGAATACAATGTGAGCTGACCTACAGACTAACCAGAGACCATAAAGCACTACAAACCTTTACTATAATGGAATACGCACACACAATACAATGTGTAATGTGTGTAATCCTATCCTGCACAGACATAGCCACAGTGACACAGCATGACATCAAGCAGAAGGTCGAAAACATTCAAATTAGATTCCTTCAATACATTGTTTAATGTGACAGTGCTTTGCAAGCAAATTAAAGGAATAACAGGTCCAGTGTCACTTCCACAAGATACTGGACCACCACATAGACATCCCATGATCATTACCCCCAATGACATGCTGCTTCAATTTTCCCATCCAATCCACAAGCTATGTATAATGCTATATATATATGTCCTAGCATCACCACACACAATATCCTCAACTACATTCATAGATGACCAGGGGGTGGTGCAGGTGAACTCCTACAGAGAGCTCAGGTGCCAAATGAATATCATTATTGTAAAATAGGCATTATTTAACAATAAACAACAGAATATCAGGGAATTCCTCGGAATTTAGTAACTTACTTGTGAGGTGTATGGTATATAACAAGTGCACCCTATATAACAAATTAACAATAATGATATACCACACGCCACTGGTCATGCCGCCCTACATGATGGGATGGATTGAACAGCTGCAACCTCTTATTCATGAATACCATCACCTAACCTCCCAGAATATCCAAAACATGCATATACATGTTGCTCTTGGCAACCATTAGAGTCAACAACATCAACTCCATTCATAGACAGGTAGGAGGCTACTGGATGTAGCTATTCATGAATGCTATTAGCAGAATTCCCAGAACTATCCCACACATACCAAGCCATCTTTGGCCACCATTATATAACACCAACTCAATTCATTGACAGGACACATTGGTGGAACCAAGGGAGTGGTATCCTCTCTGGTATGACATTAGCAGCAGAATTATATAATAATGATTTGTGAATTTGTTCCATACAGATTGATACTAATAATAAAGTATATAAATGTACCTCACACCTTCTACTACGTATATCTTATGTACAAGTATGACTGTATGCTCCAATGTTCAATATATTGTATATTGTAATTGTAATTGTATTATAAAGTATATAAATGTATATCTTATGTACAAGGGGTCGACGTGTGCAAATACGCTTCAGCCGAGGAGCACACGACGAAAAAACAGAAAATGACCTTTGTACCTTGACCTTGACCTCAACTTCGACCTCGACTTCGACCTCGTTGACTGTCCATCATTTTGGTTTTACAAAGCAAGTATACGAACTTCCGTGCAAGGTTCGCACATTGTTATTGTGGAAGCGCCATCATAGAAATGCCATCGTGGGATTATGCTATATAACACCTGAGTACTGGTGTACATTGTATGGACTGCTGTGTGGTGGTGGCTAATATAATATTAATATATTACATTTTTGTATCATAGACTATCACATTATTATTATTTTGTGTCCTCAGGGAGCATCCCTATAGCTAATATACACACCCATTCAGAATATACAGCAAGCCAGTACATGGCATTGTTATACATACATCGGGCGAACTGATCATGAGCAAATATGTAGCAGAATCAATAACAATGATTGCAAGACATTTCGTTCGCGAAGGCATTTGTCAACTGCGTACAAAACTAAAGAAATTGCAGTATGAGACAATTCAGTGTGTTGGGTGTATACGTATATATAAGTCCATGGTAGGCAACGCTTGCCCTACTGCAGTCCATGATACATGCATACTCGGTGCAGAGCTGTACAAATACTTGAAACACCACTTTACGCACGCTATTTGCCTGTCCCTCAAGTTTTTACACACACTGTTGGTAAACCCAAACAACATGAACTAAGGTAATGAAGTTGTTCAGGCACTTATCCTGTTGTAGAAGGTAATGTATTGTGACCTATTGAGTATAAAATGTCAAACTGAGGAAATACAACCCTCAGCTCTCAGCCACATCATCACCAGGCTGCACTTCTTCCCTCTCTTCTCTGCTAGTAAAGCCGCTAGTCCTGTCCCCAAGTTAGTTACTAGCCAAAACAAAACACACAATACAGGCTTTCATGCCTTCCAAATGTACAGCATGACGATACCTTCGCTATAGTATTGTACACAGACGTCTCAGGCACATGTCGCGCACGGTTCACCTGACTCTGTCATGGCGTAGCCTCAGGGAGGACTATCCAGCACATCGACGCCATTTTCATTAGCTATTGCACAATCGTACACCATAAGCCATTAATTTTATATAAATGCACCACGCCCCAAGAGTATAACATTATGGATACCATCTCTTCTTATCCGCGCACATTCCACTCCATGTACTTCGCACGAGCACCACACCCTAACACTAACACTAAAGGACCGGTACCCTGTGCACTGTAGTGATGCAATAATAATATAGTAGTATATTAGCTATATGGTGGCATGCATGCAGTGTTACACTGTATGCAACAAGTATGTAGATAACTGTAGTGTAGTTCAACAGAAGATGCACGTTCACACTGGAGGTGCGCTTCGTCCGTGCTTGGCATATTCACGAATCAAGCCTGGATTGTCAGCACGTTTAGCTTCCTCGCGGGATCTCCACCAACGGCCATTTCTGTCATAGAGACGTGCAGCTCGAGCAAGAGAACACTGGCTAAGGGCATACATACGGTCTTTCTCTTCCTGGGTAGTTGCAGTGTTGCTAGCAAGCTGATAGTACGTAAGTCGCACTAACACTGTGGAACCATGCCTGATCATACAAGACCACATGGAAGTAATTCTGATTGAGGTAGAGGTCCTTGAAACCATCAGCGAAGTGAAGCAATTGTCTGTAGAGGTAATTTGCAACAAGCAGCAACAAATTTAGAGCACTAATCTTTGCTCCAAATGCGTCAACCCCGGCCCAATCCTCCTCAAGTGTTACAACCAGGCTTAAGGTCTCTTCAGCATACTGTAGAACCTGTGTAATGACATCATCTGAGAGGTTGTGTTCATTAGCTTCAAAGATCCAGCAACCAATGGTCACAGTGTAGTAGGGAGCCAGGAAGAAGTTGTCGGGGTTAGCTTTCTTCATGTCATTGTAGCAGGTCCTCATCTTTGTGAGTGCTTTGTTTAAATCTTGAGACGGCATGGCCCAAACAAGTGCATACTGAACCATGAAACGTGCCATTTTATAGTCAGGACTACCACAAACTTTATCCCTACGATCATTAACCATCTGTTGCCGCAGTTTTTGCAAGTGTTCAGTAGTTTCGGGAGTGCTAATAACACTAAATGACAAGGCACATGCTTTCACCACTGAATGAATTGTTACCTGTGCCACCACTACACGCCAATGTTCGCGAGCCTCTTAAACCCTGTTTCCAAGGAGTTTGCACTAGTAACAATCCTCAATCAGCACTTCTCCTCTGTGGCATCCTCTTCACTGTTAGTGCTTTCTTGGCTTAGTTGTTAGTTGCGTCTCTAACAATAATCAGTAGTACGAGTAGGAGAGAATTGGATTTACTGTAGTTGAAACTTGACTTAAAATAGAGATACTCAGATCAACTATAGATCAGGAGGTGATTGTTTCAAGGCTAGTTTACTGCTATTATTAAAGTTCCTCCTATCCCAAATTTTCCATTGGTAGTTTCCCAATGTCTGTGTCTTGCAGAGAGTACGAATCATGATCAGACAACACAACGGTGCTGTCTTTGTAGGGCCCTTGCTATATACCTGACACCAATACACAATTTATGGGTGGTGCAGATGCATAACAGAGAAGTTGCTCTTATAGCTATCTCCCTCTTAGTTGCTTTTTAACAGCATACAGACCGCATAGCAGCACAACTATGTATGTATGAGTATAATAGTGCGCATAATAATAGCAAGCTAGCAAGAGGAGGGAAGACTAGGAGACGCTGCAAGAGATCATCCCAGGACAGGAGGACCCCTGTGGATGATTGGACCCCTTGTGAAGGGCTTCTCCTGACCGGTTTGTAAGCAATAAACTATGATTTCGTTTGCTCAGATCACCATGGAACAACTGTGTGGGCCAGCCTAATTTGACCTCAGAGGGTGTTGTACTTAACTCTTGCGTGAGAACGTCTGAATGTAGCCACAGCCACATACTCTATGGTCTGACAAGGAAGGCTTTGAGAAGCGGCTCGATCCGTGAAACATCATTCCAGCTCCTATAGTGAATTGTGTATCCCGATAGGGAATGCAAATGGTTATTAATAACCATATAATAAGTTAGTGCTATTACAACTGTTTCCTATTGCTTGCAAGTCTGGCCTTACAGTATATATTGGGAGGAGGCACAGAGTCGAGGCGACCGCCCGCGACTTATTGCGTATATACACAATTGTACAGAGTTCTCGATGGCTCGTCCTGTACACACTAGATCTAGAGGCGCACACACTTACCTCACAAAAATTTAATGGCATTCGAGAGCTAGTCACGATCCTTCACCGTGTGATCAGGGTTCAGATCAATATAGAGCTATATACCTGTTTAGGCTTGTGCTGGTTGAGGAGGGCATGCATATATACCTTCGTTGCAATCTCAACTCCCTGAGGAGAACCAGGAATTGAACCAATGGACTCCATAAATCTAGTCTTAAATTACCATACATATAATTGGCACTACTTGAGCTCTATAGACATATGTATATAGCCACATACATATATGCATGTGCATGCAAGCTAGGTACATAACTTGCTAGAAGACATCGAAAAGGGCTAATTTGTGTTGACTGTCCTGAGCTATATAAAGACAAGCTCACTACTTAGAAGTACAAATGGATGCAGACATACTGCACTACAAAACTGAAAAGCAAGAGCAAGAGCTTCACATTGGGATGGATGCCCCAGCTAGTAGTGAGGACTGTGTTGTTGGGGGCAGTGTTGTTGCAATTGCCACCAAACTTCCGCACATCAGAGTGGGCATCTAAGGTACCACTGACACTTAGGATGCTCTGAACGACACTTATTCCATTTGGCGTATAGTCTTCATAGTCTTTCTGGTTGTGATCTATCTCCAACCACATCAAGGTTTTACTGGTGATACCTAGGCCTTCGACCTTTGAAGTTTTAGCTTTTTCCACTTGCTGCGTTATACTGCTATCGCCTTTCATTGACAGATCAGCATACACTCTTGGCTGACATGATGCAACTTTAGCAGAGGTTTTCCTAGTCAGAGCATAGAACATTGTCTGCAAAAGTGCATGAAAAAAACTGAAGATTTAAACTATATACAAATTTATTTACACTCACAACCAACAAATTTCTGAGATGATATGCCCCACGTGCAGGCCTTATTGCTATTGCTGCATGGTTCATTGTGATTGGTTTAAATGTGGCAATTAACATAGCTGCATTTCTTATGTCACCCATGTACCTTAATAATATAGCCCCTATAATATAGTGCACACAATAGCTGTCAAAGCTGTCAACAAACAGTCTAGCTTGTTAAAGTCACTCAGTCATACAAATTATATGTAAATACAGTACAAACCAATCAGCATATGTGCTTGGAACAGGAATCGACCATAGTCTCATTAGTCTCTTATAATTACTTCAATTATTGGAGATATAAACCCCAAACAGGCAAGATTACCACGTGCAAAGGTGTTGTATTCATTCACTGACCTGTCCAACTGCTGGTGGAATCTTTGTACCACCTGCTGCACCTGTCACCAGCTTAAAATTGCCTTTGCTGTCTACGACAACTGTTGGGCATTTAGCCGACAGTGGTCGCTTGCGTGGCTTAATATCGTTATAGGGGAATCGCCTAACTGAGTTATAGATGAAGTCCTCATCATCTATGGAGAATCCATCCATGTCATTGTTGAGGAGGATTCCAGTCGATGGTGAAAGGAAGCCACTACCAAAGAAGTCGTTGATGCTGGAAGTCACTGCGACAGCCATGTTTGGCGTGATGACTGACAAGTGTGTAGTTCCCATCCCTTCTTCTCGCTTTCCATCTTTGAAGCGATAGTATTTCAGATCAGTGGCGGGTCTAGCCTGTTCTTTTGCATCGAGGTTATTGATTATATCCTGAATTTCAGCCTCTGCCTGAGCTGGAGTCTACATCAGAGAAATAGGCAGTACACAGCTGTGGGTTTCTACATGCATGTGCATAGATAGCAAGTGTGAAGTTTATTATAATAATAACAACCACAACAAACCACACCACACACAGGTGCAAGTTGCAAAAGGGCCATATGTATGTGTACATATTTTCATATACATACGGATGTGAGTTTGATACTGCCAAAACTAGGAATGTGTCCGTGGATCACTGAACTGGCAGCATTAGCACAATCTGCTCACCACATGAGCTTCGCTGTTGAAGTCTGGGTCACCAAGTTCCATGCGATAAGATGCAGCAAACTTGGCGGCCTCAGTCAGATAGTGGTAGACGTTGTGCTCGAAAGTGTTTTTTCCAACCTTCCCTGTAATGAGAACAAAGATATGAACAAATGAAACTGATTGCGATAAAGATCGAATATTTATGCCATATATGTTCAAATGCTATGTATACATTTCCTATGCATAAATGCATGTGAACGAACATTTCTGCTTATTTTGAGCAGACAATGACCGGAAGGTGCAGCCAATATTTAATGAGCTATTACATTTGCTGAGAAACAGAGCCTGGTGAACAGAACATCATTCAATTTACATTTAGGACTAACAGCAGTTGATAAGCATTACCCATTGCATCAGTATTGTTTTCACTACATGACAGTGGGAGGTGGAACATAGCCAGGTAATTTAACCTTGATGAGCCTCCTCTGTATCCAGAAATTGCATTTATAAGGTGCGTCTGAATGTTCTGCATGTACATGTACTTACTTGTTACAATCCCTAAAAACACTGCGAGTGCTGGTCCACCATATGGGGCAGGAGCAGTGTACACATCATATCCTGAGCTGGCATCATATGAAAACTTAAAAGGTGTTCTAGTCTTTACTTCATACTCTGCAAGGTCTTCTGAAGTAATAATGTCTGTAAGCTTCCTGCAGAAGGTATGTGGACCTCCTGCACAAACACTTCTGATGTCACTCCTGAGGTTGTCTGCAGTCGTGCCAGTATAAAACTCGGCAAATCCATTCTGTACAATTGCTCTCAAGGTTGCAGTAAGATTAGGCCTTGGACGAATACGGTCTCCTTTTTCTTGTACATACCCTCCTGAACCATCGTCTTTCTGCGCGAGCATCCTGTGTAGTGTCAAGACATATGCATATACTATATAGTTGTTAAAAAATTAGGCAGCAAATTAATAATGAAATAATATTAGCAAACTCATTATATGGTACTGAGATATGAAAAGGAATCCAATAACAAAAGTGTCAGCATGCACACACATTATATAACATGGTGGTGGAAATCTTTGTAATATTATATAATTATCCACATAAGCACACAAGCTAAAAACTGCAACTTTAGATTACAATTTTGTGGGTAAAACGCTTACTTCAGCTCTTGAAACCATGAAGCAGATTGGTGTCGGTTAAAACTGTGATCTATGCTGTCTTTTTTCTTCTGCTCTACTATTGCTTTTTGGATAGCATTAGCCAAATGTTTGGATGCCGGAAATCCCTCCTCTGCATATTTGATTGCATCACGAAACAGTGCCTCCCGCTTTTCCTCGGTATTACTGCTGAACATTTTCAAGGCCATTTCTATTCCTCTCAGTTCCCCAGGAACAGCAATTGAAGATGGTCCTGTACGAATGAAACCAAGCATTACAAATTATTCTCTTCTGAATCTTGCATTGCAAGGTTTAGTCTAATGCATAAACTAATGAGTATGTCACCCACACTAGCCAAATGGGAAGTGTCTTTCTAACGCTTTGGTACATACAGCTATCATCATCAGGGAAACACAGTACGGTACACTAGCAAAACATTGGAAAGACAATTGTCACTCAGGTATTTTCAAGATTAACTAATGAGTGAATAAAAAAGAAGTTCAGTTGCTGTTACTTCAGCATCAGTTTGTTGGTGGTCCATATATCACAAAACTGTGTGATATGAGTTATTAAAATGCAGTGGCTATTGGTCCAGTAAAGCCTTCATAAAAGAAGCAGCTGACCTACTTCAAAGGTTTGTCCAGAAAACTAGCTATGAATGCATTGCTCTGAAAGCCTGCTTCAATATTAGGGTTTTCTACCCAATCGCCCCCTCCTACCGTCAAAAGGACCCCATCTCTCTCTACGTAATGCACGAATTGGAAAAGAAACGAGAGTATGCTGAGAGGGTACGAGAAGTTGAGAGATTCAGTGTTTATAGCTACGATATTTTGCTCTCTCACCTGGTCCGGTAGCCAGATGCCCTTCCCGTGGCTATATATTGGTTCGGCAATTGTTCACATGTGAGCATGTCACTCTCAGGGCGCTAAGGTGACTGTATCTGTTGTTAGCACTACGGCGTGACTCACTGTTGATTGTTCTATCGATCTTGCTATAGTGGGCAGAACAATGATGGAGGCTAATCTCGCATGGCCAGACAGCTTTCACCGCGGTCTGGCTACGCGACACTAGATGGAGGCTTGGTAACGATGACTGTATTGCAACGCCATAATAGAGATTATCCATTGGAACGGTAGACTACACCTGATGGAGTGCAACTGATCAAAGCTAAGGAAAAACAGTACGGTACGCTAGCAAAACATTAAAAAGACAATTCCCATTTGGCTATAGTGTGCCAACATATATAGATATTCTGTACTACAGATATATAATCTGTATAATCAGTATAGATAATCTATAGTGTCAGAGACACCTAGCCACTCAGGCATTTTCAAGATTAACTATTGAGTAAATAACAAGTATTTCGAGTTAAAAAACTCGTGGGGCGCCCCAAACTCGAACTACTTGCTAGTAACGGTGTCCACATTTGTCATGCCATTTAGCATCTTTCTAAATGCTAGATTGACCCCAGGGTGCACCATGCAGAAGTATGAATGCATCAGGCTTTTAAATACAAACCAAGAAGCTGTGTCTAAACCTCCACACTCATTGGAAAGTTGGCAATTGCATGGCCGTTCAGACATGGAGGGACTTTAAGAGACGATTTAAGGGCAGTGGATCGAACGATGACTGAGAGACCACTGTATCTCTGCACCATACCATGTACTTTGTTATTTTTATGCCACCATCGAAGGACGTGGGTGCGTCATCGGATTCAGTGGCCACGGGAAGAGAGACTGACATGCATGTGTCTATGTGTTCGTGTAGCCATTGTACAGGTATATTACTACACACAGTGACAACATCCATTCCACCACATTGCCATGTGGGGTGACCTCCTTCCGATGCACTGCATCGTTGCATGCTTAGGAGTTGCGGTTTTTCGCCGCGCGCTCCTCGGCCGAAGCGTATTTTCGCTCGTCGCCCCCTCGAGGACACTCTACGGTAGGGGTTTCAATGCGCTGTGAAGGTTTCGTGGCGATTTGGCTGCGCGCACGCGAGGATATCGCGCACAACCGTTTTCAACTCCTCTTTATTAATATAGATATATACGAACATGAAGCCATACAAAACCTATTTCTGAAAACAATATAGGGGCGCCAGGCGCCCCAAAAAGAAGTTCAATTGCTGTTACTTCAGCATCAGTTCGCTGGCAGTCCATATGTATCACAAAACTGTGTGAGAAGAGTTATTAAAACTGATACCATTTTTTATACAATTGAACCATGGATACACGTTATAGTGCAATACAGTCAGGCATAGCCAACACTTGGGGGGGGGGAAGGGTTGATTACACCTGATGGAGTGCAACTGATCAAAACAAAGGAGGAACATAAATGCTTCGCCACTTCATAACTTGACTCCAATCACGTATACTACTCCACATCTGCTAGCTACATAGCTTACCTATTCGTGCCAACTGTCTGGTGTATGGGTCTCCCATCTCTACTGAGTCTGGAGCGACAATTCGCGAGTCAATTACTGTCACTTTGGGCTTACCGCCATTGGGGTCCTTCTCAGCCACTACCATAACCATTCCACCTCCTATCCCACTGCTCTGAAAATTGACCACTCCAAGACACAGTAGACTGGCTATTGCGGCGTCTACGGCGTTGTTCCCTTCCTTCTTCAGCACGCGCATGCCTGTCTCAAAGCACAGAGGATTGTCTACGGCTATCTGACTCGTTCCCGTCTGGTCGTCAACCGCAGTCTCAGACACGGTTGCAGATGTTACGGGAGCCGTCAGAGCTGGCGAACACACGGCAGCTGCAACTAATATGAAACTGATGACATGTGAATACTGTGCCATGATCTTCCCCGGCGACGTTGCATGCAAGGAGTGTGGCTGAGTCAGAAGGGCTCTATGCAATTAGTGAGTGTCCTCGAACCTGCTGCAACAATATATGCCGGCGCGCGGTGGGCGGCAACACATCAGGTTTCGTGGTTTTCACCAGAACTCGTGAATCAACAGTTCATATAATAATTATTAGTATTATGGCCCACACTATAAACTGTATAAATACATTATTACATGTTCTGGAGAAAACCACAATTGTACAATGTGTGTTGAGACCCGCCGCATGCGCGACCTAGTACTTCATGTACCAGTATATGTTTTGCTATTACTATGTTGCAGTATTACATTTATTCGGCTATAGTGTTAATGGTCATTTTAGTATTAGGGTAAGGGTTAGGTTTTGGTATTATTTTATATTTCATGATCGGTACATGAAGTAACAGCCCATGCGTGCCAGCATACATATATTTGTATATAGCAAGCTCCAGGAAAGGTAAGAGTCACTAATTGCATAGTGCCCTTCTAGCTAAGCAGCGGTATATAATGGTAATGGTATGGCAAGCCATACCATGTTGGGAACCTTCGTGGTCAGCATTCTCACAGCGGGGGATCGTTCATTTTTACTTCACGTTCCCCATACATCTATGACACCACTTGCATCGTATACGTTCATATATTTTTCACTCTCAAGCATAGCAAGTATTTCGAGTTAAAAAATACTCGTGGGGCGCCAATGGGGCACCCCAAACTCAAAGTACTCGCTAGTAATAGTGCCCATATTTGTCATGCCATTTAGCATCACTCTAAATCCTAGAATGACCCCAGGATGCACCACACAAAGGTTTACATGAATGGATCACGGTTTTAGATACAAACCAAGACAGCTGTGCTTTAAATCTCACACTCATTGGAAAGTTGGCAATTGCATGGGAAGGTGCATTAATTAAGTGTTTGGATGCTTTGCACAAGATAGAGCCGTGTAGTTACACAGCTTCATGCACTCTGATACCTAACTGTAACTGTTCAATTCAGCTATATAGCTAGCTAGTCTTCGTATTACGCAGAACAATGCGAGAACGTACATAAAATGGCCGTTCGGCCTCGGTAGCATTGAAGCTGTAACCCGAAAGTAAGATTTGTTTAAGATTCTAAGCAACATTAGTCTTCATGAAACTATTTTTGAACAACTTTCGTTCGTTTGGTAAAGGAAGAAATGATAACAAAGACGATTTCTAACCGCTGCTGCCTATACGGCAAGGGCAGTGGAAAGTCTCTGGAAGAAGAGTTTTGTCGCAGATGCTCCCATCCCTCACCAGACTTGATTGTCATTTATACAGTGAACTTTTGTTATGAATAACACAGTACTGCTCTGCATGCATGGAGCAGATTGCCCCTAGTGTACTTTTGTACATGATGCACTCTAATAATTATAATAATAATAATAATTATACGTCTAAACGGTATCCAAACTACGTATATAGGATACATATGCGAACTGGCCTAAACTGGTGATTACAGGCCGGCGCACAGTACATCACTGAGCGTTCCGATCGAGTTTCCGATCTAGTGTGTTCACCGAGATCGTCAAGCATACGTACAGCGGACTTGTGACCAGAGTGCCGTCAACGAACGGTAAGTAGCTAAGGCTGTTTAAACTGTGAAGCTAAAGTAGCTTGCAGTGATGGCTCTTGAGTCTTGAAGCTGCAATGAATCACAATTCAGTGCTTGCTTCAGTATTATAACATTACCTTCACCTTTGCTATAAACCTGGGTAAGGCTATGCTTGAATTGTGACACAGGGTACGTAGCTAACGATTCGTATAGACTCTCCGAATTCAAGAGCCCCTGCATTGTTTGAGTGAGAAGTCGCGCTAGACTTTTATGGATTCGCCATATCAAGCATATATAGCTGTTATGACCACTAATAGTTCGTAGCTATATATAGCTTTTGGGAGATCGCTAGCAAACTCCACTAAATTGATAGGTACATAAGAACGCCCTTGAAGATTCGTAGACAATCGGAGGCATGTCTTGCCATTCATTCCCGGTTGGCCCAAGGAACAAAGGAGGGAATTTATTCCTCCTCAGCCACATGGTCTGGTCACACGAAATTATAGGATATAGTGTTTGTGCCTGCCGCTACCGTCCTTAATTCTGGTAACTAGTTAACAACAAGGTGAATGCCCACATTGACCTGGTGTGTGTAGTATTGATGCAGCTAGCTAGTATACAGGGACTCGGAGTGCAAAACTCCAGGGAGTGATTATTATTCTTCAATAGGCATGTTTACCAATTCTAATCGAATTTGCTCAGTCATGGGTGAACCTTAGCAATTGACTTAATATTATTATTAGGGTATTTCCTTATGTGGGGCCATGGCGGGGTTAACCCACTACAAGGATAATTTCTGTTACTATGTCTCTTTGAGATGCTTCAGACATAACAAGTATATAACAGTAAACAGCCTTGTCCCATGTAGCTAGACATACAAAGGAGGAGGAATGTGACAGTCTAGAGGTTCACATAATTTTTATTTGTAGTTTATTCACCTTTATGCCTTGATGTAAACAGTGGCCCACTCATGCAGTCTAACATCTGCAACTTACTATAGAACTAGACAATGAACACAGCTGCAGGAATTCAATTTTCTGCCAAATGTATCTGACTGTTTGACGAGGTGTATTCTATAGGGTTGTTACTACCACTAGTCTAGACCTCACTTTGTATGCATCCTGCAATCTCGAGCACACATAATTGTTATAATGGGGACAGTCTTGCTATAATAATTTTATTAATATTATATATATAAAAACTATTAGTCTCGTGTGCCAGCCCCTACCTTCACATTGCTATATATTATTGCATATGTGTAGCATAACATATGTAGCAAGTTTGGGAATGTAAGAGTCACAAATTGCTTGCATGCCTTTGCGCACAAGCGTATTTTAATCATGTGACAATGCTCTCAGCCATCATAGTCTTAATAATTGGATGTGTTACTCATTCGCCTTAAGAATGGCATGTCTTTAGCGCAGTGCTCAATGAGCCTGAAGGTATGTCCTCAGTGCAGTGCTGTAGTCAGCATGAGGAAGTGAGTTTGTCAAGTTTTTGACTTAATGCCAGCTCTAGTATAAGACTACATGCATCTTGTAGTTAACACTATCATTGGGATGACTGAAATTTTCTATAGGTTTTTGGGCCGAGGGTTTAGTGCCACTTTAGTGCCTAGTGTCATAATTATTTGTTAAGAATAACCACACGTAGCTACAGAACATCCCATCCCATTGCCTTTGCTGGGCAATCTTTGCTTTGATTCCCAGCCAGTTTTGTATATACTAACTGAAGAAGTTTACCAGGGCCATACTGACTTCACCAGTGTCTGTCTAGGTGCATGCGCAAGACACATACCACATATTCCACCAAGAATGAGATCATCACCTGCCAACAACATCCTTCCAAAACAGAGTTGAAGTGGCTCTCTTCAAAATCTATTCACATTAGGTCATGCAAAGAGAAACAATGGCGTATTTCCCCTAGTTGTACGGGCTAATGAAGATGTAGTTGTCGAAACGCAACAATTACAGGCCATGTACACCTTACGTATGTATATTGATGTCAAGGATGTAGCCTGTGTGGTGTGCCCTAAATGGAGTAGATCAGAAATACTCAGTACTAACAGCAGTGTGTAATAGCAGTAAGCACTGAGTATTATGTGACATGGTGTCATAGCAGTGCAATATGAACAATGTTGTACCATTGTTGAATGAAACACATACTCTGCAATACCACAATGAAGTGCAGTGCATGAACCATGTGGACAATCCCAGTCCAACCTGCACAGGACAAGTAAGATCGAGTGGAGGACCACAGGAGGCTTAGGCATGAACTGTGAATACCTGACAATTACAGATTTGTCACCTAGCTACTGAGCTAGTCACATTATAGGAATGTCAAGTGGACACTGATGCCATCACCTTTCAGAGGCCCTACCAGTGTGTCCTGTACTGCTGTCAGGTCTGTGTGTGGTAGAGCACTGCATGGGCTCCTCGACCAGAGTCAGCCACCAACATGTACACAGGTGCACAAATTGCTTTATGCAGCAAATTAGAGCTAAGGGCAACTCCGCCCCCACAGCCAGCTCACAGCATGACCAAATATGGGCATACTCCACTGTCAAGCCATACAGAGACTCCTCTTACAAACACTCTTCACAAACTGACAGCAGACGTTCCATAACCTTGGCTGGACATGAGGTGGACCATACACAGACACAGACACACACCACAGTCCTGCTCACCCCATTGACTCACACTCCCTCCATGCAGTTCACACCACTGCTGCCCACAACCACTCCCACCCCTGCCCCTTTGATCATGCATGTACGTAGCAGTGTAGGGGCCTCCTTCCACTCAAACACTCAGACAGACAGTTTATAAGGCTACAGGGTTGTATCCCCACAAAAGAGACGTAAAGAGTGGTAAGAGCTAATTTAGTATTGTGTATGTACTAGTTTGCAGGCACATCATATGGCCATCTGCCTGGATGAGAGACATTTATATACACTCTGATTGACTGATCTAGTTCGATTGAAACTTTCCTTGCTATCCTACAGTGGAGAGTGGTATGGATTGGGTGTTTGAACCAAGCCAAGAAGGTGAGAATGTTAAATTATATTAAATGCATTGAATGTTGCTTATCAAATAAATTGGGTCAAAAGTCACTAAGGGGTGTCCACAGTACTTTGGCTGCATTAGATCAGAGAAGAATGCTTGTGTCTCCATTCCAAATATACTCGTGGGTCTTGATGGCTACAGGTACAAGAGTGGGATGTGACAGCCAACTCAGCATATTTGATCTCCTGTTTGGCTTGTTGGTCTGCCACAGCACCTGCCTGCTGCTTGGCTAGCTGCACACATACACATATATATAAGATGAAGCAAACGTGTCTGGGCAGATGGCATCCCAGATAAGAATTTGCCCACTCTTTCATGGCATTACTGTTGTCCTGGGTGTGAGTGCTTCATGCATGAGTAATGCTATATAAATATAGTACAACTTGCAGCCAAAGCCGAATAGAAGCACACTAACTAATAGTACAAGAGAAGAGTCCTCTGCTTTTGGTGGTTTAAACCACCATTGTAGAATAATCCAAGTATACATAGCTAGCTGGTAAATGAAATCTCGCAACCTTTTGAACAAGAAATGAAGCTGTGTACATAATTTCATATCTATATATATATTTGAGAATGTTTGTTTGTTTGTTTGTTCGCAGTAAACGCAAAAGCTACGGAACGGATTGACTCCAAACGCTCAGGAATTACAAAGAACTACCCGGAGAGTGTCCTCTGCGGTTTGAAATCTCCCGTCTTAGTGTTCTTGGGGAGATATGGTTACATTTCCGGTTTTTCCTTCGCGGCCGACCGCCATTTTTACCTATTTTCTTCCACGGCTGGCTCTTGCCTAGATTGAGCGCTTTGCAAAAACGGAAAAACTACGGCACGAATTGACCCCAAACGCTCTGCAATTACAAAGAACCACCCGAAAAAGGTCCTCTGCGAGTTGAAATCGCCCACCTTAAGGTTCTCGCGGAGATATCGTGACATTTCCGGTTTTTCCTTCTCGGCCGACAGCCATTTTTAACTTATATCCCACTTTTGGCTCTTGCTTAGACGCCTAACACACAGGCTGGCACAAGAGTGCTTTCGCAAAACGACGTTGACCGCGCGCCACATCGCTACTGAATTACAAGCGGACATGCATAGACAAGTTCATGTATATTCAGGCATGCCTTGCAAGTTCACGTACATTCAGGCATGCCTTGCACGTAATTTGAAACACTGTCACATT
Source organism: Aplysina aerophoba (assembly GCA_949841015.1). Classification (NCBI taxonomy): domain Eukaryota; kingdom Metazoa; phylum Porifera; class Demospongiae; order Verongiida; family Aplysinidae; genus Aplysina; species Aplysina aerophoba. The sequence goes on from OX465044.1 coordinate 1,671,496, forward strand.
GTGGCCATGGGCATGACCTTACTTCAGCTGCCCAACTCTCTGTATTCAACATAGCTGACACTAGAAGTACTTTTGATAAAGCACTGGCGTCAGAGCAGAGGAGCCCGCCGAAGGCGGGCTTCTATGCTAGTTTGTGTATAATTATGTGGTTTACTTACAGGGATACTTGAATTGACATGACATGAAAAGTGTATGAACATAATACATGCATGCAGGCCAGATCTATATGCCTTAATAAAATGGTATCTTTTCACTAGCTCATATACACTATATACAGTATCATATTGCTTGCAGATGTTTCTGAGCCGGAGGTTTGTAGTGCAGGGGATCAGGATGAACAGATTATTGAAAGGCAACAGTCTTTTGCACACGAAGAGACGTCCAGTGATGATGAAACTGGCAATGCTCAAATGGAGGTCATTCCTGATAGCCACATAATGCAACCTGCTGGCATTGACCCACATGAAGCAGAGAAAGGATGGTGCTGTCCATTGCGACAAGAAAGCCAAGAAGCCAAAAGCCAAGAACTTGTACCGCATGCACCTATAAACGTCTTCAATTATGGACTGCAGATGCAGAAAATTTTGGGTATGGTTTTCAACCCAAGGTGGCTTATTGATACATACCTCAGGTTTCGTCAATTGCTAGGAAATGATGTGCGAAGGTCCCATGAGGCATGGAAAGAGCTTCAGGCAATCGCTGACCATCCCCTGCTAAAAGTGGCTGGTTTAGCTTTTGGTGTTATTAGTACTCCAGAAACCTACTCCTATATGGACCTACAATGGGACCAACTAAAAGAGCACATGGGCCAAGACAGCCCTGATGCCATTATGGCATGCGCTATGATGGACTATGCTCGTGCATGGGCATACTACCGAGAGGACTTGGAGAAAGCATACAACATTGTGTATGCATTTTACAAGAAAATGGAGGATGGAGACTCAAGCAACTTTTTTCTTGCCACCTGCTATACTGTGACCATTGGACGCTGGACTTATGATGCCAAATACCCCCATCTTTCATACCAAGTAATTGAGGAGGTTAAGGGTTATGCATACAAGACATTGAGCCAGTTAAAAAGTCTCAAGGACGAATGGGCAATCATTGATACATTTGGAATGAAACTCAATGCCACACTGCTTCTGCTGCGGGTGAAGAAGTACTACACTGATACCTCCCTTGGTGTGGATAAGCTGGAGCGAGACATTGAAAATCTTCTACGGGAACTGGAATGTTCCCTATTGTGCCCTAAGATAACCATTTACAACAAAGCGGGGTTCTACAGTGTTCGCAAACTTCATTTTGAAAATGAGAACAAGGAAGAATTCTGTCGCTGTGCCAAAAAATCTGCAAAGTTGTTCAGAACAAATGGCCGAATAAAGAGAGCCCTAGAAGAAGCTGAGCTCAGTGGTGATACAAAGCTTGTGCAAGAACTCTTAAAAGAAGCACAGAATATACCCTGATTCACTTTTACATATATAACACACTTATTTTGACTGTAGTGCAAGACCAATCATGCACGATTTGCACATAACCGGTAGGTAGTTGTGTACATACGTATAACCTGTGTAGCTATTTAGGAGTATTGAGGAGTACTCTCTGCTCATTTGTGCAACGTGCATAAATTGCTGTAAATGCAAGCAATACCCATGACACTACCACATGTCATATAGTTTGTGCTGTCCTAGCACCTTTTCATGTGGTGCACTTCAATAATGTTTGATTTATTGATTGATTATACGTGGCTTTCATTTCCACCCGCAGTCTAGCTGTGTCCTATATTATGGCATTAAAGATGGAATAGTTAATCATGTACAATGAGGGGGGGGGTATGTAGGAAAGGAATATATATATATTACATAGGCGTGACTCAATCAATTAAATATATTATAGGTGTGGGTTTGAGTGTGGTATGATAAAACTATTAAATACCCATATTATGTATACAGGCCTGGTATATGTACAGTTTGTAGGAATCTAATGGGCATCTATACAGATATGGCTAGCTGTAGTCTTGGCAATACTCATCGCCTTTCCCGGTGCTGCTGCATGGGGGTGCTTTATGTCCCAGTGTATGTGCAGTTGCACATGGTGAACTGTAATTAATAATATACTACTAATAATAAATGTATATCATGCAATGTATATAGATATATACCGTATATGTCTGAATAGAGGCCCGGGCCTCTATTTCTTTCCAGGCAATTTTGACCCGGCCTCTATTCGAGCCCGGCCTCTATTCGAGCCCGGCCTCTATTCGAGCCCGGCCTCTATTCGAGCCCGGCTTCTATTCGAGCCCGGCTTCTATTAAAGTACATGGAAATTTTGTCTGTTACTAGCGTTGTTTCCAATACAAAATCAGTGTTTTTTTCCGTTGTCTACGCGCGCGCGCGAGCAGATGGCTGCTAGTCGAGATTCGCACGCGCCTAGTTCTATCGTAAAAGAGAGGCAGCTAGCACAAGACTAACCTGTACTGACATGAAAGTCCTTTGCACTAAATAACGATCTGGCCTGCTGCCGAATCAACTTGCTAGACACGCGATTACTCGGACTATGCAGTTCCACTATCCAGCTGAACAGCGCATCCTCAAGACAAGTTACCAACCAGCTTAGGACACAAACGAGTCGATCGAGAGGCGTATCGATTACGGTTCGCGATCGATTCACGGCGAACTCCTGTTCGGGACCGGCCTCTATTCGGGACCCGGCCTCTATTAAAGACTTGTCCTCCTGACCCCCGGCCTCTATTCGAGCCCCGGATTCTATTTGAGCCCGGCTTCTATACGGACATATACGGTATACCAAATACACACATGCACACACACACACGCACTCACACACACAAACATGTAGCTATAGCTATATGTAGCTAGCTATAGCTAGCTATACTGAGCTATGCACTACCACCACCACCACCACCACCATCACATAGTATAAGCATAGATTATCTAAACTACGCACCATCACATAGTGTAAGTTACAATGCGCACCCGTATGTGTTTGTGCACATCAGTAAATGGGCTAGTTGGCATAGACAAAACACCACCAGTGCAAGGTGCTGATGGCCACCACACGAGTACAAGTGAAGCTACGTTAGTATTTGCGCTAGTTGATGACAGAAAACACCACCAGTGCAGGTTGCAGATGATAACCACCTTGAGTGTAAGTTATAAAGTTCAGAGGTGAAAGTCTGTCGTGTTGTACTCCTCACAGCTGCCAAATACGGGGTTTTGCAAAATGGTTGTCGGGAACAGCATTAGTCTCGCAGAACCTAGTCTCGTCCCCAGTCCACTTCCGGCCGCCATTTTTAATGGGGCTCGAAAGGTCGTCTGGCCACATTTAGTCGAAAAGCTTGGCACTGCAGAACGATACCGTTCTGCCCAATCAGATTGCCAGAAAATGACGCGTCACTCCACGTAATAACGAGCGGCGTTCTACGAGCATCAATCATGGATATACCGAGGCTTGACGTTAAGGGAGTCGCAGTAGAGCTTGTGAACGATGCCATCAAGCATGCTTTCCTTACTCTTGGATACGCTGCAGCAACGAGCGACCAGGATAAGGCGGTTCGGGAGTTCCTACAGGGCAAGGATGTTTTCGTTTCCTTACCAACAGGCGAAGGCAAATCCCTGTGCTTCGCCACCTTACTAGCTGTGTTTGACTTCCTTAAACAGCATCTCACAGTCTGTACTGGCAGCCTGACGGTACGGTACCGGGTTCGTAGTGCGGGCACGTCACTAGTCGTCTTGTCACGTGATGTCTCTGACGTACCTTACTAATGCAAGCGTTTCGACTAAATGTGCCAGACCACCTTTCGAGCCCCATTAAAAATGGCGGCCGGAAGTGGACTGGACCGCGAAGGTAACCGAAAGTGTAGGCTTACCATAATTGCGGTAACTGTGGCCGCCTGATGCGCAGGAAAGGTCAAAGAGGAGAAACTGCGTATCGGGACACAACCAGTCGGTCGAGAAACATCATTGCAAATGGCGGCATCTTTGTTGGGAGCGAGGCGGCCATTGTGTGACGTCATTGCAAATGGCGTCTTACAGATAAGCGTCGTCAGAGAAGCTGGGAAAATCGTCATTTACATGTTGCACCGCGGCACTCTCTAATGTACAAAAGAATACAGTGGGCGGAAATCCGCGTGATACTGTGTTGAAGCTAAGACCACACCCCTTAGAATTCGTGACCTACAGCGCGTGGAGAAGAAGAATTGGAAGAAGAAAAAGACGAAATCCGAAAAGTGCCAAGGACGTTTTCTACGCGCTGGCGCCTTTTCACTTGGAAGAACGGTTAGCGTTCGTTTGTGTACAGCGCACACATTCTACTCGCCTGTTCCATTCGCCGATGCTTGTCTCTGTAGAACGCTAGCGGCGGTTTTCCATTGTATTAAGGTATACAAACAACCACCACCATCCATACATAGACAGCTCTACCGTGATATATACCGTATACGCTTTAACTTTCGCGGGGTTAAAAGTTTGCGGCTTTCGCGGATCAGCAGCCATCCGCGAAAGTTTCATCCCGCGCAAATTTAGACCTGTCTGGCAACGAGTCTCCATTTGTAAGACGATTGCGTCACAAAAATGCAAAAATGGCGGCGATTCGCTAGGGTAACTTCATATGCAGCTAAGAACCTCCATCGAAGCAGTTGATTACATCAATATACGACAGGGATTCAGAGGAAACGACGAATTGACGAATCAAAGACTAAGACCCTGCATCTGCGAAAGTAAAAACGCGAAAATTGCTAAAACGCGATCCGCGAAAGTTTAACCCCGCGGAAGTTAAAGCGTATAATTATGGTATATCGTACGTCATCTTAGGCCACGGGGCCAATTTATGCCGAGTGCAAAATGGACAAGATGGCCGCCCTTCGCGTAGCCGTTGCGTGCGACTCAAATACTTCAGCTTCAAACGAGAAGGAAGTGGTACGAAACGAAGGAATAGCGCCAACTTTATCTTCCTCCACCTTCGAGAATTTCACAGGACCCTAAGCAAAGTAGTCAGCAGATCACTCCTCTATACAATGCCCTCAGGAAAGCCACTAAGAAGGACGCTCAGCAACACAACCGCTGATGAGGGTTCTGAGAATCGCTCTTCGCCTGGCTTACGACAAGATCATGTGATTCGTAACATGGCTCAATTACAACATCCAACTTTCATTAGCATCAGCCTTAGTCTCTACATATCATTCATACAAGCAAGCACTCGGTCCGTTTCAGCATCTACAATGTACGCTATGCAGTCCAACGCAAATAGCTGCATGCCATCTGCACCTTTAGCTCGCTCAGGCTCGCCCCCACGATGCTGTAAGCATCTGCCTAGTATAGATACAGACGCGCTCGCTATGCTCCTCGTACATGTAGACCGTCCCATAAGCGCCCGGTAGGCGTGGAATGGAAGGGACGGTTTAGCGGCACTCTAGATTAGTTTACACCTTTTTGACCAATCAGATGCGTTTGCCCAGAACCCGGGTGATAGTATTCATAGACCGTGAAGGCGTACGCTGCAAGTGTGGAAGCAACTTGCTTTCTAACAACAGAGCCTCCCGTCTCGGCTCATCCAGGGCCTCTGGAGCAGCGAACACGTAGCGAATTACTTCCTCGAACTCACTGTCTCTGTTCAGTGACTGTGACAGTCTGGCAGCGAGCTGTCCTCTTCTGCGTAGGTCAGCCACTTGGCTCTCCATCAGTGCAACCAAAGGGGACACTACCAACACACACGTTGGTGCACAGTGTTCCTCCAAGTGGTCGCAGCAGTCAGGCAAACACTCAAATATTATCGACTTCCCATGTCCAGTCGGCAGGCTTATAAATGTATCTTTACGGCTGATGACGCTTTGTAAGGCTTCCTTTTGATGTGCCGTTAATACCAAGTCTGATTTGCATAGAGCGCTCAGAGCGAACGATCGACACAGCTCCTTCGAAGGCCTCGTCCATGATCAGTCAGGCGCGAAGGAATAATTGCACGATAACGCTAAGGTGTAAACTAATTGGGGCGAGCCTGAGCGAGCCCCACATTAACGTGAAGTACAGCGAGCGTGTCTATATATATATATATAATTATATATATTATTATTATTATTATTATTAGAGTGCATCATGTACAAAAGTACACTAGGGCAATCCTGCCCCATGCAGAACTGTCATTATAACAAAACTTCACTGTAAAATAACAATCAAGTCTGGGGAGGAATGGGAGCCACTGCTTGATCACAACACGCCTTGTCCATTATTCTCACTGCCTTTTCATTATCCCCCAGTTCATGCCATCCTTTCACCCTACTACTCATCAAGTTCTCCAATCTCTTCCTTTCCTTCACTTCATACACACATCTCATCACAAAGTGCTCAGTATCCTCCACCTCTCCATTTCCACATTCCTTACACACCCTATCTTCTCTTCTCAAGCCATGCCACCTCCCAATCTCTACTCCCAACTCTGCTGTACCTCCTCTCAACTTAGCCATCATCCTCCGCGCCTCTTACAATCCATCCCTACACAATGAGCTTTGCATTCATTATCCATAAGTTTCCCAGTCACTTCTAACTTTGAACTCCCCTTTGCCTTCTCCCTCCAAGCTGCTTTTACTCTCCGCCATACTGTATCCTTCAATAGTTGTTTCACTTCCTTTATTGTCAATCCATCCAATGTCACCACATTCAATCCTCTCCACCCCAACTTCTCCAAACTCTGCTGCAATTCTTTTACCCACTTCACCTTACTACCAATCTCCAAGGCTTCCAGCATTACCACTTTCACTAACCTATCATCATTCATTCTCATTACTTGTACCCAAAACCCAATTCCTCTCCTCAATGCTTCCCACTCACTGGCAGCATATCCATTTCAAATTGCAGGGAGACCAACGGATGGTGCCTCCCCACACCTAAGAAGATTCTTGCTGCCCGCATCTGTACATTTTCCACTGCATCAAGCTGCCCCCCACATCCCCATGCCTCTACCCCATATAACAACACCGACTCTACTAGCATCTCCATAAGTCTCACAAATGTTGCTCCTTTCACTTCCCCCACAGTGGCCCTACACCTTCTTAGCCAATCACTTAGTGCCTTTGCTCCTGCTTTCGCTCTCTCCTCTACCATTCTCACATTTGACAGGTACTCATCTACTACACAACCAAGGTACTTATATTCCTCCATTACTTTAATCTCCTCGCCACGAACATGAAACCTTTCCTCAGATCTCTTCACACCCTTCCTTCTCAAATGCATCACCCCGCACTTTTCAACATTAACCTTTATCGACCACAAATATCGTACGTCGTCTTAGGCCACGGGGCGAATTTATGCCGGGTGCAAAATGGACAAAATGGCCGCCCTTTGCGTAGCCGTTGCGTGTGACTCAAATACTGGCTGCGGACAGCTTTAAACGAGAAGAAAATCGTCCGAAACGAAGCGTACACTCCAACCTTTCCCCCAGGCAAGGATACAGGCATCGGAAGGAGGAATATCGCCAACTCATCTTCCTCCACGCTCGAGAATTCACAGGACCCTAAGCGAAGTACTCTGCAGATCACTCCAATAATACAATGCCCACAGGCCACTAAGAACACTCAGCAACACAACCGCTTCTGAGCCTTCTGAGAATCATTCTTTAATGCGCTAACGTACTAAACAGTTGGAGAGACTAGCTGCAGAGCATGCAGATGACAGACAGGCCAGGCTGCAGCGGTTATGTACGTGTGTGCGCAGCTTGACAAGAATGGCGCTTCCTCAGGCCATAGATATTCTAAACTATCTACAACTACGTTCGAGAATTTCACAGGCCCCTCAGCGAAGTAGTCAGCAGTCTGACAGCAGATCACTCCTTTATACAATCCCCACAGGAACGCCACTTAGAAGAACACTCAGCAACACAGCCGCTTCCTCATCTGGCTTACGCAACGCAAACATATATACGACAAAATCATGTGATTCTTAACATTGCTCAAATACAACATCATCCAACTTTCATTGGCATCAGCTGTAGCCTCTACATATCATTCATACAAGCAAACACTCAGTTCGTTTCAGCATCTACAATGTACGCGATGCAGTCCAACGCAAATAGCTGCATGCCATCGGCACCTTTAGCTCGCTCAGGCTCGCCCCCACGATGCTGTAAGCATCTGCCTAGTCTAGAGTGCCGCTAGACCGTCTCTTCCCTTCCACGCCTACCGGGCGCTTATGGGACGGTCTAGCGAGCCAGCCTAGGCTCGCTCAGGCTCGCCCCCCAATAATATACGTCATAGAGTATCCCCAAACTACGTAGGATACATAAGCGTAACTGGACCAAACTGGTTTACAGGCCGGCGCACAGCACATCACTGAGCATTCCGATCGAGTTTCCAACCTAGTGTGTTCACCAAGATCGTCAAGCATAAGTACAGCGGATTTGTGACCAGTGCCGTCAACGAGCGGTAAGTAGCTAAGGCTGGGTAAACTGTAAAGCTAATGTAGCTTGCACGGATGGCTCTTGAGGCTTGAAGCTGCAATGAATCGGTGCTTGCTTCAGTATAAGCCTGTGCGATAACGCGCGATAGTGTTACTGCCTTTGCTTAGCTATAAACCTGGGTATGGTTATGCTTGAATTGTGACACAGGGTACGTAGCTAACGATTCGTACGGACTCTCTGAAGTCAAGAGCCCCTGCATTGGTCGAGTGAGAAGTCGCGCTAGACTTCTTATGGCCTCGCCATATCAAACACATAGCTGCCAGGACCACGAATAGTTCGTAGCTATAGCTGTTGGGGGTTTGCTAGCAAACTGCACTAAATTGATAGGTGCATATAATATTAAACACCGCGTAGAAGATTCGTAAACGATCGGAGGCATGTCTTGCGATTCATTCCCGGTTGGCCCAAGGAGGAAAGGAGGTAATTTATTCCTTCTCAGCCACATGGTCTGGTCACATGAATGGTCTGCATGGTCACGCATAATTATAGCATAGTGGTTGTGCCTGCCGCTACCGTCCTTAATAATACTGCACTGCGAATAAGATGTCCTCAGCTATATACCGCACTTTCAGATGAGCGAGTATGGCGTTGCTGGAAATCTGGAGAAAAAGAGAAGCACACTACTGGACGAACGAGCCTGTAGCCCTACGTCGCTGACAGGAAAGAACCTCACTAGCTAACCAAGCAGTGGAGCAGTGCCTACGCAAAGACTCGGCGACGTCAGTGAAGCCGAAGGAAAAACGGACGAAGCACAACAACTACACCCCGGAACAGCGAGCATGCAGAGATCGGCAGATACGCGGCAGAGAATGGGCCCACAAGAGCTGCCACACATTTCTCCTGCCTATTAAATACGACCTTCCTCATTGCCGCGTGCGGAGCCTGGGGAAGGTTGTCCACACCTATGGCCTGACTAATACTCCGATATACTTCGCACTAAAGGAAGTTATGGTTGGCTGCCATCATACCAGACCGAGACAACCATGTTGACTCGATGACGTCACAACCCTTGTGCTGCAACACCGTCAAATTTAACTTCCGCCAATATTGAATGAACTCACTTTGAAGCCAAACCGTCAAATATAGAAATGCCGTCAAATTTTCCGGCCATACGGTAGTGCCCTTCTACCTATATAATCAGCCGTATATATTGTAATGGTATGGTAAGCCATAACATATTGGGACCCTTCAGAGTCCCCATTCTCACGGCGGGGGATCATTCATTTTTCACTCTTCACCTCTCTTATGGCAGGACTGTTCAGAAGCAGATAGTAGAAAGCGCATTGCAAGCCTTTAGAGCCCCTTAATGCAAAGAAGGGTGTAGTGCATTATATGTGCATTTCATTCTGAAGAAAGTCTAGCCCAAATTTTGAGCACCTGTTGTTGTGTCATTGAATGACATAGTGGAAGAGTGTTGCTCTGTGTAATAAAGTGCATTACACTAAACTTGATGCCGATTTGTTCAATAATGTGTTCAGTGCTGGCATTAGCTGTAAATGCTCATAATTATTGCTGAGTCATCACTGTTGCCATAGTGCATGTCTAAAAAAGTATAATTATGCAGTTAAATGAGGGCAGTTGTCATGCATGTGTCGCTCCTTGTTGACTGCTCTCAGTAACAATTCCTCCCTTATGGCACTCTTCACCTCTCACATGGCAGGAGTTGTCATGCACTGTCACAGATCTATGGCTCACTGACTGGGACCTGGACAGCCTCCATGCAGGAGGCCCTTAAGGGGAGGGAGAGAAATAGATAGAGATACAGATGGGGGAAATGATTTTCAGAAGTTAGGGCCACACACCAAGCTTGTGTTTGGCAGTGCATGGCCGACTGACAAGACTTTGTTCTGGATGGTCACCACACGCACACTGTACATCCATCACATGGTATTAGTGAAAGACAGTTTTATAATTTTATAGCAGCTCCAATTAGTAGTGGACTAGCTCCCCTTCATCATGCCTATAGCCACACTCTATGCACTCTTGTATATAAACGCTGTGTGGGTGGTAGTCTCTATGCATGCAGTGTATTCACCCTGCACTAGGAGGCCGACCTATACCAAAGACACATTTGGATGACAGGGATCATGAATAGCCTTGCCTTAATTAAATACCCTCACACAATACATTGGACTGCGTCCGATCCTTTTTCAAAGCACAAAATCAATCAATTTCACTGTCCTTGTCAAATGCACTAACTCTCTGTCCAGACCACTACAAATTGCAAACATGACCACCACATACCAGCTAAACAGCTCATTACAAGCCACAAGCCACGTGTTTACAGCTATGCAAACAGTAGATTGACCTGATGTGATTACAGCCCTATATATAGTGTACAATTGGACACATGCCATATACGTACGCTGTAGCCAGGATACACTGGTAGGTGTGGACATACGTACCTAGTTAACCCTCAACGCATGCGCCGCAGGGTTATATACAGTAGTTGTGTGTGTGTGTGTGTGCGTGTGTGTGTGTGTGTCTGGTTCGATGTTTCCATGCAGTAACGAATTGGCCAAAAACGACCTATGGATCACCTCAGCACTGCAAAAGATTGAATTATATTGTAGGGTTTTCATAAAACAGCCTCTTCGCAAAGTTACAGAATTCCCATTGAACAGTTACTAGCACAGCTGTCAGCCATTTTGCTTGCCTTTGCACAATTATGTGACATGACATTGACCATGTGGTGTTAGTTGCTGGCTGTGCCATTGTGACTGATACTTTCTATAGGGTTATTGCGTTTAGTGCCACTTTAGTGCCTAGCGTCATAATTATTTGTTATGTATAACCGCATGTAACCAGAGAACATCCTCTGTGTAATTAATAATCTGTTATTGATTGAGGTATACAGCTGCTGCTGCTGCTGAGTTGGGCTACACGTCGGTACAATTATTATTGTTACAATTATAATGTATTGATACTAATTTAGCAATGTGTATGTACGTATAGTTCACAGGTGCATCACATGGACCATCTGGACCTATGGATCAGAGACATTTATACTCTGTATATTAACTGTGTACATGTGTGCATGGCTTTCAATCTTGAAACTTTCCTTGCTATCCTAGAGAAGAGTACTAGTGTTATGGATTCGGACTCTGAACTAAGCCAAGGTTACTATGCAGGTGAGACGATTAAATTATATTAAATGCACATAATTATTATAGTGAGTGCACCCGGGCACATTGAATGTTGTGTATTGAATAAATTGGATCAAAAGTCACTAAGGAGGTGTCCACAGTACTTTTGCTGCATTCTCCCTGCATGAATGGCACTGCGATCTGTTGCAGTAAGCAGTGGAAGGATAAGGGTTCTCTCGGCTCTTCCCAGATGTGGCAACTAAGATCAGGGAAGACAGCTTGTGCCTCCATTCCAATTACACTCTTGATCTTAATGGCTACAGGTACAAGAGTGGAATGTGGCAGCCAACTCAGCATATTTGATCTCCTGTTTGGTTTGCTGGTCTGCCACAGCACCTGCATGCCGCTTGGTCAGCTGCATATATTTATATATATATATATATATATACGTATATATGTAATAGTTATAACATGGACGCGAGGGCGCTGGCTTATTTATTGCACGAGGGCGCGAAGCGCCCGAGGGCTATAAATGAGCTAAGCGCCTGAGCGTCCATGTTATAACTGGCTTGTTGCAATTTTAACGATTTGTAGCAGAGATGTTTCTCTCGCTATCGAACGAAATAGACTATCGTTTCCAGCGATACTAGTTAGGACCCTATTCTGTCCGAAAGGTAAGGATATGGCTATGCACGCAGCGAATACAATGGAGGCCGTCCCCCGGTTTAAAGCCGTGGAAAGCGCGCGGTCTAATTATTCATCCCTCTGATGAATTAGACTGCGCGCTTGACGACGACTTTGAGCAGATGTCGAAGCGCTACACGCCGAAGAACACAGAAGCCAGTATCTCGTGAGCACAAAAGACGTTTTGGGAGTGGATGAAGGTGAAAGAGCGCTGCCTGGCTTTCTACAAAGACTGAAGAACCATGTTTGAAGCAGTAAAATCATTTAGATACTTTCCTAATTGTATACATCAATTGTTTTCAGCTGACATTAGAGTTTATGCAAGGTGCTGATTTTATTCTTTGTGATGAGTTTGTAGGTACTTCCAGCTGCAGCTTATGAGAAAGTAAACAAAGAATCTGAGTAGCCAAAACTGTTTGTACATATCTGGAAGATGATTGGTCTAATCCATATTGTTATTGGTTCATTTCATGTTTGTTATGTCTATAGGGGGGCTCTTAGAAGGCTAATGCACACCAAAGTGTGCATTGGACTTGATATTGCACACTTCCCGTCTTTGATGTATGGCTTCATCATGCAACAAATAATAATATAAGATGAAGCAAATGTGTCTGGGCTGATGGCATCCCAGATAAGGATTTGCCCACTCTTTCATGGCATTTCAGTTGTCCTGTTTTGTCTCTTCCCATCTGATCAGCATATGCCAGCTGTGGTTCCAAATTTGTCAAAATTGGCTGAATCCAGAGATGTCTTGATGTCATTGATCACCATATATATGGCGGGCGGTAGCAGCTTGGGCTTGTTTGGCAGTGTAAACCATGAGCCCTTCGGCCAGTAGACAGACTTGGGTAGTGCTAACTGGGGCAGTGTGTTACAGGTGGCTTTGACATGGCGATTGGAACATCCCAACTCTGCTTTGACAATGTGCATGCATCTTCAACAGGAGGGGGAGGTACTGCATGTCTCACACAAGCCAGGCTTTCGGGGCATCACACATAGGAGTGTCCCTCAACTGGGCATGAGTGGTTTGTGAATATTGCTATAATTATATAAAATATAGTGCAACCTGCAGCCAAGGCCAGAATAGCAGAAGGTGCCAGCTGAGTTGCACTCCCAACTCCTAAACCTCCAGACCACACAGGAAGGGAGTGTAAATTAAGGCATCAATTCAATTTTAGTGAGGGGCAGTTCTCTTTCTATGGATTTCTACTCCTTGCTATCTTCATCAAGGATAAGGCACTCTGATCTTGATTATCACAGAGTAGTTTGTGCTTCTTAATCAGTACTGCGTAATAATTATTTCTACAACTGACAGTACGAGAGAAGTGCTCTCTGCTTTTGGCAGTTAAACAACCATTGTAGAATAATCCAAGTATACGTAGCTAGCTGGTAAATGAAATCACAGAACCTTTTGAACAAGAAATTAAATGAAGCTATGTACATAATTTTATACAGTGACATATATGTGGTTTGATAACAGGGATATACTTGAATACAAATTGGCATGACATGCATTGGCATAGTATAAAAAGTGCATGAACATAATACATCCATGCTGGCCAGGTCTATTATGCAATCATAAAATTGTATCTTTTCCCTAGCTCATATACACTATACAGTATTATATTGTTTGCAGATGTTTCTGAGCAGGAGGTTTGTAGTGCAGGGGATCATGATGAACAGGAAGGGAGGCAACCGTCTTCTCCAACTAGTTCACATGGAGAGACATCCAGTGACAATGTAATGAACAATACTCAGTATGAGGACTTAATTCCCGACAGCCAAAAACCGCAACCTGCTGAAGTTGACCCACATGATGAACAGGTAGGAAGAAGCTGTCCTTTGCGACAAGAGAGCTCAAGCTCAGTGAGGTCCCAACAAATTGTACCGTATGCACCTATGTGTTTGGATTCTGAAATTAAACCTGTGGATATGCAGAAAATTTTGGTTATGGTTTCCATCACAAGGGAGCTTATTGATACATACCTCAGGTTTCGTCAAAGGCTAGGAAAGGATGTGCGAAAGTCCCATGAGAAATGGGTTCAGCTTAAGACAACCAATGACCACCCTCTGCTAAAAGTGGCTGGTTTGGCTTTTGGTGTTCTTAATACTCCAGAAACCTCCTCCTATATGGACCAACAATGGGACCAACTAAAAGAGCACATGGGCAAAGACAGCCCTGATGCCATTATAGCACGAGCTATGATTGACTATGCTCGTGCATGGGCATGCCACCAAGATGACAGGAGGAAAGCATACAACATCGTCTATGCTTTCTACAAGGAAATGGAGAAAGGAGACTCGAGCAACTTCTTTCTTGCTCCCTGCTACACTGTGACCATTGGACGCTGGATCTATATATGAAGCCAACTGTCATCGTCTTTCAGACAAAGTAATTGAGTTGGTTACGTATTATGCATACAAGGCACTGGGACAGTTATCAAGCCTCAAGGATGAATGGGCAATCATTGATACATTTGGAATGAAACTCAATGCCACACTTCTTCTGCTGTGGGTGAAGAAGTACTACAGTGATAACTTCCGTTGTGTGGATAACCTGCTGGAGCAAGACATTGAAAATCTTCTAGGGGAGCTGCAGGATTCCCTATCGCACCCTCAGATAACCACTTATGATAAAGCGGGGTTCTACAGTGTCAAAAAACTTTATTTTGAAAATGTGAACAAGGAAGAATTCTGTCGCTGTGCCAAAATATCTGCAGAGTTGTTCAGAAAAAATGGCCGAATAAAGAGAGCCCAAGAGGAAGCTGAGCTCAGTGGCGATACAGAACTTATGCGAGAACTCTCAGAAGAAGCACAGGATATACCCGAGTGATTCAGTCTCATATAACACACTCATTCTGACTGCGCGCAGTGCAAGACCAATCATGCACAATTTGCACAATAGGTAGTTATGTACATACGTCTAACCTGTGTAGCTATAATTATAGGAGTAGAGGGGTACTCTCTGCTCATTTGTGCAAGTGCATAAATTGCTGTAAATGCAAGCAATACCCATGACCCACATGTCATATAGTTTGTGCTGTCGTAGCACATTTTTGTGTAGTGCACCTTAATAATGTTTGATTTATGATTGATTTATACGTAGTTTTCATTTCCACCAGCAGTCTAGCTGTGTCCTATATACGGCATTAAAGATAGACTAGATATAATCATGTACAATGAGGGGAAAGGGGGGTATGTAGGAAAAGAATATTATGTATAATTATAGGCGTGACTCAAATCAATTAAATAGGTGTGGGTTTGAGTGTGCCACTGACACGCAAAATTTTTATTTCGGTAAATGAAGCAGCACCATGAGTAAAGACCAATGGTGATACTAAGAGTTGTTACACCTACGTACAAATAGGCAAAAACCTGCTACTTCCGATCGCCGTCCTCCTGAAAGTCAGCCATTTTCATGATGACGTCACAAGGGGAACAGTTCGCCGAGTTAAGGTGGTAGGGAAGGCTCAAGCGACGAAATCAAATTTGCACAATTTTTGGTACAGATGTTTGGTGTTGGCTCTCATTGATGTATCCGAAGTTTTAGCGCAGACACTACATGACTGCATGACTTATGAGAGAAAAGAAAAACCTAAAATTCGTGTGAAGTTCCAAGTACAACTGATTAATTGATGGTTCAAATTGTAATTGCTGCTCTGGCAAATGGTATGGACGTGGGCCAACTTGACGTGTACGTTAGAGGAAGCCCTTACGCTTCTAAACGCGAAGTTCGTGGAAAATGGGCGAGCACCTGCTCCGCACTGCTCGTACAGCGTAATGTTAGCGCAGGTAAATGGCTTCCGTGCTACCAGTTTCGAGAGCGCGCCACAAGGACTGGTCGCATTACTGAAGACAGCGTACAGCAATGCAACCGGGAAGGGAGGGCGGTCGAAGTTGTACTCGGCGCGTCGCTAGGGCAAGTGAGAAATTCCTGAACGGCCGTCCTGCTCGCGAAGTATCGTCCAGTGGGAGAGCGATACCTTATACGAACTTCAGAACCAACTCGCCTTTCCTCGGTGGTCCAGAGTGTCGGGATAGCGAAGTCCTTGGACTGTCTGCTGGATAACCCTACGCGCCTCGGGAGGCGTGCCCTTCTGAGCCTATGCCCGCAAGGTGGCTTCGTCGCTTCGAATCCTTTAGCTTAGGCATCACGCAGCAGGCGTTTCCCAACTTTCGAAGGCTAGCGGTTAACTAAGGAAGGTTGCGATACGCCTGTTAGCCCTGAACCGTACGATCAGCTGTATATAGCAGGAATGCAGACATTCACTACGTCACAAGATAACACGGAAAGGTGTGAAGTGAGGTGTGAAAACCACAATAAATTGGCTCGACCGTCGCCGAGTGGGATTTTTGGCTTCGCGTTGGTGAGTGCGCACATTGGAAAGCTTGAAAAGGTCTTAAGGAGGTATAATAGATGTACTTCTTAGAGTTGAGCTTAGGAAATAGGTGCAAAGTTTGTAAGGGCGCTTGCATTGGCATGGTCCTGTGTAGGACAAAGGTGTTGCTGGCCTATCTAGTCTGGCGCGTTGCAGTCGATCCAGACGCGTTTTCCCATTTTCGATAGTATATAGTCGTGTGCAAAAACCTATGGCAGCGATTGTAGAAAATCGTAATGGCGTGGAAGTTATAGCAAAATTCGTTGCTTTGCAAGTCAATTGGAATATCTCTGCAACAAAAAGGAAAATGAATAATCGCTGCCATTGGTTTGTGCACGCTTGCCTGTAGATTGCATATCCCAGGTTTGGTCCCTTCCAGCCATCCAGGTCAGAACTAGATAGAATTTCCCTGAAGCTGGTAGACTTTAGCTGAAGTGAAAAGTTTTGACTTCCAATTAGATTATTTCAGGAACGGAAATGTCTATCAATCAAGGAATAGCACCAGATTATGGGAAATTTACTTGATGATCATATCTGCAATATTGAATATGAATGGTTGTATGGTTTAAGAGTTACATAGTCAAAAGTAATGTACCCTAAAGGAAGCTTTGAGCCTTCCCTACCACCTTAACGTGTTGCAAATGCGAATTCTCGTCCTCTGTTCCGGCTCAAAAACGCTCGCATATCGTCGCTATAACGGTGGGCTCACGGTGACGGTGACGGTACGAAACGTGAAGTGTGAACAGCGAAACGTGACGTCACCGTTGCCGTCGCCGTCGTTTTCGCCGTAGTGTGAACGCCGCCTAACGTTGGATTGATGTTCGATGCGGCGACAAGGGAAGTGATTGCGATCGACGGGTTTTGAGTGGCTAGCGCGACGAAACGGTCATCGAAGAAGACGTCAGAGAGACTGCGTGCACAGTTCAGGCGTTTGCCAGAAATACAGCGGAGACCTGAGTGGCGTCGTTTTCTAGATGGCTGTCCACGCGACCGACGGTTTCCAGTGGTTATCGCGACAAAGCGGTCTAGTAGGACTCTTCTGGACTCGCGGCAACTGGAGGTGTGTGCATAGAGAGAAGAGGTTCTGACACACACACGGGCAGCCACGTTTTCAGATTCTTAGCGGGTCAACAGTTTCCATCGATTGTGTCAGCGTAACAGAAGACCTCTCCTCCCTCAAGTCCTGGAGATAGGACTCGAGGGAGGAGACTATACAGTTACTGACTATACTATATAACCTATACTGACTGGAATTGGTGCACAACAGCTAGCTAGGCAATTGTGTGAATGCAGATGCACCAAACCACACACACACACACACACACACACACACACACACACACACACACACACACACACACACACACTCACACAGCTTCGACTACCACAAGTGCAAGCCACACACCACACACACACACAGAGATCACAGTCAGAGCACACCGTGAACATCCACACACGCACACACACAGGGAACACCACCACATACAACAACCACCAGTGTGCAAGTTGCAAAACATGCTCATTTGTATGTGTGCACATACAAATGGGGTCAACTGAAATGAGCACCAGCGCAAGTTGCAGAGGGTCAAGACCATCTTGGGCACTAGTAGGAGCAGGATGCAGAGTCGCAAAGTCGTCCGATCGGTGGCATAAACTGGTAAGGCTCCTTTCCCAGCGTGTCCGTATTGCCACCGCCGTATTCCTTGTCCTCGCTTCCACTATTAACTCCATCGCTGCTATCGTAAACCTCCAAATTACATTCGCCGTACGAAGAATCGTCGCAGGAGATACGATCTTCTACGTTGTCAGTGCCTTCAGCCATCTACTTCCGTTCCCTCTGTGACGTCACGACGATCTGCCGAAGTCCAGTTTTGATGACGTCACTAATTACATAACGACAGATTTTGGCAACTAAATCCTCGAATTTCTCCCCCATGCAGCCA
This sequence comes from Aplysina aerophoba, assembly GCA_949841015.1. Classification (NCBI taxonomy): domain Eukaryota; kingdom Metazoa; phylum Porifera; class Demospongiae; order Verongiida; family Aplysinidae; genus Aplysina; species Aplysina aerophoba. The sequence continues at coordinate 1,690,048 of OX465044.1, forward strand.
TTGCTTGCAACTAAGAGTGCCACGAAGCTTCTCCACTGGTAGTACATTACCTTTTTCTGCAATAAAAATTTTGCATGTCAGTGGCACTTTAATACCTATAATTTTTATTATGTATACAGGCCTGGGATATATACAGTTTGTAGGAATCTAATGAACAACTGTACAGACATAGCTGTAGTCTTGGCAATACTCATTGCCTTTCCTGGTGCTGCTGCATGGGGTTGCTTTATGTCCCAGTGTATGTGCAGTTGCACATGGTGCACGATAATATACTACTAATAATAAAGGTATATCATGCAATTTGTTGCATGATGAAGCCATACATCAAAGACGGGAAGTGTGCAATATCAAGTCCAATGCACACTTTGGTGTGCATTAGCCTTCTAAGAGCCCCCCTGTAGACATAACAAACATGAAATGAACCAATAACAATATGGATTAGACCAATCATCTTCCAGATGTGTACAAACAGTTTTGTCTACTTCAGATTCTTTGTTTACTTTCTCATAAGCTGCAGCTGGAAGTACCTACAAACTCATCACGAAGAATAAAATCAGCACCTTGCATAAACACTAATGTCAGCTGAAAACAATCGATGTATACGATTAGGAAAGTATCTAAATGATTTTACTGCTTCAAACATGGCTCTTCAGTCTTTGCAGAAAGCCAGGCAGCGCTCTTTCACCTTCATCCACTCCCAAAAACGTCTTTTGTGCTCACGAGATACTGGCTTCTGTGTTCTTCGGCGTGTAACGTTTCGACATCTGCTCAAAGTCGTCGTCAAGCGCAGTCTAATTCATCAGAGGGATGAATAATTAGACCGCGCGCTTTCCCTACGGCTTTAAACCGGGGGACGGCCTCCATTGTATCCGCTGCGTGCATAGCGATATCGGTACCTTTCGGACAAAATAGGGCCCTAACTAGTATCGCTGGAAACGTTAGTCTATTTCGTTCGATAGCGAGAGGAACATCTCTGCTACAAATCGTTAAAATTGCAACAAGCCAGTTATAACATGGACGCTCAGGCGCTTAGCTCATTTATAGCCCTCGGGCGCTTTGCGCCCTCGTGCAATAAATAAGCCAGCGCCCTCGCGTCCATGTTATAACTATTACGTATATAGCTATATCATAGATAGTAGAGAACAGGGATTGGCAACTCCCGATTTCACACCTTGTTAACACCTACATCCAGGTTAGGATCAGTCTGGCTAGCTAGACCATCCCATCTAATCGCCGGGGCGCTTAGGGCTGGAAGGGACGGTCTAGCGGCAGTAACGATTAGTTCACACCTATTCGACCAATCAGATGCTACTGGCAGGAATTCCTGCTAATAGTATTCATAGCCTGTGGGAGCTCAGTCACGGTATGTCTTTCAATGGCAATGGATTTCTTTCTGGCTGGAGAGTGAGCCATCGGACGCGGAGAGGGTTTCGGTGGGCTCGAGAGACCACTTGCTCGTTTCGAGCTTGAAAGAACGCGTGAGCACAAGAAACCTTATCTCGCAAAGTGCGTGTCCTGGCGTCGACATCCTAAGTCGCTTCTGAACTATCAACACAGTAAGGTAGCACATGCGACACAGGTTTCTTCTCCAGCGATGCTCAGCTGTGTAGCTGTCACAACTGCTTCTCCCACTACTGTCAGCCTCCCAGTCTGTACTTATCTTTGAGCGGTTTGCAGAAGCAAATGCGAAAGCGCTTATATTTCTCTACCTCGTCCATACGTCCATGGTCCGCCCCAACTACGCAGGAGTACTGTAGCGATCGACGCTACAGTACTCCTGCGTAGTTGCCTGGACCATAAATATTTACACGCACGAGGTGTGAGTTTGATAATGTGAAGGTGTGAACTAATCGTTACTGCCGCTAGACCGTCCCTTCCCTTTCACGCCTTGGGCGTTTAAGTGGGACAGTCTAGCTAGCCAGACTAGGTTAGGATGGCCTTTGCTTGCCGCAATGAAAATGGCGTCGCCGCCGCCGAGATGCTAAAGACGATGCTAACGTGCTAACAGTCGCTTTCAGAGTCTTTGGGACACAGGAAACGAGTATTCAGAACGAAAGACTACGATGTGGATCGTGTGATTAGGCTTTTCCTGAGCTGGTCTGACATTTCGTTGCTTTGTATGAAATGGATTGAAATGCAAAATTGGTCATTTTGTGTACCTATGTACTTTGCACAGGATACTTAGCATACTCAAAATATGAGTTGCAAGGCATGCACCAATCACTATAGGATTGGTCTAAGTCAAAAAGATCATCTGAAATGCCCTCTCACAACCAGGAAAGGTACAGAACTACACCACACTAATAATCAGCAGTTGCACACTATGAGGCCTGACAGCACCCCAGAATTAAGAGAAATCTCTTCAAAACTGGTCTAAAGGCATGCTACAGGGACTGAAAAGTATTGCTCTTTAAGCCTTTTGAGCATACATGCAATGTCATTGGCAGTAGAGGTACAGAAAGTCCTATTACAAGGTAAAATGATCAATAATTGAGCCTTGCAGTGCCTTAATGTGTGTATGTGTCTATCCACTCTATAGCCCTTAAGGGACCTTGAGCTATCATTTTGTGGGTTTGCAGTGCTTTGTGACCTTCCCCTGGTGGTTTGTTCTTCCACAACTGTCCCTTCTTCTCCTAATCTCATTCAAAGGTCGCGCCAAAAATCACATTATAACACTTAACAAATCACTATGTAAGTACTAGTTACTACACGCTGTCAATGGCGTATTGCGTTTACTGCTCGAGACCCGAGGGCGCGAAGTGCCCGAGGGCGAGTGCAGTAAAGTACGCAATACGCCATTTGAGAGTGTGTAGTAAGTGGTTTATCGCAATTTAATCGCCCTAAGAAAGCGCGGTACTTTTCCTTTAGGCCACTTTTAGCTTTTTGCCTGCAGTTGCACGGTCTTTATTCGCCGTCTTCCTCGCACTATGGCTAAGCGCACGTGTTCGAAACCCTCCAGCAGCAAGGAGAACCAGGTCCTACCACCAAGCAAGCGATTTAATTTTGACATACGTAGATGACGATTTCGAAGAGCTAAGCAAAGGATTCGTTCCACCCAACACAGTTGCTGATACGCGCAAGTGTGTCCGCCTGTTCCAGGACTGGGCTAAGGATAGGAATGCCCCTTTTCCGGGGGACAAGGTTTCGCACTCATTACAGACCACCACAAACTGCAACACAGCCAAGTTTCAACTTTAAGGGGTGCACCTTTACCAACTGCACCTTCCAACTGCCAAAGCCCTACGATGAGAATTTTTCCGACATCAACATCAAGGAGTTTCTACAGTGTGCTGCCGTTCGTAGTCTAGCGCTTGTGTTACTGTACTTGACCTTTGTAAGTGCTGATTAATTTTGTGTTTACTTTGCTAGCCATATATGGAGAATGCGTGGGAAGGTGGGCATGAAGTGTTCCCGCCTTAAAGCCATATATGGAGGTGTTAGGGGCGCTTACGTGGTTACTGCAGTGCTGGTAACCCGTTTACCTGCACACCCGAGCCTTTGATGTATGACGTCATCATGCGATAAGTTCAGTTCTAACCCGGATGCATAATGGTAAACACAGTATAAAATAATACAACAGTACAGGAGAGTTGCCAATCCTGTTCTCTACTATCTATGGCTATATGTACCAAATACACACATGCACACACACATGCACACACATGCACACATGCACACACATGCACACATGCACGCACACACACAAACATGTAGCTATAGCTAGCTATGCACTACCACCACCACCACACAGTGCAAGCTGCAATGCGCACCCATATGTGTTTGTGCACGTCAGTAAATGGTCTAGTTGGCATAGACAAAACACCACCAGTGCAAGCTACTGATGGCCACCACGAGTGCAAGTTATGAAGTTCAGAGGTGAAAGTCTGTCATGTTGTACTCCCCACAGCTGCCAAATACGGGGTTTTGCAAAACGTGCGACCAGCTTTGACCATATGCTTTGACTCACAACTCACCTTTAAACTTCGACCTTACTTTAGGTGCAATAAGGCGAGCCAAAAGTCGGTTCAAAGTTCAGAGTTGAGTCGTGAGTCGAATGACGTTCACGACAACCTCTTCTGCAAACCCTGAGCAACAACTCTGCGCAGCCCAGCTGCTGAATAACTGGGCGCGCAAAGTTACGAATCCGAGTACGAATCGAATGTCCTATCGGATGGGTAACGGGACGTCCCGTAAACGTCAACGGTTGCGCAATAAGACAAGAGTTGCGCAAGTGTACAGACAGCTCCCTGCATCCTCCGCTCAAGATGTCCTTGGACGGCGTACCTAAAGACCTTCGTGGATTGAGGGCTTGCAAGGTTTGTTCTCTGATCAAGAGCATTGATCAGTTTCTCCGAGATGGGTGTGATAATTGTGAGCCGTATCTGAAACTGAAGCGAAACAGGGAGGCCATTAATGAGTGCACCAGCCAAAGTTTTGATGGGATGATCTCCCTGATGAGCCCCACAGAGAGCTGGGTTGCAAAGTGGCAGAGGATAGAGCACTGTGTACCAGGCGTATATGCAGTGTCTGTGTCAGGTGAACTGCCAGGGGATATTGTGGAGAGTCTGAAGGATCAAGGAAAGGCATTTTTCCCTCGAGACCGCTCTACTAAAACATAAACTCATAGTTTTTAATTTCGACTCGTGTATGAAGCAGCTGTGTATGTGTGGCATGTTATATTCTGTGTATGTATGTTATTCTAATTTACTTTTGCAGCTTCTTTGAAGTTCGTATTTCGCACTATATAGCTGTCCGCGATAAGTGGTTGCTATCGCAGTCTTAGGCCGTTATAAAGAATTAAGCCTCCACTGGCTGGGAGCCACAATTAAAGACCATTGGCCAGCCATGGGAGCCAGGTCTGTACAGTTAATATAAATGAGCTGCTTTCGGGTATATGCTGTGTGCGCACATTTTAAGCATCTTGCGCTGTATAGACATAATTAGCATCTAAAGATCATAGCTATGTGATTGATTCTCGGACCACTGAAGATTCGCACATGCTTCAGACCACGCCACACACTACGGCAGGCACTGACAAGATTGAAGGACCCAACCCCATTGGAACAGAGAACTGGTGTTGTCTACAGGATCCCCTGCGGAATGTGCCAAAATGTATACATTGGACAGAGAAGCAGGACCCTGAAGCACCGCCTTGCAGAACACAGAAGCCCTGAGATCAGGTGAGGTGGCCCTGTCAGCGGTGGCTGAACATGCAATGAAAGAGGATCACACCATCAAGTGGGATGATGCAGAATTGGTCAACCATGCCCCATGGTACTGGCAGAGATGCGCCTTAGAAGTCTGGCACATCCAATCGGAGAAAAATAAATGAACAGGGATGATGGTCCACTCCCAGCAGCATACAACCCGCTCATCCACCGCTTATAACCATCCACTGGATTACTACGGCCACTATCCCTTTGCATGACATTGTACTTTACCCCTTACTCTCCACCACTGCATGTCTTTATCCATATTTAATTAGAGCCATCTCCCCATCACAGTTATTCCCACTTCATCTCACTGTTATTTACTCACACACTTATTTCCCGCCTTTAATTCCCGCTGTTGGTGCATATCAAGTCTACCATTTCAGTTTTGTATATGTCATATCCATTGAAGAAGGCCCCAGATCGGGCCGAAACGCCTGGAGATCCTCTCAAATCAGTCATTGGCTAGTGTAGTTTCCCAAATCATTCCAGCATACATATAAGTACGTATAATAATATGAAGCCAAGGTCACTGTTTTATTTGATGGCTAATTTTAAGAGCAATATGTATAGCGACTAGATCACAATGTCATGACATAATGCACCTACCATTAAACCACGTCAGCATTGTTACATACATGTCCACACACAACAACACAGTACACTGCACTCTACATAATACGTATGTCTCATTAGCTCAGACTGTGGCCAGCATTCTCTTGATCTCTGCAATGGCCTCCCCTGGATTGAGACCCTGTGCCAGGGATGGAAGGTGGTGAAGGACGGAAGAGACAAACAAACCAGGAAGAGCTACAAATGTGGGAGACATGATTGATGTCCCTGCAGTGCAACACTGACAGAGCAGGAGTTAATAAGGGACAAGCGGGATGATGCCGTCATTTCATGGTTTCTTGTCCTGTATGCTCATTGCACACTATAATCACTCACGTGATTCAAAGCATTAGCCTCGTGAATTCCGATGGTGTGTGGCATGTGTGACTATGATGTTTACTATCACGTGTGTGATTACAGTTTGCAAAGTGTGAACAGGACTAGAAACCCTGAACGACTACACTGACAATGGAAAAATGAAGACATTTTTCCAACGACTTCAGGCTAGAGTAGTTTCCTCATCGATCATAAAAATGAAGACTTGTATAAAAAGAAGCGCAAAGAAATTCACAAGAGTAATATTTATCACATTCGAGTTACTATGCTATGCCATAATTCTATATACGTGGCCCCATGCTCACTCCAAAAGTGCCTTCCTCACCTTTGGGCACGTCTTGGTGCAGCTCATGATGGTGTGACAGCGATACACTGAGAAGGGATCCTTGAGTTTCTGCAGACGCTCCTTGGTGAACTGGTCCTGTACAAGGAGAGAAAGACAGCTGTAGAGGGGGGTGGTCTCTCTCACACACACACATGCACGGATGGACATACACACACACATGCACACACACACACACACACACACACACACACACACACACACACACACACACACACACACACACACACACACACACACACAACCACACACACACACAACCACACACACACACACACACACACACACACACACACACACACACACACACACACACACACACACACACACACACACACACACACACACACACACACACACACACACACAGACGCGCACCCTGCTATCCACCATCCACCGGTAGGCCTGCATGAGCACAGCTGGTCCCAAGTACTTGTCCCCGTTCCACCAGTAGGAGGGACAGGAGGTGCTGCAGCAGGCACACAAGATGCACTCATACAGGCCATCCAGCTTCTTCCGGTCCTCCACCGACTGATAGTGTGGCTCCATGTCCTTGGCTGTACCCTCGTCCTTCCTCTGGAGGTACGGTTGGATGGTGGCATATTGCTCGTAGAAGTTGGTCATGTCTGGCACAAGGTCCTTGACCACGTACATGTGCGGGAGAGGGTACACCTTGACCGGCTTGCTGGAGGAGGAGTCAATCTTCCTGCACATACAAAACAGGTGGGACAATGAGCAAGCACCGTGAGGTGCTCTACATGTGACTTCAATGATGTGCAGTCTGGTGGATGTGTGTGTGCAGGGTGCACTCACCAGATGCATGCAAGAGTGTTGTTTCCATTGATGTTCATGGCACATGAGCCACATATCCCTGAACGGATTGGGGAGAGCATAGGAGAGACGGTGGTGGGAGTTATATCCATCCCATCCAGTGTACTTATTACAAGAGAAATGGCATTTGTAACTGTATAAATTAGAGGTGGGACGAATAATCGAAACTTTGTATATTCGAACATTAGCCAACATTCAAGCATGTTTTGCCTATATGTTCATTTGTTCCTATTATCACAATGGTGTGTGCAAAATGTCTGGAAATTGTGAATCCTTTGGCTAGTGTGAATGAACCTCAATCATGTCAGACCTACCTAACCACTCAGGATTGTTCAAACGCATCATCACACAATTCGCACATGAAACACAGATATATGCACACATGCACAAACA